>CM053026.1:650230690-650558190 GCA_028564925.1 Lithobates sylvaticus
ACATGCCCCCCTTCACAGGCATACTATAGACACCCCCCCCAGATGTGATACTGCAATGCTGTACTAACAGCACGCACACACAAATCCACAGAATCATAGCACATAATGTCAGCAGTCAGCAGCACATAACACAACGCTGACACTGACAACACAACACAATATGCGAGTCCGGCCTTTTATACTGTGGGGCGTGTACTAAACCCCCTGAGCTATGATTGGCCACAGGCATCTTGCCTGTGGCCAATTATTGCTCTCCTCGCCGCTGGCTCTTTGATTGGACAAGCATGCGGGTCACAGTACATGCTTGGCCAATCATCAGCCAGCAATGAACTGCAACTGGCGCAGTGCATTGCGGGCCGCTCGCATCACACGAATTTGATGCGAGCGGCCCAAATAGTTCTGGGCTCGCCGAGTGGGCGAACGCCCGATGTTCGATTCGAACATGGGTTTGAATCAAACACCGGGCCCATCCCTAGTAGCCATGCAGTATATGATGGAAAAGAAGTATGAGACTGAAACTTTTTTTATATATTTCTGGTAGAATTATCCTTTTCTTCCATGTCCAACTGAATTTACTTGGAACTTGTTTAAAGCCTATTATAATGAGTAGAGACAATAATTTTTAATTTCTAAATGTTTAACCCTTTCTCATCTTGTCCTTAAAGGTTTACATTTAGATAGTATTAGGCAAGACTTTTCTAATAAAATAGGTGCAGGTACTTCTTGCCCCTGGGTCACCCTTGTCCCCATCCTCTACCTATCGCCCAGTACCATCCCCTGTCTCCACCCTCTACCCACCTTCCAGCACTGTCTATTTTGATAAATAATGCAACTAAACATTATTTTTGTGGTGCTGTACACGCATACAGTGGTGTGAAAAAAGTGTTTGCCCCCTTCCTCATTTCCTGTTCCTTTGCATGTTTGTCACACTTAAGTATTTCGGAACATCAAACCAATTTAAACAATAGTCAAGGACAACACAAGTAAACACAAAATGCAATTTGTAAATGAAGGTGTTTATTATTAAAGGTGAAAAAAAATCCAAACCATCATGGCCCTGTGTGAAAAAGTGATTGCCCCCTAAACCTAATAACTGGTTGGGCCACCCTTAGCAGCAACAACTGCAACCAAGCGTTTGCGATAACATGCAATGAGGCTTTTACAGCGTCCTGGAGGAATTTTGGCCCACTCATCTTTGCAGAATTGTCCTAATTCAGTTACATTAGAGGGTTTTCGAGCATGAACGGCCTTTTTAAGGTCATACCACAACATCTCAATAGGATTCAGGTCAGGACTTTGGCTAGGCCACTCCAAAGTCTTCATTTTGTTTTTCTTCAGCCATTCGGTGGTGGACTTGCTGGTGTGTTTAGGATCATTGTCCTGCTGCAGAACCCAAGTTCGTTTCAGCTTGAGTACACGAACAGATGGTCGGACATTCTCCTTCAGGATCTCTTGGTAGACAGCAGAATTCATAGTTCCTTTTATCACGGCAAGTCTTCCAGGTCCTGAAGCAGCAAAACAGCCCCAGACCATCACACTACCACCACCATATTTTACTGTTGGTATAATGTTCTTTTTCTGAAATGCAGTGTTCCTTCTACGCCAGATATACTTGGACACACACCTTCCAAAGAGTTCCACTTTTGTCTCATCGGTCCACAGAATGTTGTCCCAAAAGTCTTGGGGATCATCAAGATGTGTTGTGGAGAAATTGAGACGAGCTTTGATGTTCTTTTTGCTCAGCAGTGGTTTTCTCCTTGGAACTCTGCCATGCAGGCCATTTTTGCTCAGTCTTTTCCTGATGGTGGAGGCATGAATGCTGACCTTAACTGAGGCAAGTGAGGCCTGCAGTTCCTTGGACGTTGTTGTGGGGTCTTTTGTGACCTCTTGGATGAGTCGTCGCTGCGCTCTTGGGGTAATTTTGGGCGGCCGGCCACTCCTGGGAAGGTTCACCACTGTTCCATGTCTTCGCCATTTGTGGATAATGGCTCTCACTGTGGTTCGCTGGATTCCCAAAGCTTTGGAAATGGCTTTATAACCCTTTCCAGACTGATAGATCTCAATTACTTTCTTTCTCAATTGTTCCTGAATTTCTTTGGGTCTCGGCATGATGTGTAGCTTTTAAGGATCTTCTGGTGGACCTTACTGTGTCAAGCAGCTCCTATTTAAGTGACGCCTTGATTGTGAACAGGTGTGGCAATAATCAGGCCTGGGTGTGGCTAGAGAAATTGAACTCAGGTGTGGACAACCACAGTTATAGTATGTTTTAACAAGGGGGGCAATCACTTTTTCACACAGGGCCATGATGGTTTGGATTTTTTTTCACCTTTAATAATAAACACCTTTATTTACAAATTGCATTTTGTGTTTACTTGTGTTGTCCTTGACTATTGTTTAAATTGGTTTGATGTTCCGAAACACTTAAGTGTGACAAACATGCAAAGGAACAGGAAATGAGGAAGGGGGCAAACACTTTTTCACACCACTGTATGTACAACATGCAGGAAATATTTTTTGACCTTTAGTCCCCCAGCAGCAACAATATGGGACCCCTACAACAACACTAGATTTCTCTCGCAATAAGACACCACCCAATAACAATAGTGTGCCCCTCTCCAGCAACAATAGACCACCCAGCAACAATAGATCCCTGCAGGAACAATAAACCACCCAGCACAAATAGATCCCCAAGAAATAACAAATCCTTCCAGCAACAATAGACCATCTAGCAAAAAAAGATCCCTCCATCAACACTAGACCACCCAGCAACAATAGATCCATCCAGCAACAATAGATAACTCCAGCAACAATAGATACCTCCAGCAGCAATAGATACCTCCAGCAACAACAGAACACAGAGCAATAGCACATCCATCTGGCAACAACAGATTCCTGTGTCAACAATAGTGGATCCTTCTGCAGCAAAAATAGATCCCTACAGAAGCAACAATATGGGTAGTTAATAAAGAAATACTGGCTGTATCAATTAGAGTGTTTTCTGTATCGGTTGTAGACAAAGAAAGATCTGGATGGAGGGTAGCTAATATTTGGATATTTTTGAGCATGACTCAAAACTATGGGAGAGGGAGTGTTCTGTGACATTCTTTGACCATGGGCAATATACGTTATAGTGAAATAAATGCAAGTGATGTGATTGGCCTTGGAGTTAAAGAACTTGCAGGATAATTAGGAGCAAGAATGATCCAGGTTAGTGGAAGGTGAGCATTGAGAGATTACAGCACCTACCTTGACCTCAGTGGTCATTGGGCAAGGTGAGTGATGTTGATCTGCATCGATGGATTATGTGATTGATGATGTATTTACAATGAGGGACTTTTGGGGTTTTAATTATTCTAATAATGGGACTTGGTGTCTTTATTTTCAAGTTACAGCTGTTTTTGTTCACCAATCTTTCACGTGGTTGGTTGGTATTTGGGCCCCCCATATTGTTAAAGGGGGCTTTTAGATTCCAATAATTCCTCCACCTGCAGTAACTGACAACCACTAAACCAGGGTTGTGAGGAAGAGGCTCTTGCCCTCATTAACACAGAGACAAGGTGAGTAGTTAGGTGGGGGGGGGGGGGCTTTGCATAAACAACCTGACACTATCCCCTATATGAAACAATTTTTAAAGAAAACAAGTCCCCATACCTCCATAAGGGGGAGATTATGGGAAAAAGGGGGATTTTTAAGTGGCTAAAATTGTTTTTGTTTTTTTTCAAATAGAAGCTGTGACCACCCCATGCCTATTAGCCAAGCAAATAGGCACTTTTAATTTGACAGATTCAACTCAAAGTGATACCAATGTGGCTCCTTTTTGTCATCTGAACTACTTTAAAGTTCACCAAGCCTTTAATCAAACCCAGGAAAGTTCAGCTCATCTCTAATAGAATGTGCTGTCTGAGCCTTGAGAGAATAGCAGAAACATTAAGATAGGAGGGTTATATCACAATGTCATCAAGGTAGGTCAGAATGAAATGGCCCAAGAAATCTCAGCATATATATTTGGGATAATGATCTTGTTTAGACGTCTATAATTAAAGGACAAAAATATATTTTTCTACAAAACAGAATCCTGCTACCACAGGGAAAGTGGATTGACAAATAAAGCTATTTCCCAGGCTCCCTTTAATGTAGGTTTTTTGGCTTCCTAGTTCAATAAAAAGGAAAACAAATCCCCATGAGGAAATGCCCCCCCCCCCCCCCGGCAGCAGTCCAATGGGGCAGTCATATACACAACCAATGAGGAGGTAGAACTAAAGCCTCTTCTCTGAGAATACACCAACAAAGTCTGCATAGCAGGGTGGTAAGTGGTAAGTATATTATTTGACCCCCACAAATAGATAATAAGGTTGGTGCCCATAAGAAATTTACAGAAGCATTCTTGGGAACGGCAATAATGATCTGCCCTTTGAACTGATTAAAATGTGAGTTGTATTACTAAAGCCAAGGAAAGCACAATATGAGGAGTATGCAGGTGAATATTTAGTATACAAGGTCAATCAGGACAGTGTGGTCAGTAACAAGCAGAAGTTGGATCAAACAGACAAGTGTAAGTGATGCAAATGTTTATCACAAGCCCAAGGTACCAAAGCATGTGACCATAGCCCATTTTATTAACATTATATAGTGGCAAAGCATCCAATTGTTTACAACAATTTACATTTAACAATGTTTTTTTTTTTTTTTTTTTACTGTCAGTGTAGTCACTGCTTGTTTGTGATTACATATTATGATTCTCAGTAGTAATAGTGAATGTTTTATGCAATGATTTATGAGAAAAATGCATGACATATAGAGTGAAATGTACTGTGAAATTGGTGAAACAATTTTTCTGACAGCTGAAAGTTCTTTGTCTTGGTCTAAAGACAAGCTGATGGACATCCCTGCTCTTTTTTTCCTTACCAAGCACATAACACAGTCTCATTAAAAAGGAATAAATGTTGTAATAATTCTGTAATGTTATATTTTTATATTATACGTACTGTGTGTGTGTATATATATATATATATATATATATATATATATATATATATATATATATTGTATTTGCTTGGTAGCAGAATTACCTTGTGAAATGAAAATTAAAGCTGAACTCCAGTAAACATTATTTCAAATATATTCCTCTTTAGCCAAAAAGAAACAGCAATGTCTCCCCTTATCCCAGCTGAACACCAATTTCCACACCACACACACATACCACTAATCTTTGCCAGCAGGTATTTGTTCCTCCCACTGTCATTTGGCACCAGGGCATTTCTTTGTTCCCATGGCCACCAACACTTGGCAATTATTCTTTTCACTGACCACCAAGCATTTTGTCCTCCCACTGACAACTGATGATGGACATTTCTTCCTCCCACTGTTTACCGGTGCCTAGCATTTCTGCCTCCCACTGACCAACAAAACCAAGCTTTTATTCTGTCCACTGATCATAAAGGTTGAACATTTTTTCTCCCACTTCTTACTCCTGTTTTTATTTAATAAATCTTCCCTACTTTAATTTTTAGCAATCTTAAGAGCTCTATTGAGCATCCACTTCAGGTAACCACTATCTAGGAACCGTTTTTAAATAGCACTAGCTTCCTTATTAAATTGTGATTCATTGCTACAAATACGTTTTAATCGCAGGAATTGTCCTACGGGGATACCTTTTAATGGTATGTTTGGGATGTCCAGACTGGGCTAAGAGTAGTGTGTTCCCAGATTACGGTTTCCTGTATAGGGTAGTACTGACTCCCAGTCTTTCACCCACAAGACATACATCCAAATAACAGATATCCCTGGCCTTCACCTGACCTGTGAACACAAGGTTCTTGTTATTGGTATTCAGATATTCCAGTAAAGAATTTAGCATATCAACACCATTGATGGCCACCAACAGGAGGTCATCAAGGTATCTCTCATATAAGGTCTAAAGGGGTTCTCAATTTCAAAGATGTGAGACCGATCCCACCAAGCCATGTAAAGGTTGGCCAGGGACAGTGAAAACTTGGCCCACATTGCGGCCCCACATCTTAAGAGGTAGAAAACCCCAGCAAACACAAAATAGTTATGTGCCAATAAATATTCTAGTATCTCCAAGATATGTATGATATTCAATGTTGAGATCAGTGTATGTTTCCAGATAGAAAGAGACCGCCTCTATCGCTAGACCATGGAGTATGGAGTAGTATAGACTGTAGCTGCCCACAAAGCCATTGTCCCAACCTTTCTTTCAGTGAACCAATCCCAGCATTTATGGGTCTACCCTTTAGGGGGGTTAACCTCTTATGGGTTTTAGGAAGATGATAAAAAGTGGGGAGCGTGGGATACTTTGGTATCAGGGACTCTGCCTCTTTTTGACTGAAAATTCCTAACCTACTCCCCCTATTTATTAACTCCCGTAAGATGGTCTTGTATTTTTTAGTGGGATCCCCCTTGAGACTGATGTAAGTCTGACTATCAGATAGTCGTCGAGCCATTTCATCTAGATAAGAGTCTACATTCATGACCACTTTTATGAATTATGAATAACTATCAATTTGTCGTCTTCCAAATTCCTTAAAGCCAACCTCTCATGTTTAGAGAGGTTGTCATGCCAGGGAATGGCCCCCTCGGACACCCGATGAGCCAGAGTGGTCAGATCTCGTTCAACCATTTTTTTTTAAATCTGCTCATATCGGGTGTCCAGGAATAGACCAGATAGAAATCTGATCTGGTTTTGCAAGATACTAAACCAATGGTATATTCACAAGTATCTCCTGTACTAAAATCAGCACTCTCAAAAGCCAAGTTTTCTAAGTCCCTAATAGCACAGAAATCCCCAAAAGAAAGTTGTGGACAGTCATCATGAATAGTGGCAGTAACCTCTGAATCATCCTTATTTTCTGCCAAGAAATAATGCTGGTGAGATTTCTCACAAATGTATTAACATAAAAAATTGTATCAAAGAAGTTAAAGTGTCTATTGGGGCAGAAATTCAAACCCTTGGACAAAAGGGTGATCTCACTTTTCATTAGTACTTTACCTGAGAGGTTTAAGACATTAAGGGGGGGGGGGGTCAGTTAATTCTGTGTTCTGGATGGTTATCTCTTCCAATCCCCAGTTGTTTTTTTCTCTTTTATACCTGGCTTGTCTTTCTCCTCCTCTGTTGTGGATCCTTTTGTGTGTTCCCCGCCTGGTTTTTGGGATAGCGGTTGGGGTACTGGTTCCTTCTTGATGGCTTGTATGGAATGAGCAGGCGGGCAATGAGTCTGAGTCAGAAGCTGCCATAATCCCATTAAACCCATCTGCCTCCACATCCGAAGCTGACATGTTACTTAGAACCACTAGAGCAGGGGATCGGTCCTGTACATTGTCTCCTCTTCCTGGGTCTGATTGGACATTGAATCAGCAGGTCCGGCGGCCGCGATGACCGTGGGCCACCTGCGATCGTACTTAGGAGAGGCAGAACAGAGGTCTGTCTATGTAAACAAGGCAGACCATCATTCTGTCACAGAGGAAGAGAGAGATCTGTGATTCCTGCTAATCAGGAACACAGATGTCTCTCTTCCTCTAGTCAGTCCATCCTCCCACAGTAAGAAAGCATTCCCTAGGAGCACACTTAACCCTTTGATTGCCCTGATGTTAACCCATTCCCTGTCAGTGTCATTTATACAGTAACAGTGCATTTTATTTAGCACTGATTACTGTATTGGTGTCACTGGTCCCAAAAACTGTCACTTAGTGTCTGATTTGTCCACTAGAATGTCACAGTCCCGCTAAAAATCGATGAAGTAAACATGCCATAAAAATATCCCATAGTTTGTAGACGTCATAACTTTTGTGCAAACCAATCAGTATATACTAACTAACTGAGTTTTTTTTACCAAAAATATGTATCAGAATACATATTATCCTAAATTGATGAAGAAATATGATTTTTTACATATTTTTATTGGATATGTTTTATATCAGAAAGTAAAACATGAAAAAGGGGAAGGGGGGGGGGACTTTAGGACTTTTTAGGCACCGTACAAAAGGTATTTTTTAACAAAATGTATTCATTAAAATGAGAAGAAGTACATAGACAACAATATACATTTTAAAACAAGAGCACATATCTATTCAAAAAGGATCGGTAAGATAGAAAGCCACACATGCAACCTATAATATCAAGCCTGAGGAACACCGACATGGACCAGCAAATACTGTTGGCTTGTCTAGTAGAGGTAGGGTGTCCACCGATTGAGGCGAGGATGCAGTGAGGCGGGGGTATTCGTGACTGGAGCTCTACATGTTTCGCGTTTCCATTAACGCTTCATCTGGAGCATGAAATTACAGTAACTGACAGAAAAATGTGGAATTAAAAAATATATAATGAGTACATGTACAAAATTATTTCTTCTATATATCATAGCATAGTTTTCTATCTATATTCAATGTTTAAATAAAAAATATCGTATATCTGCCCCTAGTGGCTCCAAGGGTACGTCAAACCACCAAAAGGAGCCGCAAAGGTAAAGGCCAAAGGTCCATCACTCAGTGGGGGCGTGCATAATATAATATATTGCTGCGATACAGGTAAGAAATAGCACTTACTAAGGATCTCGAGTAGATAGTGTGTAGAGGGACAAACCCCGCAATTCCCAAAAGGCCGTATAGTGGTATAGCAGCTGCTGGTGAAGGGTATATTATTCGGGACATACCGCAGGTCAGGTCCTGGTGGGCGATCAAATATATAAAAAAAATGTAATATACTATTATAGAGGCACAGAAATATAGTAGCACCACATGGCATATGTTGAATTGACAAATAAACAAATGGACTCACCTAGATAGAAAGATACACGGCTCCAAGGGCAGATGGCCGATGGACTAGAATGAATTGGTCTAAACAATGAACCATTGGTTGGAAAATAAAAATAAAACCGTTGGTATAATCCAGTATCCAATGCGTTGGCAAATTATGTCCGGGAGCTATTATTGAGTATGGTCACAAAGATAATCTATAAGGTATAGAGGAATATATATTGGTAAGTCCGCCAGCTCAAGGCAGCATAAAATAGCATAGCCAGAGGATAAGGACAGGTCTTACCTTAAACCCAGGTAGGGTTCGAATATGACCAGCAGCGTTGTAACGGCCAGATGGTGGGGGACGCTAACGAAGAGCACACATGTGTGTGCTTATATGCACGTCCCATCCGTAGTCAACTTCCGGCGTCGGCCGGCGTGACGTCATCCGGATCGGCCGCACTAACACAGAGCGCATGCGCCAGTGCAACGTACCGCGCCTGCGCAATGAGGCCCGAATGTAGCACTGGGATGCGTAGCGTGTTGACGCAGGGAGAGACCAGGGGCCGATGGTAAACATCGCCCCTGGTGGTCCCTGCGAGTCGTCACATGGTGGAAAAAGTGACGATGTGCGGCCGCACTGGGTAACGGACCAGGCCCAAGGATACGGCTCAGTGTTGGGGTGGACTTGACAGTACTCAGGAAGCGAGCAGGGGGCAACAATAAAGAGCCTAGACAAATCTAATAGAGAAGTTGACTACGGATGGGACGTGCATATAAGCACACACATGTGTGCTCTTCGTTAGCGTCCCCCACCATCTGGCCGTTACAACGCTGCTGGTCATATTGGAACCCTACCTGGGTTTGAGGTAAGACCTGTCCTTATCCTCTGGCTATGCTATTTTATGCTGCCTTGAGCTGGCGGACTTACCAATATATATTCCTTTATACCTTATAGATTATCTTTGTGACCATACTCAGTAATAGCTCCCGGACATAATTTGCCAACGCATTGGATACTGGATTATACCAATGGTTTTATCTTTATTTTCCAACCAATGGTTCACTGTTTAGACCAATTCATTCTAGTCCATCGGCCATCTGCCCTTGGAGCCGTGTATCTTTCTATCTAGGTGAGTCCATTTGTTTATTTGGCAATTCAACATATGCCATGTGGTGCTACTATATTTGTGTGCCTCTATAATAGTATATTACATTTTTTTTATATATTTGATCGCCCACCAGGACCTGACCTGCGGTCTGTCCCGAATAATATACCCTTCACCAGCAGCTGCTATACCACTATACGGCCTTTTGGGAATTGCGGGGTTTATCCCTCTACTCGAGATCCTTAGTAAGTGCTATTTCTTACCTGTATAGCAGCAATATATTATATTATGCACGCCCCCACTGAGTGATGGACCTTTGGCCTTTACCTTTGCGGCTCCTTTTGGTGGTTTGACGTACCCTTGGAGCCACTAGGGGCAGATATACGATATTTTTTATTTAAACATTGAATATAGATAGAAAACTATGCTATGATATATAGAAGAAATAATTTTGTACATGTACTCATTATATATTTTTTAATTCCACATTTTTCTGTCAGTTACTGTAATTTCATGCTCCAGATGAAGCGTTAATGGAAACGCGAAACATGTAGAGCTCCAGTCACGAATACCCCCGCCTCACTGCATCCTCGCCTCAATCGGTGGACACCCTACCTCTACTAGACAAGCCAACAGTATTTGCTGGTCCATGTCGGTGTTCCTCAGGCTTGATATTATAGGTTGCATGTGTGGCTTTCTATCTTACCGATCCTTTTTGAATAGATATGTGCTCTTCTTTTAAAATGTATATTGTTGTCTATGTACTTCTTCTCATTTTAATGAATAAATTTTGTTAAAAAATACCTTTTGTACGGTGCCTAAAAAGTCCAAAAGTCCCCCCCTTCCCCTTTTTCTACTACTAAATTGTAGGACGTGGCACTGGACTACTATTATAGTATCTGCAGCACCACACTGCCTTGATACTATCTTTCTTTTTCAGAAAGTAAAACATATTGTTTTTTTTTTTTTTTCAAAATTGTTGCTTTTTTTGTTTATAGTGCAAAAAATAAAAACTGCAGAAGTGATCAAAAACCACCAAAAGAGTGCAGTGCGGGCAAAAAATGGCCTGGTCATTAAGGGGGTAAAAACCTTCCAGGGCTGAAGTCATTAAAGCCATACGGTTGGATTGTTAAATGAAAAAGTTTTGAGTCATGTCTGTGATAATTTTCAGAGTTGTGATATGGCTGGCACATCAGTTCGTATTGTATATGATTGTAGGATTGTCCGAAACATTGCTAGACAAATGTCTATAAACTGGTCTATAAAGACTTATATATATACATCCCCAAAAACCTTTATGAGGCACTATTTAAAATGGTTGTAAAGGCAGAAGGTTTTTTATCTTAATATATTCTATGCATTAAGCTAAAAAACCTTCTGTGTCAGCCCCCTTAATACTTACCTGAACCCTATCTCTATCCAGCGATGTGCACGAGTGTCTCGGCCTTTCTGGGACTCTCCATTTTGATTGGCTGCTGTCAATCAAAGTCAGTTAGCCAATCAGGAGAGAGAGGGGATAGGGCCGAACCACACATGGAGCTGTGGCTCGGCTTGGGTGCCCTCATAGCAAGCTGTTTGCTGTGGGAGCACTCGGCAGAAGGGAGGAGCAAGAGCACTGAAGAGAGACCAGAGAAGAGGAGGATCTGGGCTGCCCTGTGCAAAACCACTGCACAGAGCAAGTAAGTATAACATGTTTGTTATTTTTAAAGAAAAAAAAACTAGACTTTAGTATAACTTTAACTTAAAACCTTCTTACTGTACCTCAAATCAATTTAGATTGATTTCCTTTATTTTTACTGCAGCTAAGAAAACTTTTGCAAAGGCATCGAAGTCAGGGGTGCCAACAATAGCACAGGTTAAAATGTCATGGTACTTCACAAATGAAAAATTATCTGCCACTTTACTTAACAAAATTGATACATTTTTGAAAAATCTGGGATTCCTTGATTACAAATTATTTAAGGGGGGATCCGACTGACTCGACATGGTCTTTATAACATACTTTTTTTTTCCTTTTGAAAAGCTTGGATGGGATTTAGCATTGGCCACACTCCAACCCTCTTTTCTTCTCTTCCTTCTCCCCCATTTTTTTTTCTTCTTTCCTCATTTTCTCTCTCTTCTTTTTTTCCAAATTTCTATTTTTCATACTCCCCTTTTCATAAAAAATTACGATTCCTGTTTTTGAGACCACATATTTTTTCATGTCAAATGTATTTTGCTTCACAATATGATTTCCAGAATATCATTCTATTACTTTGAACAGATTGTTTTTATATTACTGTTTTTGACATTTTCTTTATCCCCTGAACAGTAATTATAGATTTCCTTTGCTCAACTAAATCTGAATTTATGGGGAAGTTCATGTATTTCTTCTTTTACACAAAACTGGTTAAGTTTAATTTAACATGTATACTAATATTATAAGCTTTTTCATATCTCTGTTATTTGTTTCATAAATTCAATAAAAAATATATTGAAAGAAGGGTGTGGTGTGGACATAGGGAGATTGGATACAGATCTAACACGATAGTGGAAGACACAATTTTAGTACATGAACTTTATTGATTTATTTGATCAATAGACTTATGTTATATATATATTTACTTTATATTGTCTGATTGTGTTGTATTATTTTTGGGGCTGCACATTTGTTTTATCTGTTTTTGATTGTGAACACAACCCCTGTAGTTTAGGGGGTGACATTGTGACACTGCTGCCACAAGTAGCATATCCCATAGGTAGGCTGGCCCTGTACTACAACTACACAGTCAACATCTCCTTGTCCTTATTTCTACAAATCTGCTCTGCACCTTAGGACATGTATTGCCAAAGCGGTGGGTCATGTCAGTGATGTGTGTGGCACAGATCTTCAACCATTGCTGGACCCGAACAAAGAAGTGAAGGATACGTACCCAAATCCACAACACTGCTCAAGACCTGCTTCTCCTGTTGTGCATGACAATCTGGGTGCCGGTTCTGTAGCCCATCTTAGCTTACCATCCGGAAATTTAAAAAAAAGAGAGCCACACTCCAATGTAAGCTCTTCTTACTCTATTTATGAAACAATCAGTAAATAGGCTGCATACATATAATCTCCACCTAAATATGAATATCCTCCCCTGAACAAGCCGGGAGTGGTGAAAAGCATTAAGGAAGATCAATTTTGGGAGATTTGGCTGATTGTTTAATAAATGGAAATGGAACCGTGTACCTCACTTTGAGAATAATCATACCTTCCAGGGATGTTTGATTAATGTTTACTACTCACATTTGTACCATATGTTCACTTTTATACAAGGGCTATACAATTCTTCAATTTGTGTTTGCATTTCACAGAAAATATCAGAGACTTTGTTGTTTAGGTACAATTTTGTATACCATAAACCAGCCATGGATCGATCAACCATTTTAGCAGGGCCCGGACAAGATTTGAATCATCTATGGGCAGGCTGGTTGTACTCAAATAGATCCATCTTGGGTACAACCAACCTGTCAGATTTTTTTACATGTGATTACTTCAGGCGGCTACAGGCTAGCAGTAATAATTTTGTTCTGCCCACTGGGAAAGCTCCCCACTGGCAGAACTAAACAATGCTTGCGGGAGCAATTTTATTTCCTTCTACCCGAGGTGGAAGGAAGGAAAATTTTGTAGTTTTATGGGTTGCTTCAGTGATTTACAAAGGTTACAACTGTTTGTACTTTGCGTTTAA
Source organism: Lithobates sylvaticus (assembly GCA_028564925.1). NCBI lineage: Eukaryota > Metazoa > Chordata > Amphibia > Anura > Ranidae > Lithobates > Lithobates sylvaticus. The sequence goes on from CM053026.1 coordinate 650,244,264, forward strand.
AGTATAACGTATTTAAACTGAAGAACAAAATGTAACATACTGCAGTTTAGATGTGGTGGCTGTATTCCTTTTCTTTTTTTTTCAGCCTCTCTTCCATTATTTTACTGGTGATCCTGCCAGTAACACACTTCTTGTTCTGAAGTTACCATGCTCACTCACTGTACTGGAAGAGCAGCATTGTCACCCTAGGCTGCTCACTCATGATTTGCACTAATGAGCATTTCTCCCTCTTCTCAACTCCATAACAAAGGATGGAGGTATTCTGTAGCCCACATAGGTGAACTGTCCAGGGCTGATACAAGTTATTGATATTTGAGTGAACAGAGGCAGAGTGCACAGGAAATTACCAGCTTACTCGATTACTTTTGCACTTATTGAACAACCTTGGCATAACACTTTTAATTGTATATTTAACAGACCAAAATGGGACAGTTTTTATTCACTGTGTATTTCAAATTATCCAACATACATCCTGTTTTAGGTGATCATTCATACATGGTACTTTGCTTGTATTTTACTTACATGATAGCTAATGAAAAACAAAACAATAAATGATTTCATAATCTCGGAACAGAATAGTTTTGGCTTGTGGGCAATGTTCTTGTTTTTTGTTGTCAGGAATAATTATAAATAACTCAACAGTGTTTAAATCCCAACTATGGTGGATTCATTTTCATTTTACATGCTCACATGGGGCAAGAGTCAATCCTGGATCTGTTCTTATGTAAACAGCACAATACATTTTATACTACATTGTGTAGAAACCTGAACATGTGCATAACATTGTTGGACTATAAATCCCTTAATCCATACAACACTAGCTGTGGAGTTTAAATAAAAAGCGGATTAACATGCAATGTTCTAATCCATCAGGTGCAGCATTTGAATTAAGTTAAGCTACATGGTTGTCAATACCGTCTGCAGATTTTACTGCACATTTCACAGTAACAAAGGCCTTAAAACTTAAATTTTTAGTTTTACAACAACACACTCACCTTGTGACCACTTTATTGCAACCATTTAACATACAAATGTGCTTGACCTCATTCTGGCATTAAGTAAGAGAATATGGTTGGATTTATAGTACCTATCAGTATCTGTCTAGGAATGTCTAGGATAACCTTTTGGCAAATAAGTATGCTCACTTAACACAAAACTTTCTTGCTAAGGGCTTGTGTTACCAGGCTTTTTTTTTTTTTTACATTAAATAGGTTTTCCATTCCCATAAGAATCCAAAACCATTGGAAGGAGATTAACTGCAGGTAAACTACACCCGTCAATGAATTTTGAATGATCTCTGAAGCATCTCAAAATAAAGCCCAATCTGAAAGCCTCTCAACACCAGCCCCAGCAGAGATGACTTATATTGACCTTATATTAGTTATTCAGTTAGGTGAAGAGACACTAGCAGTGTTGAGCAAACCCGAACTGTAAAGTTCGGGGTTCGTACCGGACTTTTGGGTTTTTGGGTCCCGAACCCGAACAATTTACTGTATGTTCGGGTAAGAGTTCGGTGTTCGGCAATGTAATGGTGCTTTTTTAAAAAGTTATTGTCAGTTTGTCACAAAGTGTAATTTCTGCAGGAAAAAAAGTATTTTAAAAGCACTAAAATGAAAATGAATTGTTGGCTCCCCATAATACAGAGAACAGTCATTGAAAGTCATTGATTCTTAAAAAGTTATTGTCATAAAAAGTGTTTGGGGACCTGGGTCCTGCCCCAGGGGACATGTATCAATGCAAAAAAAACTTTTAAAAACGTCCGTTTTTTTCGGAAGCAGTGATTTTAATAATGCTTAAAGTGAAACAATAAAAGTGTAATATTCCTTTAAATTTCGTACCTGGGGGGTGTCTATAGTATGCCTGTAAATGGGCGCATGTTTCCCGTACTTAGAACTGTCCCTGCACAAAGTGTCATTTCTGCAGGAAAAAAAGCTATTTAAAATCACTCACGGCTATAATGAATTGTCGGCTCCCGTAATACAGAGAACAGTCATTGAAAGTCATTGATAAAAAAAAAAAAAGCGTGGGGGTTCCCCTAAATTCAATTACCATGCCCTTTAGGTCTGTTATGGATATTAAGGTGAACCCTGCGTCAAATTTAAAAAAAAAAATGACGTGGGGTTCCCCCTCAATATCCATACCAGACCCTTCAGGTCTGGTATGGATTTTAAGGGGAGCCCCGCGCCAAAAAAAAATGGCGTGGGGTCCCCCTCAAAATCCATACCAGACCCTTATCCGAGCATGCAACATGGCAGGCCGCAGGAAAAGAGGGCTGGTTACTCTTAATAAATTGGATTACACTAGGGCTTGGTTTGGGCTGTCTTTTCCTTGTGTTGTTTCAGATCCTTTTCCCTTTCCCAGTGGGTGTATTTGAGAACAGCAGTGCCATGACTATTGTTTAATCCTATTGTGAGTGGATTTTTTACCTACAAGGCATGGGGATATATGAAGATCTGTGCATTAGTTCTCATAGTTTTTTGCATGTGGACTCTTTGTATAGTTGTAGTTTAATGGTGCACTTTTTTGTCTGACAACTATCTCTGAATAGGACAAATGTATTTCAGTTAGGACTGTTGACCATCATGAATCTTTGCACCCATACCTTTTTCCTTATTTTGCTTAAAAACTTTAATAATAATTATTGAAACAGAATCCTCTACTCAGAAAAATGTGTACATTGTCACTGTTAATTTACAGACAGTTTTATTTCTCTGGCTGTCTCCAGCTTAAATACTTACTAAGCCACTGACTTACAGAGCTGGACCAAATCTGAACACCTGATCTGCATACTTTCTCTGGGTCCCACATATTTGAAGCTAAGACAGTATGGCAATTAACATTTTCAGAGGTTAGCAATGGCATTCAAGGGCAACCTATGCATTTTCCTCATTTGCCTCAGTTGCCTTTAATTAACAGTCTGAAGTTCAAATATTTATTGCAAATAGATTACAGTGGTGTGAAAAAGTGTTTGCCCCCTTCCTCATTTCCTGTTCCTTTGCATGTTTGTCACACTTAAGTGTTTCGGAACATCAAACCAATTTAAACAATAGTCAAGGACAGCACAAGTAAACACAAAATGCAATTTGTAAATGAAGGTGTTTATTATTAAAGGTGAAAAAAAATCTAAACCATCATGGCCCTGTGTGAAAAAGTGATTGCCCCTAAACCTAATAACTGATTGGGCCACCCTTAGCAGCAACAACTGCAACCAAGCGTTTGCGATAACGTGCAATGAGGCTTTTACAGCGTCCTGGAGGAATTTTGGCCCACTCATCTTTGCAGAATTGTCCTAATTCAGTTACATTAGAGGGTTTTCGAGCATGAACGGCCTTTTTAAGGTCATACCACAACATCTCAATAGGATTCAGGTCAGGACTTTGGCTAGGCCACTCCAAAGTCTTCATTTTGTTTTTCTTCAGCCATTCGGTGGTGGACTTGCTGGTGTGTTTAGGATCATTGTCCTGCTGCAGAACCCAAGTTCGTTTCAGCTTGAGTACACGAACAGATGGTCGGACATTCTCCTTCAGGATCTCTTGGTAGACAGCAGAATTCATAGTTCCTTTTATCACGGCAAGTCTTCCAGGTCCTGAAGCAGCAAAACAGCCCCAGACCATCACACTACCACCACCATATTTTACTGTTGGTATAATGTTCTTTTTCTGAAATGCAGTGTTCCTTCTACGCCAGATATACTTGGACACACACCTTCCAAAGAGTTCCACTTTTGTCTCATCGGTCCACAGAATGTTGTCCCAAAAGTCTTGGGGATCATCAAGATGTGTTGTGGAGAAATTGAGACGAGCTTTGATGTTCTTTTTGCTCAGCAGTGGTTTTCTCCTTGGAACTCTGCCATGCAGGCCATTTTTGCCCAGTCTTTTCCTGATGGTGGAGGCATGAACGCTGACCTTAACTGAGGCAAGTGAGGCCTGCAGTTCCTTGGACGTTGTTGTGGGGTCTTTTGTGACCTCTTGGATGAGTCGTCGCTGCGATCTTGGGGTAATTTTGGGCGGCCGGCCACTCCTGGGAAGGTTCACCACTGTTCCATGTCTTTGCCATTTGTGGATAATGTCTCTCACTGTGGTTCGCTGGATTCCCAAAGCTTTGGAAATGGCTTTATAACCCTTTCCAGACTGATAGATCTCAATTACTTTCTTTCTCAATTGTTCCTGAATTTCTTTGGGTCTCGGCATGATGTGTAGCTTTTAAGGATCTTCTGGTGGACCTTACTGTGTCAAGCAGCTCCTATTTAAGTGATGCCTTGATTGTGAACAGGTGTGGCATAATCAGGCCTGGGTGTGGCTATTGAACTCAGGTGTGGACAACCACAGTTATAGTATGTTTTAACAAGGGGGGCAATTACATTTTTTTTGGAAAAGATCAATTATTATAAATAAATGTACATTAAATGATAAAGTAAATCCCTCTTATTACTGATGTGGTCTATGCTATTATACAATCTAGGAGAAGGTGTGAACTTATGGTTACTTAGAACTGGTATGATTGTATTCCATGGATCTGTCCATTTTGTAGATTGTTTCAAAGACATTTTAAGTTGTTGTACTGACATGGACCTTGTACGATTGTACATTTCTTGTTGTCAGAATATTTTATGTTTGTTGAAAACTTTAATCAAATGTGATTGTACAAAAATAAATAAATACATACATAAATACCTACAAAACGTAGGCATCAATTGGACAGTTTTAGATTTCTAACACAGCCTAATTAGCACCCATTTGTATACACAGAAAAGTGTTGTGGTTTCAAAGTTGAGTCATTTTCAGTGTTAGTGTGACACTGTTACCAATAGGACAATGATATGTCTTTTTATTGCAATGAATATGAAAGTCATGAATTTCCTTTGAGGCTACATCATTGACAGTCAATTATCTGTTCAAAATAGAAATTACATTTACTAAGATGAATCGCTCAGTAACTATGTACTTCAAAGATGTTTAAGAAAATTATTAAATTAAATTCATTAAAACTTAGCTTAGCTTTGGGTCTAAAATAGAATTTGAATGTTATCTTTTAATACTGCATATTACAATTTTTTTGGGCAAAATAGCAGTTTACGCAAAATAAGCTTTGAGACATATGTATCACTGATGATAACATTTTTATTCTCATTATTAACTCCAAATTGTTGGGAGCTTGTTGAGAGAAATATGATTCAGAGACAATTGGGTTATGCTGCTGCCTATAGAAGGATTTTAGCAGTGCCAAACAAAAACAAAATTGACTAGCCAGTATTACCCCTTTCACTCCCAGAATGCCTCCGTTTTGTATAAAAGCAATGCTAGCTGCAGCATTAAAGACACAGTTGGGAAAGGCCTATATTAGTCAATACACCAGTTCTGGTGAAAAATGGTAGGAGTGTGACCAAAAAAAAATTAAGTTATAGAGTGTACTCTATGCATAAGAGGTCCTGCTTATCCTATCCACTTCAATACAGGGCACTTTCCCCCCTTCCCTCCCTGGACAATTTTCAGCTTTCAAAGCTGTCACATTTTGAATGACAATTGCACGGTCATACAACACTGTACCCAAACAAATTTTTTTATCATTTTCTGCCCACAAATAGAGCTTTATTTTGGTCGTATTGGATAACCACTGGGGTTTTCTATTTTTAACTAAACAAACTAAAAAAGACCAACATTTTTGAAAAAAAAAAAAGTTTTTCTTAGTTTCTGTTATAAAATGTTGTTTTCTCCTTCACTGATGGGCACCGATGAGGCTGCACTAATGGGCCCTGATGAGGTTGCACTGATAAGGTGAGACTGATGGGCACTGACGAGGATTTACTAATATGTAGAATTGATGGGCACTGATAGGCTAAACTGATATGCAGCACTGATGGGCATTGATAGACAGCACTGATAGTTGGCACTGATAGGCAGCACTGATAGGCATTGATAGGTGGCACTGATGGGCACTAATAGATAGCACTGACAGGCATCTGTGAAGGGCACTGACAGTCGTTATTGATGGGCACTGATTGGCACTTTGATGGGCATTGTTTGGCGATTTGGGTGGACACTCATTGGGATTTGGGTGGGCACTCATTGGCATTGTAGTGGCACCTCTGATGGGGGCTGTGCTGATAAGCAATCTATGATAAGCAAATATCAGTGCACAACCCCCTCTGACAGGAGAACCGCTGATTGGTCCTCCCTGTCACCACAAACTGAAGAATGACGGTTACAAGCACTTCCTGGTTCAGAGGCTCTTTACCATGATCGGAGATGCAGTGTGCCATAGTGACACACCACACCAACGATCAGCACGCTGCACGCCCCTGCGGGGGCGCGATCATGGCTTATCTTGCTTGACGTCATATGACACCCAGTGAACCACTTCCGGTCCGTCATTCTGCTATAGGCCGGGCGGAAAGTGGTTAAATACCAGGAATCAAAAGTTGACAGATATACAAGGGATGCTTGAAAGTAGTCTACCATGAATAAAGGAGTGGTAGCAAATCTCTGTCAGAACAGGGATGTAAAGTGATGCCTTATGAAAAGGAAGAAGACTCAGTTAGAAGGGCACTGAATCCTTCCTCAAGAAGATTGATGTGATGAGTTAAAACAATCCGAGTGGAATAGGAAGGATCCTCTGCAACCTATTCTAGGTCTTCATAATCTAAAATTAGGGATTGCCAATAAATCGGAAACAAGGCCAGAGGATTATTTTGGCCTTCAATATAAGATCTTATGGATCTATATTTATTTAATGAGTATGAGTGGACATAGACAAACCATGCATTGCCAGCTTAATTTGAACAAGACAGCAATGCTAATAACATTATCCTGAATGTAACAATGTGGGTGACAGAGACCAATAGACTAGAAAAAACGTAATGTGACTAAATCACAAGGACTGAATGGCTTACACCCATACATTCTCAATGAAATTAGCAATGTTTTAAACTATTGTACCTAATATTTGAAGGGCAGCTTGTTAAATGCAATAGTACCAGCTGATTGGCAAAAAGGAAACACTGCACCAATATTCATAAAAGAACCAAGATATATATCAAAAAAACTAAAGACCAGTCAGCCTAACATCAACAGTATGTAAACTATCGGAAGAAATGATAGGGGCCTGTATCCAAGAATTTTCTGATGCAAATAGTATCATATAATAACCAACATAAATTTATTAAAGACTGTTCTTTCCAGATCAACCTTTAAACATTCTATGAGTAGGTGAGTTTTAATGTGGATGAAGGAATACCTGTAGACAGAAGGGGTTTATTTACTAAAACTGGAGACTGCAAAATCTGGTGCAGCTGTGCATGGTAGCCAATCAGCTTCTAACAGCTTGTTCATTAAGGCTGGGCTCACACCATCCCCACATCCGTCTCACAGCATGGGTCTGGTGCGTCCTGATTCACCATTTCAGGTCCAATTTCAGCCCCCATTTTGGGCTGAATTTGGACCTGAAATGGACCAAAAGACATACAGCCTTTTTCTGAAAAACACACTGGACCTGCTGCAAATATATGTGAACCGGCTCCATAGAGAGCCAGTCAAAATCTCCTATTATTGCGAATTAGATGCAGGGAACCCAGCCTTAAGCTTTGACAAAAAAACTGGAAGCTGATTGGTTTCTATTTAAAGTTGTACCAGATTCTGCACTCTCCAGTTTTAGTAAATCAACCCCATAGTGTATCTATATTGCGCCATGACATTTAATACAATATACCATAAATGATTACTGTACAAATTAAGGTCTTTTGGCATTGATGTAATCATATTACCTGGGTAGAAAACTCGCTGCAAGAGTGTTTTCAGAAGGTGGCGAATAATGGCATATTTTCTGAATGGTCTGGAGTTGTGAGAGGGCTACTCCAGGGCTCAGTCCTGGGACCACTCCTATTATCTTGTTATAAACTGAATTAAGGTTGGAATGAATAGTTCAGTCTCAGTGTTTGCTGATGATATAAAGATAAACAGGGCAATAATGTCACAAAAGGATACAACAAATTTATAAGAAGACCTAGTTAAAATAGAGGGAAGGGCAGCTATATGGTATATGAGGTTTAATGTTGAAAAATGTAAAGTAATGCAGTTGGGAACTAAAAATATGAAGTTATGCAAGTTACTTGCTGAGGAGAGAACCTCTGGAGGAATTGAGGATTTAAAGGATCTGGGGGTCCTACTAGATCCCAGACTCAGCAGTGACATTGAATGCCAAGCTGCAGCAAGCAAGTCTAGCAGACTACTAGCATGCAATAAAAAGGGTATTTACTCAAGAAATAAAAGTATAATTCTACTACTTTGCAAAACTCCAGTTTGACCACATCTTGAGTATGCCATCCAGTTTTGGTCACCGGTCCTCAGGAAGGATGCCTGGGAAGAGTCCAGAGAAGAGCAACAAAGCTCATAAGGGGGCTGGAGGACCTCAGTTAAGAGGAATGAATACAAATGTTAAACCTTTTATCCCTTGAGAAGAGATGCTTAAAAGGGGATATGATATATACAAGCCTTTAAATTGTGACTTTATCATTGGGATGAAACTAGGAAACTATTTTACCTAAGGTCTCTAAAGAAGATACACAGCCACACAATGAAGGTGGATGAGAAGCCATTCAATGTCAAACTTCATAAAGAGGTTACTTACTTTTAGAGTGGTAAGGATGTGGAACTCCCTTCCACGGTTGGAGGTGGCAGCAGGGAGTGTAGACAAAAAAATCATAGGTTTCTCAGTGAAAACAATGCACATGGCTATTGAAAATAATAGTGACACATAAACACACATAGACACACTCAGGTTGAACTGGATGGACTAATATCTATATTCAACCTTACAAACTATGTAACTATGCAACAAGCCATAACTGTCATAAAAGAAAAACACTGGAGATAACTCTGCACTGCTAGAGCTGGATGTGTTTGTTAGTATAAAAAAACATGGGGCAAATCCCTATGGCAAGACAAGGTTAATGATCAACCATATAGGATAGGGATTAGGGCAAGAAGGATATATAGCATTCCTTGGCAACCCAATCTGAACTTGAAAATGGTGTACTAATGATTGAGCATATCTGGGATTCTTGAAGAGAATGTTCAAGGACTGTGGTGGTTATTTGTAATCACCCAGGGAAGTGTGGATTTGAAGAAAAAGCATCCAAAGAATCCACTGAAAGAGATCTATCATTTATAGGCTGGTAGTAGATAAGCCCAAGTGCTCCAGGCAAGAATGTGGATGGTATTGTGCCTTTTGGAGGTAGTTACCTAACCAGGCTTCTGATGTAGTCTAAATAGTCCTACAGACATGTGATACCAGAGAGCACACAGACGATGCCCCCCCACACCCCCACACTCCCACACTCCCCCACACTCCCTGACACTCCCACACTCCTAAGAGTGAGGACATGCCTTCAAAGGGGGAAGTCTATGGTGTACTTGTTACATCTTAGACTTTTAGACTTTCAGACTTGTTTTTAAAAGAAGGGCTGAATATGTATTTATATTTTACAACCCAAGTGAAAAAAGTAAGGCTATATTTAGTCATTGATGTCAACCACTATACCTGCCAATTTTTTTACATGGCTGGGGATTCCTGTCCAGTAAATAATTGAAGCTAAGTGATGTCACTGATTGCTAAGGATGCAGTGGGTGTTCCCCTTTGTTAACTCATGGAGCTGTCATTAACAAGCTGTAGTCAGCTTGTGCAGACAGGCCAATGGGTCGGTATGTTTTTGTTTTGGTGGGTTGGCAGGAAATGTTCATTGTGACTGAAGTAGATCTGCATCACTGGACAACATGATTGATGATGGATTTATATCATGAGACATGTGTTGTTTCTGTTAATCATTCTCATCTAGGATGTTAAGGAAAATCTCAGCCACTAAACAAAGTGACTGGAAAATGTCAACTTTTCTTTAGTACATTGTAGTGCATTGTAAAAGCATGTTATTTTAAGAAATTGTTTATTTTTATTCTTGCCTTTTGAAAGAACTGCTCTCTCTTTTTTTAGAATTATTTTTTGCATTGGTACATGTCCCCAGTACAAGGCCCAGCTACCCATGCCCTTTTTTTGACAATCCCTTGCCTATTAGCCTTAAAAATTACTTTGCTTACAAACAGAACGGAGGCTGCTGGGAAATGTCACTTATCGAAAAATTGCACTTTTTTTGTCACTATTGCTTTAGTACACCTTACAGATGTGCCACTTCACAAAATTTAAGGTTTAAGGCATTCTCCAAGTATGTGCATTAATGTTTCACTTTTAAGTATAAGTTCACCTTTGGAACATTTTTAAGGTGGAACATGTAACATATTTCATCCTCTGCACCCTGCACGACAGATCCCCCATACCCCCTAAGACAGTGGGCAGGGTATCCTCTCCCCAAACCCGCTTTCACAAATTAAAAATAGCATGGCTGTGTGGGGCTCCACCCACACAGCTGCATCATGAATTTACAGTTTCCTGTGAATGAATACCTACAAGTACCACCGGCCATTGTTGCCTTGTAGTTCTCAATGAACTAATGTATGAGAGTGCTGGTGGTAACCACCTGCCTGTATGAAGTATGAGCAGACAGCTATGCTGAGAGTCTGCAGGAGCCTGAGATTCAACCCACGATATGCTGATCGCTGGTGCAATGCTCTGCAGGCTTCTTGGTAAAGAATGTTAAATGCACATTTTTTTTACCTGTAAAAAAAAATCAAATTTTTTAAATTTTTTAGATATTAACCTATCCTTTAAGCTTTATTAGAAGAGCTGCTCCCCACTGAATTGTATTCTTTAAAAATAGTTTTCTGATGCCTTCATGGCAGCACACACTGGGTTGTGACTCCGCCCCCACAGCCTGACAGGATTGGTTTAACTATAAAGTTGAAGGGGAGACCCCCCGCTGCATCTCCTTTTTTTCCTCACCTGACAGGTTGGACGGACAGGTTTCTCCTACTACAGATGAATAAGCCTCTTACCGCAATCGCCCACTGCAGGTTCAAGCCTCTGTTTGGAAGTCCCTCCTGTACAGTCTCTAAAGGAGCTTCTATGGAAGGAACCCCCATTCTGGTTGGTCTCAGGGGGCGACTAGGATTCTGGCAAGTAAAACAAGCTTTAAAGAAGCTTTCATTTTTTGCAGTGGACTCCCCTATTCTAAATTTCTCTGTTCCCCTTTTATGCAGAAAATAGCCTTGCACTTTTTAAAAAGAAAATATATATATGCAACACTAGTTTCTCACCGGGCTTGCTGGCCCTTGTTGTCCTCCGGTGGTGCCGCTGTACGTCCCTCCATTGCGTCCCCGCATCGCCCATGCGCACTTACAGGGCCAGGTAAACACCGCTGTATCCTCGGTGTACTGTGCCCTGATCCAAGATGGCGCCGTGATACTCGGGACGCGTCCGCGCATGCGCAAGAGCGTCATTCAGGCGCCGTAATGGCGCCATTTTTCAAATACAGAACCTTTCCTCTGATTCCCTGTGCAACTCTGCAAGCTGGAAGGAATAAACGAACGGTTACTGCTCTGCACTAACCAAGCACCCAGGCACAAGGTAAGTCCCTGTAAGGGCTCCCATTTTTTTTTTCACTGCATTTTTAAAATTAAACTGAATAAATATATATTTAAATCAACTGTTAAATAATTAAATAAATAATAAATTAAATAGATGTTAAAAAAAATATATATATATGCATAAATAAAAAAAAAATATATATATATATATATAAATAAATAAAAAAAAAAAAGAGGGGGGAAGTATATATATACATGCGTATATATGTATAAAAAAAAATATATATATACATATATACGTTTATTTTTTTCTATTTCCCAGACTGCCCTGTCTCCTTCTTTTCCCCTATGGAGTCCACTGCCCACGCAGACCACCATCAGCAAACTAGGTAAGAGGCCGGACCAGATAGGTAAGTATTGAAGGGGAGAAAAAAGAGTGCCAGACCGCTAAATGCTGCATTTCACTTGGCAGCCCGGCGAGATCAAGAACCACAAGTTCCCGGCATGGGAAAAGATCAAGCCATACCTCAAGCAGGAGGTCCCGCAGGAGCCGTTCAAGATCTTCTTCACGTCATCGAAGACACAGCCGCTCACAACATAGTTACTCTCGTCACAGTCGCTCCCGTCGCAGCAGGTCAAATCGCAGGAGGTCCCCCTCCTCGCACCATCGAAGCCGCCACACCCGTCCTGCAGCTAATGCCTGCTGGGTATGCAGCGCTCCAGCACTGCCAGACAAGCTTGCCTGCCGCTCTTGCTTCAATGAAGCCACTACGGAGAAGGAAGCGGACGCAAGGATGGCGACAGACCTCATAAGGGAGTCAGTGTGGGAGTCTTTACTGGAAACAACAGCACCAGTATTGGATGGAGCTGCTCCCAGTACATCCTCGGCGGAACCTCCTCACACCCAGGCCTCGGACTCTTCCTCTGAGGGCGAGGGTCAAGACATGTCAGCAGGTTTTGACTTTTCCCTGGTAGAGCCCTTTGCAAAGTCAGTCAAGGAGGTGATCGGCTGGGAAGACGACAAGGCAGAACCCCAAAAAATTCGGAAATACTTTCCAAACTTAAAAAGGATCCGGAATCCTTTCCATTTATAGAAGAACTTGAAGATCTCATAAAGGATGAATGGGAGAGGTCTGACAAACGATCTAGTCTAACCAATAGGCTAGCCAAGATGTATCCCTTGAAGGAATCAAAGATAAACCCCTTGATTAACGCACGCGTCGTCGACGCCTCGTTGATGCGTCTCGCCCCCACGTCACATTACCGATCGAGGATGCTGTCTCCTTTCGAGATGTGCTCGATCGAAAGATGGACCTGGAGTTGAAAAAGGCCTATTCCACAGCTGGGGGAGCCTGCAGACCCGCAATTGCTACAGCAGCAGTAGGCAGAGCCATCTCAGGATGGACATCTAAAATAGAAAAGGACCTGCAGGATGGCGTCGAGATGGAAAAAATAATTTCCTCTCTACAAGAAATTAGACTGGCAGGGGATTTTGTAGCGGAGGCGTCTGTAGACGTCATAAGGTCGTCAGCCAGAACTATGCTGGCGTCAGTAACGGCAAGAAGAGCCCTATGGCTCAAACCATGGACAGCATCCAAGATGAACTGGTGCAGGATCCCGTACGACGGCGCAAATCTGTTTGGTACCAAATTAGACTCTGCCATCTCCAAAGTGACAGGAGGGAAGTCGGGTCTAATTCCTTCCGATAGGAGACCCAAAAAGCAGGAAGGGCCAGCATATAGACGCAACCTCCCGAACAAATACAGAGAGGCCAGATCCTACCGCCCTGGTAGGGAATTTAGGAGGGACTGGAGGAACACAAAGCCTGCCTTCCTGAGAATGCAGAAAACCAAGACCACCCCGGCAGGGGAACAACAGAAGTTTTGCCTGTCCACCCGGCTCAGGTGGGCGCCAGGCTAAAAAACTTCTCCCAAATCTGGACAAATTACATAAAAGATTTATGGACGTTATCTACAATAAAATTCGGACACAAGTGGAGGTTCATAAGCAGACCTCCGGGGAATCACTTCCAGGCAACCAGACTACCATCCTCACTACCCAGGAGTAGTCTACTAATAAGATATGTAGCAGAACTGAAGCAAAAGAGGGCAATACTGGAAGTCCCATCATGTTAAAGGGTGAAGAAGAAAACAGGAGACCTACGCCCGGTGTTGGACCTCAAAAGGATCAACAAAGGCATCAAGGTGGAGGCCTTCAAGATGGAAAGCCTCCAGTCCATACTTCTGGCAGTGAATCTGGGCGACTGGATGCTTTCAATAGACTTATCGGACGCTTATCTTCATATACCAATCCATCCAGCTTTTCAAAAATTCCTTCGGTTTGCCATAAACCAATGCCACTTTCAATTCCAGTGCCTCCCATTCGGCATCTCCTCGGCACCCATGACTTTTACAAAAGTTCTGTTACCTTTGGTGGCACTCCTCAGAGACGCTGGATAATCAACTGGAAGAAGAGCAGTCTGCAGCCCACCCAAAATATGATATTTTTGGGAGCGGATCTAAACACCAGCACAAACAAGATACAACTCCCACAAGAGAAGATCCAGCCTCTAATTCAGAAGATGCAGAGACTACTATCAACAAATCACCTACCAGCCAGAGCTTGTCTGAGTATACTGGGATCCATGTCCGCAACCATACCAATGGTGCCATGGTCGCAGTGGCACATGAGAACCCTGCAGAACTAATTTCTCAGGCAGTGGGATGGAGTATCGATGCATCAGACCATCTCTATCCCCAAAGCAGTGAAACGGTCAATATGGTGGTGGACGCGTCAGAGCAACCTCAAGAAATAAGTTGTCACCTTTTGGGGAAGTCGATGACCACTCCTAGAGGGGAAAAATGTGCTGATCAGGATGGACAACAGGGTGGCAGTGTCCTATACTCAAAAACAAGGAGGTACCAGGAGTGCCACTCTGATGGAGGAAGTCCGACCCATCTTGGAATGGGCCCAAATACACCTAGCAAGTTTAAAGGCAGTTTACGTTCCAGCGGCTCAGAACATGCAACAACGAGTGGTCATTGAGCCCTCAGGCATTCTCTCTCCTTACAGAAGCATGGGGAATGCCAGAAATAGACCTGGCAGCCACTGCAGGGGCTCATTTCCATCAGCAGAGGGAATTTCAAGTTGGGGTACATATTCCCTCCAGCCCCGTTAATTGCGAGGTTCCTATCCAGACTCCGGAGATCCTCAGTAACAGTAATAGCGGTTTGCCCAATCTCAGGGGCAGTTCCTTCACCCAGCACCAGAGAAGTTACACCTGATGGCCTGGAGATTGAGAGGGTTAGACTAAGGGCACAAGGCTGTTCGCAAGAGGTTATATCGACCCTGATGCAAGCCAGGAAAGTATCTACAATACCATTTACATGAGGGTTTGGGAGAGATTCTGCTCCTTGGCACAACAGAGAAGATGAAATCTAAGCTCAAGTACAAACCAAACCTCCCAGGAAACCAGTTTTTCCATCATGGGACCTATCAATAGTCCTCCATGCTTTCTTCAACCCTCCGTTTACTCCATCCGAAACCATATCTCTATGGGACTTGACCTTGAAGCTAAGCAATAACATTGTCAGAGATCCAAGCACTAATGATCAACCCCACTAATCCTCTTACCCGACAGAGTAATTCTGCAGAGCTGTTTCTTTCCACTACAACCAGCATCATCCTTCCATCCTTCACTGCGAAGGGTGAACCGCATGTCATCTCTCTAACTACTTAGAGAAAGACGGATTCTCTTATGGTCAGCTGACTCCTTACGTTATCTCGTCCTGGCTAGTGAGCCATTAAAAAGTATTCCATCAATCTGATGATCCCTGAAGATATCAAGGCTCATTCTACTAGGGCTACCTCCTGGGCAGCGTATTGCAGGGTGTCAGAGCAGCGACATGGTCCTCCAGACATACTTTTATTTCTCAGTGGAATTTGTCCATGTAGACTTCAGAAGATCCGTTGTTAGAGCCAATTCTTCTGCATCTGACCCACCCGTGGCGAGTTTGGTGTGCCATGAAGGCGTCAGAAAACGGAAAATTGTATACTCACCTTTCCGTAATTTTCCTTTCCTGACGCATCTTCATGCATTTTTGTGATAATATATACAGAGAATCAGCGGGGGGTCTCCCCTTCAACTTTATAGTTAAACCAATCCTGTCAGGTTGTGGGGGCGGAGTCACAACCCAGTGTGTGCTGCCATGAAGCTTACAGAAAGGTGAGTATACAGCCTGACCCTTTAGCCTTGAAAATAGAGTGAATGGATTTTTAAGATTAGCCTCCTATTTAGTTTGCAAATTGAGATTTTTGGATGTGTTTGCCCAACCACCCCATAAATCAAACCCAAGCAAATTTGCCTAAGTCTGCACCTGTTTACTGCTCCTGCAAACATGTCTCTCTTCTGAGTTATTCAGCTGACTTATTTACCTCTGAGTGTGTTATAAGATTTTGCTATTCATGTCTATACCACAGAACTGTAAGCCAGCTATCTGAAGTCTTTGGTGTACTAGACCTGCACTCACTGCCTGCTAGCTGCAGGATAAATGTGATGTATTCATACTTGCTGGACTAAAAAGAAAGACGTTGTAACAACTGTATTGTTTTAATCATGAACATAATAAATTAATAGAGAATTTATAATAATAAGAAGAAGAATTAAAAAAACACTATTTATTCTTTCTAAGCATTAGTGGGACCTTTCTAAATTTAGGCCTCTTCTTGTCATTCAAAAATCTTCATCTTGATTGAATAAATTACCTTTTCTCATACTGTGGTGCTGCCCTGTCTTTTTCTACAGTCATATTAGTTGGTTAGTCACTGCCTCTGACAAGACCATCATAATCATTTCATTTCCTGAAATACTCTGTGTGCTGCTGACATGTTAAAATTGGCCAGATGGATGTATATCATTGTATCTCAGTGCACTTCAAGCAAAATGAAAAATGTCATCAGTAAAATTACTAGAATTCTCAAACTTGTACAAATACATCCAAGCAATGGGTATTCACAGACATGAGCACGTAATATAATCTCTTAGACTACAGTAAATCTAACTGAGCAGAGCATGTGTAATAAGTCATCAAGCAATAGTGTAAGCTTAAATAATAGGAATCTTTAACTGGAAAATAAAATAGGTATTTTTAAGTGGGTATTATGTTGTGCAATTTTTTGTCACTGATACAAGGAAAAAGTTACAGTATGTAAAATATACAGTATTTGGTCATGCTAAAGGCTTGCATTTTTCACATCTGTATCCTGTATCATGTATCACAGTTTGGCACCACTGCCTGCACAGAACATAGCCACTTTTACTTTTAAATTAAGTTGGGAAGGGTTAGAATCCCTATCAGATTTGCAATGCTCTTACTGTGTATCTCACTGCCACCCAAGTGACATCAGAACAAAAAATGAAGATAATGGGAATCACTAGGATAGGCAGGTCACATGCAGCAGTAGAAACCTGACCTGGGATGCAACCTTTATCCACTCCTAAATACAATTGTTTTTATTGCTGTTTCCCATCCCTCTTTGTCGCTCTGAGCTCTGCCACCAGGTGAGATGAAATCTTCCCAGAGAACAATAAAAATAGACGATAGTTATATTCTTTCCTTATTCTATTCAATGAAATAAAAGAAACATTTTGCCTTGGTTGAGCTTCAATTGAGGCCTAGATCTCAATTTTACTCACGTAGAGAAGCAGTGACAGAGACACCATGCATAAAAGAAACAGCCCAAGTGCATTAAAGAGTAAAATTGCTTCAGCCCGGCTCCTCCCAGGCTGTGCCTCCATCTGTTTTGACCTACCCACATGGCTTAGACATGGGGGCCCCATTACTGTCACACAAGCAGTGCAGGAGCTTTGTGGGCAGAGCCTGACAGCTATTCAGTGATTCAAGTTCTCCGTTAGGTCCACCTCACTTGTAATTGACAGCCTGCTATTAGCTATAGGATCTGCCTATTGCCTGCTGTCAATCACAAGGAAAGAGCAGACCTGATAGGGAACTAGTGACTCAACTTCCTCATCAGATTACCCCCGCTTTAATTTTCACTGTATGCTATGAAGCTGTTGGCTGAGAATTACTTAACAGCCAGTGACAGGAGAGGAGGGGGTAGATGTGGCAAACATGCTGCTCTTTTACACAGCATATAAAGGTAGATGTTTTAACTGTCTCTCTGTGCCAACTTACTACAGTTGGTCTTATTTACCTCTAGTTTTGTTATCTATGAACAGAGGGTAATTCTTTTTGAATTTGCAGTAGAAGTGTCAGTTCGCAAAAGTGGTGTTTTTAAGAATTGCCTAAACCTGCTGAACATTCAGTAAAACCATCAAAACTGGTGGTAGGGTAAGGCAGGAACCTTTAACCGCGTGCGACGTTGCACCCAAACAAAATTGATGTCCTTTTTTTTCACACAAATAGAACTTTCTTTTGGTGGTATTTAATTACCTCTGCGGTTTCTATTTTTGTGCTATAAACAAAAACAGTGTGACAATTTTGAAAAAAACACATAATTTTTTTACTTTTTGCTATAATAAATATCCCCCAAAAATATATAAAAAAATATTTTTTTTCCTCAGTTTATGCCAATATGTATTCTTCTACATATTTTTGGTAAAAAAATAGCAATAAGTATATATTGATTGGTTTTCGCAAAAGTTATAGTGTCGACAAAATAGGGGATAGTTTTATGGCATTTTTATTTTGAATCTTTAGTAATGGCGAGCTGCAATTTTTATCAGGACTGCGACATTATGGCAGACACATCGGACACTTATACAGTGATTAGTGCTATAAAAATGAACTGATTACTGTGTAAATGACACTGGCAGGGAATGGGTTAACCACTAGAGGTAGATGAAGGGGTTAAGTGTGTCCTAGGGAGTGAGTCTAACCGTGGGGGTATGGGCTTCAAGTCACATGACAGCGATCACCGCTCCCGATGATAGGGAGCAGTGATCTCTGTCATGACACAAGCCAGAACGGGGAAATGTCTTGTTTACATAGGCACTTCACCGTTCTGAGGCTCCGTGACACGATCGCTGGAAGACCGGCAGACATCGAGTCCGCCTGTCCCGCAGGCATGGTCATGTTGTACGTGGTGGGTGCGCCTGCTATCCCCGTCTTAAAGAGGATGTACAGGTATGCCCATTTGCCCACCGCTGCCATTGCGCCACCGTATATTGGCGCCCAGTGGTCCCCAAGTGGTTAAAATACCATACTTCTAGAAAAGTGTCACTCATTTATTGAATTGCCCTAATAGTGTTTTATACTAAGTCTATGCCTTGTCATTGAGTTTATAAAGCACAATGATGTGAAGAATTGTACAATTGCATAATATAATGGAAAAAGTATATCATATGGGTATGCTCCTATCAAACGTGTCATACAGAAGTATTAAACAGGAGATTTCCTGCTTGAAAGTGTTGAAGGCCTTTGAAAATAATGTAATAAAGATGTCATATCAATAAAATGACACAATGTTATCCTTGGAATTGCACACTAATCTTTTTGCCAGTTATTACTACAGCTGTAGATACAAGACACTGATAGACATTAAAAGGCAGACAGACATGCAAGAATCCTCTGACTACTAAATTATCATTTGTACAAAAGTAATTCTCACAAATGTGCACATTTGTACTAGGTAAGCAGGAGTAGCACATGAGCAATACATATTTGAAGATGAAACAGTAGTGGTAGGTAGAAAAAATACAGCCTGACAATTAATTTTGCTCCTTGGAAAATCTGGCTAGAGCATGTCTTTCAAGGTTGGGAACTGCTGATAGACACATAAGTATTGCCTGATCCAGCTGTGATCAGCAATAGCCATTTTTTTTTTTTTCAAATAAGAGACATGTCATACTTACCTGTTCTGTGCAATGATTTTGCACAGAGAAGTCCCTACCCTCCTCTTCTCTGGTCCCCCACCAATGCTTCTCTGGGCCCTTCCCCCTGCCAAGTGCCTCCATAACAAGCCACTTGCTATGAGGACACTCGTTCATGCTCACTCCCAAGTCCCACTCTCTGTGTCCATAAGATACAAAGTGCAGCTCAGCCCGCCTCCGCTCCTTCCTTCCTTGCTGTTATTGACAGCAGTAAGAGCTAATAGCTCCTGTTGCTGCATCTTATCCAATAAGAAGGAGAGGCCCAGGAGAGCATTGGCTCTTGTGCACATCACTGGATCAAGATTAGGCTCATGTAAGTATTAGGAGGGCTAAGGGGGAAGGTGCACACTAAAGGTTTTTTACGCATAGAATGCATGAAGGTAAAAAAAACATTCAGCCATCAGAACCACTTTAAAGAAATTAATGCAAAGTAGGTCTAAGGCTGAAATTGAATCTACTTACTTTTGCCTTTCCTGATCACTGCCTCCCCCTCCAAACAACTGAAATCCAATGAATGAAACAAAAAGAGCTAGATGATCTTGAATGTCCTCTAACCAGGAAATGAAGTGGGCACTATTTGACTTGCTGCAGCTTCTAATGTGACAAGCTGTAGCAGATCTCACTGTGAGAATCTCACAGTGTGCAGTGAAATCAGAGTAAGCAATTTCAGTACAGAAGAGAAGCCTGTACAACTGTGCAAGACTGATGTTAAGGCTGAAGTATATGCATTATAATGAGGTCACATTATTGACAAAATATAGCTTTACCTTATATACACTGTTATTAAATACACTATAAAATATTTAATTGCATATACTGTACCTACTATTTTTCTGTGCAACTGATATGGCAAATTGTAGGTGATACTTAGCACAGTTTAGAAATCTATCAATTTCTTTCCTCAAAATATATAAAGTATGCTGAATGGAAGCATTTATTTTCCCTAAAGTGCTTACAGTGATTAAACTTCAAATTCTGAAACTTTTAACAGATTGAGACATCTTATGTGTTTCAGTGTACTCTGTATGTCCAGCTTTAGTGTTCTACACAAACACTGACCAGAGTATAATTATAATAATTGTCTGCAGTGATAAATCTATGTGGGTTAAATATTAGGTACTTGCATCTGTCTCCACAGGAGTCAAAGAGCAACTTCACTGTTTTCTAAACTATATTTTATTATGACAGCCAACGAAATTTCACAGATGACCTATGTGAAAAAAACTTTTAAATACAGAAGAGTGACAACATAAAAGTCACTTGAATATAATAGAGTTCAAAATGTAATGTTCAATCCCTTAAACATGATTGCAGGGTGAGATGTAATAATAAAGCTGGATCAAGCAGAGTACACGACACCTGGGAATGTGCCTCCAACACCAGGGGAAAGGGATGGGTACTCTTACCCTAAGCTGTGGACACACATGCCAGCGGCAGTGGGTCAAACAAGCATGGACGGCAGTCAGGCACTCAATCTCCGACCAGAACTCCTACAAATGGACTGGCATGCGCATACACCTGCTTCCATCAAGCCAAAGGTAACATGAAAACCTGGACTTTAATGGCGATGTTCCTGGTATATGTAGTACTGCTAACATCTGGGAAGCAGCATGGATCATATGAAAAAAAGGAGCCCTCTACACAGTGCAGATGAATCCAACGTTTAAAAATGTATTGAAGTAAAAAAAGTATAAAAAAGTACAAACATCGCTCCCAATGTGTACAAGTGGTGATCACAAAGCAGATAAAAATAAGCGCAGTGTGCAGAGTTAAGCAGGCTATGTACTTGTCATGTTTCGTACAAAAGTACTTCAAATAGGGCATAAACCTGCAGAACTACACCACGCAATATATATAATAGCCAATACATACAAACATCACGTGTTCAATTAAGGCTTGAAAAGAAACAGCTGTTACTTGCAACTCCCCCTGATCCATCCAGCCTATCAGGGGAGTTCAGCATCAAAATCACATCATCACGTTGCCGCCATATTGCGTCATCACGCACCGTGAATATCACATTACTACAAAGCACAGCTTGCGTTTCAAGCCTCTCATTGGTTCACCTGTGTGTGAATCCAAACTGAGGGAATACTATTGGCTGGCTGATGCTCAGCGACTAGCTAACACCCACCCCTTGAGGGAGCTCAATGGTGTCACGTGATAGGATTATGGAGTCAGTGATTGGCCACAGCGCCAACCAGGGCCAGCATGATGATGTCCCAATCAGTGGCTGTTCCAAAGTCACATGGCCATAGTCACGTGACCGGGAAACGTAATCTACATATAACCCATGTAGCTAGGCAACAGATGCCGGTATCTCACTCTAGCAAACATCTAACTATCCATTCACATGACAGGCATCCTTGCTAAGGGAGCACCGACAACACAGCTCACCAGGGAAACTAGCATATAGAAAAATATATATAAACGCTGCTGTATTTAATGGTATGAACTAGCCAGTATAAACTGCTAATAAAAAACGTATGGGTAAGTGTAGGATGCACAATATGCTCGTAGGGCCCCCTCTAAATATATAGACACAAAAAAATGTATTTAAATTTAAAATAAACTGCTAATAGCATGGTCTCTAAAAAATTATTAATTAGTAAACATCATAACCACAGTGCATAAATGCAACCATGTGAACCTGAAATGCCAACAATTGTGTACCTGGAGCTAAAATATAATGTTGCCAATACTAATAATATATGAAGTAAGAAAATATAGAAACTGAACGATTATATACCTGAAAAAGCAATACAGCCAAATACTATTACTATATGAGGTAGAAAAATATGGAAAACTAACCAAATGTAAATTAAATTGAAAACTCGGTTTTGTTAATGAAGGCATTAACATCCCAGTCAATATTCATACCATGGGGAGAGTAACATCTGGGTTGATGGATCCAGAACGTCTCTAATTGTGAAACGCCTCTCACACAGGATTCGCCTCTCCAATGAGGGACAAATTTGTCAATGACCTGGAATTTAGTGCCTAAGGGATTTTTAATTATGATGGTGAAGATAATGCCTAGGTACACTGTGATTGATATTTGGTATGTGTACTTAAGCGCTAGAATGGGTATTTAGAGACAGAACAGCAACAGTACTTTAAGATAGCCAAATGATGATGCTGCAACCCATATACTAGTGTTCTCACACGTGAAAGAAATTGTTTTAAAAAAAAAAAAGGTTGCATCAATCACAGTGTTTTAAAATACACAAAAAATATTATTATTGTGCGATGGGTGCGCTTTCAATCAACCTTAAAATTAGTGTCATATATGATATATGATATATGATAATCCCTTGATAAAGTCACGTGGGCGTGACGCAACGCATCGGGAGGAGGAGCCAAGTGACGCTACCGAGACAAGCAGGGCAGTGAGCCCAAACAGTGCCTGACACATTTCTCACTACCGCGCTCCGATCGGAGGGTGCTGTGTAAGTAGATGGGCTTAAGTCACAACACATGCACACTACTTTAAGTGTAACAATACTGCGCAATGTGTTTGTATCTGTTTTTTTTATCCCCATGCAAACACGGAAAAGATAGGAAGGACGTGATCAGTAGGAAGGAAGACACCACATCTAAAGATAAGTGAAAGTGTTATGTATATACCTGTTCAAATATATATTCACTGATGGTGCTTATCTTTTTATATTGATGGTGCATATCTTTTATCCTTCAAGTTTTAAATCTATGTTCAACATCAAAGGGCAATTATTTAGTGAAATGCCTCAGCACTAACTAATCAGGAATAACACCTGTCAAGCGCCCGCAATCAAATCCCCAGGAGACATCTACTAAATGCATGGACTCATAAAGGGTCCCAAAACAAATGCGTTTTTTCCCAATTTAATCGCATAACTAAATGCGTTTTTTCCATAAATAAATCGCATAATAAATGCGTTTTTTTCCAGTTTAAACGCATGGACTTTCAAGGGTTCGAAATTTAACGCGGTTTCACCCATTCTAACGAGTTTATACTCAAAGCACTATTACATAATTATCACATAATCACTGGTACCACAAATAGGAAA
This sequence comes from Lithobates sylvaticus, assembly GCA_028564925.1. Taxonomy (NCBI): domain Eukaryota; kingdom Metazoa; phylum Chordata; class Amphibia; order Anura; family Ranidae; genus Lithobates; species Lithobates sylvaticus. The sequence goes on from CM053026.1 coordinate 650,267,672, forward strand.
AGCATTCACTTATTTATATATTTATATATGGTTTTATGCATTTATTTATATATACACAGTGCACGGATTTTAAGGAGGTTTTACACACCACATAAACAGCATCATCGCACAAGGTCTTTTTAATCACATCTACACTAATTTTAAGGTTGATTGAAAGCGCACCCATCGCACAATAATAATATTTTTTGTGTATTTTAAAACACTGTGATTGATGCAACCTTTTTCTAATACTGGCAATATGCTCATCCACCCTAACTGAAGATGATCTGATAGTCTGTGCGACATATTGCTTTTTGCAATGGCACGTAATAAAATTGACAATGTAGTGGGTAGCACACTGGTAAAGTGCTTAATCTGGTAGATTGTAGAAGTAATAGTGGACTCAAAGGTCTCAGACTTTCTCCTCCCGCATATATTATGTACACAGACTGGAATGCAAGCTGTGCTTTGTAGTAATGTGTAATGTGATATGCACGGTGCGTGATGACACAATACGGCAGCGGTAATGCAATGACGCGATTTTGACGCTGAACTCTCTTGATAGACGGGATGGATCAGGGGTAGTTGCAGGTAACAGCTCTTTCTTTTCAAGCCTTAATGAAAAGATGTGATGTTTGTATATATTGGCTATTATATATATTGTGTGGTGTAATTGAGCAGGTTTATGCCCCAGTTGAAGTACTTTTGTACGAAACATGTCGGGTACATAGCCTGTTTAACTCACTGCGCTTATTTTTATCTGCTTTGTGATCACCACTTGTACACATTGGGAGCGATGTTTGTACTTTTTTATACTTTTTTTACTTCAATACATTTTTAAATGTTGATTCATCTGCACTGTGGAGGCCTTCTTTTTTTCATATGATCCATGCTGCTTACCGGATGTAAGGAGTACTACATATACCAGGGACATCGGCATTGAAGTCCAGGTTTTTATGTTAACTTTGGCTTGTTGGACGCAGGTGTATCCATATGCCAGTCCATTCATAGGAGTTTGGGTCGGAGATCGAGTTCCTGACTGCCGTCCATGCTTGTTTGACTGACTGGAGTGTGTCTCCACAGCTTAGGGTAAGAGTACCCATCCCTTTCCCCTGGTGTTGGAGGCACATTCCCGGTTGTCATGTGCGAATATCACTCTGCTTGATCTAGCTTTATTATTACATCTCTGGAATTTCAAACACCCTGCGATCATGTTTAAGGGATTGAACATGACATTTTGAACTCTATTATATTCAAGTGACTAATGTTGTCACTCACTTTTTTCACATAGGTCATCATATGTGAAATTTCTCTGGCTGTTATACGTCAGCATATCTGGTCTGGGTTGTTATACCATTCTGAATGTCTTATCTTATTACCAAAATTACTCCCTGAATGTATATGCATTTAGCACGGCACATAGCACTGTGTTATCGTATTTTGAATGTTTTACAATATTATTGTTTTACTTCCAGTATGTCCCTAATTACAAATATATATTTAGCACTTTATAGTCTGTATACAATCCCCGGACACCCATCTGGGGTACACATATATTTTTTATATTTTTAGCGCTGCATCCCCCTTGTTCTTTATATTGTATTGCAATTTGTCGTATTGCTGATGCTGGCAGCTGTTTGATATTAGTAGCGCAATTTTTCTCCCTCATTATTTTATATTTTATTATGGTATATAAAAAGAAACACCCTATTACAATATACTTAAAGACTGGAGTATTACAGTACCAAATATAAAGAGCCTTGAGTTTTGTACATTGAGCCATTACCTTTTTTAGACAAACCAAATATGAAATAACTCTAAGCCCCCGTACACACGGTCGGAAATTTCCGACCACAAAATCCGTCAGATTTTTTCCGACAGATTTTGTCCGACACTGGTGTTGCATACACACGGTCAGATTGTTGGAAAATCCGATCATTCTGAACGTGGTGAAAGCAAAGGTTTGTGAATCAAAAGATCATTCATATATGAAAAGGGTTGGTACACCTACTAATACATAATAGTAGCCAATAGCTTTGGTCTTGTAATTTGATCTGAGCATGAGTGGCACTTTGTCCGTCGGAATTCTCGACACACAATCGGAAAAAGTCAGATCGGATTTTGTTGTCCGAAAATTTGAGATCCTGCTCTCAATTTTTTTCCGTTGGAACAACATGGTCCGATCGGACATTTTCGACTGTGTGTACGGGGCATATGGCAACAAATATGATTAGAGAAGATTAAGATACCATAAAGGCAGAATATGGGATAAGGTATACAGAATAAAACAATAGTTTATGGATATAGAGGGCTACAGTATTAAGTACAATACTATTAAAGCAAACAAGCTTAACTAAGGTAACATTTTAGAGTAGAGTGGAGAAACTGATGACCATCTATTGCCCTAAAGAGCCTGTGTTGGAATCATTATACTGAGTAGTGGAATGAGTTGGGATTTATAGAGGTGGGTCTAAAAGAGGGTAGAAAAGGAGACTAATTGTCCACATGCTCTAAAAGTTGTTTTCTGAATAACTATTTAGTTTAGCCAAATGGATAAAGAAGTTGTTCAACCTCCTCCTCATTGTAGGTAGTTTTGATATACTGTACCTTTCCCATTTGTGAAAAAAACTTGGAAGACTCCACATCAGGATTGAGTTCAGCATGATGTTGTTGTTTAGAAAATATGTATTGAATTGAATCTTTGATGTCTGAAAGGTAGGAACTTGAGGGACACCCCACTTTTTTAGGATCCATCTCCAAGAAGCTTAAAACACAAATTTGGATCCTACTGGGGTCATGGAGCAACCTCACCATTTTAATTGCAATTCTATTATAATGCTTCAAATGAAAAACAAGAACATTATTAGGGGTTACCAAAGTAAGGTATCTCAAAGGCAAAATGATATTAATATTATTTTCTATCTACTATGAAGGCATTTTTATCTAATGGGAAATGTTTTTTTTGTTCTGTATAAAGCATGTTTCTAGGTAATGTTTTATATTGAGTATTTTAGGGTTTTTGAAGTAAAAAAATAGTTCAGTGTTTCCTTAGGATGCCATATTTCGTAAACTGTAAACCATACTCATTAAATATGATCTCAATAAAGCCAATACATTCCTAAAGAAAAATAATTACTGGTAATTGTGATATTCTTCTAATCATATCAGAATAATAAATGCTCAAATATATCTAAGTTGCATAAAATAATAACGTAAACTAAAAAAATGTAGGCTAGCATAATTTTTTAATGAACTCCTGACCAATGCATTCCTGAAGCCTCTGACCTAGGCTGGCTAAATATACAAATACTGATGTCTGTTGAGGCTTTAATTTCATTTTGGGATGTGTTTGGGGGAGATTTGCTAAAGCTTCAAATGGGAGCCTTAGAATTGATTTGGGCTTGTGGTTCTCATGGGATGCTGAGAACAGTAACTGTAGAAGAAAACATGCATCATGAAGGCAGAACATTTATAGAGTGTTCTCTTAGCCACATATGTACAATATATATTACATAGGGAACTAGTATAAGAGGCCAGGGTAAAGGTCTATAAGCGACTAATCTTAATGTTCTGTATACCTAAAACACAAACAAAACTGTCTGTGGAACAATTTATTTTTCCTATTCAGAACACAGAGTGACTACTGTGGTGTCTTTCCTCAATTCTTCCAAATTAAAAAATAAGTATAATTACTGTACACTATACAACAACTAGTACATGAGCAACAAACATTTGCTTTGCTATATAAATGACAGCATATTTAGTATATTTAGTATAGCACATATAACATACCACTTAAAGTACACCTATTGTTATCATGTCCGCATTATTAAATTATCAAAATATATGCTTAACCGGCACCAGTTATTCTATTTTGCCCTGAAGAAAATCACTGCTCTGAGCTCTGTCATTCACAGCCTATGACATTGTCTATCCACTAGACAATGGGACATGAAGATGGGGCAAGGCTTTGTCGTGGGAATATTGTGTCAGGAAAAGGGGCAGGGGAGGTGAAATCTTTATTGGATCAGGGCAGTGGAGATATATTAACATTTGATATGGCATTATAAGTAAATGTGACCGATTATCACACATGTTCAGACTTTGGGCGATTGCAGGGGGTTGTTACACATGTGCTGATGGCAACTGATGGGATAATGCACATACACAGGAGAGTGGGTACCGAAGGATTAAAGCACAGCCTGGAGACTGGGGACTAAGGGGTTACCTTGTGTGCCAGTGACTGACCACTGAAAGGTTAAAGCAAATGCCTTGAGTACTGGTGGATTAATGTAAATGTGTTGGGGAGTGGGCACTAAGGAGTTTGCACACTTGTTCTAGGTACTATGTATTAATAAAATAACATGCATGCGGTGATGCTGGAGATTTAGGGGTTAAGGCACATGAGCTGGGAACTCAGCAGTAAGGGGTTAATGCTGATATGCCGAGAATAGGTCACCGAAGGGTTTATGCACATACACTGCCACTGCTGGTGTTAAAACTGGATAGTGAGCTCAGTGTACCATAGGAGCCTTCTCAATACTGGCATGAATACTGGTAAGTAAAAAGTGTGTGTTGGAGGCAGAATACAGCAGAACGATGAATGTGTTTCTACACAACACAAACACACACACACACACACACTCAGCACAATAGTAATTATTTAAAAAAAAATCAAAGGCATTGCCATGGGGTCTAAATTTGCCCCAAGTGTAGCAAATATCTTCATGGCCCAGTGGGAAGAAAAGGCCATCTATCAAGACAAGCCAAAGGAATTTCTCCTATATAAAGGATACATTGATGAAGTTTTTTTGGTCTGGAGAGGTACGGAAACCTAATTTTCTTAATAAGCTTAATCAGAATAATCAGAGCATATCATTCAAATAGAAACATGATACAAAACAAATTAATTTCCTGGACCTCACTATATCAGTGATGGAAGGAAAATGTAAAACTAAAACGTTTTTCAAAACGGTTGACAGGAATGGGTATATCCCTATGAAAGGTTGTCATTATGCCCCCTGGTTATTACATGAGCCAAAGGAAAATTTAGGAGGCTGAAAAGAAACTGTACGGATGAAGAAGATTTTAAGGAATAGGCCAACCTAATTAGCAAATATTTCTTGAAAAAACACTGGCCCATACTTACCACAGATAGGCATCTTAAGCCCTAATAAAAGATAAGCCAAAGCAGAATGTTTTTCAGAATCATATGCCCATCATTCTTAAAGTGGTTGTAAAGTCTACATTTTGACTTTTACCTACAGCCAAGCCTATAATGAGGCTTACCTGCAGGTAAAAAAATATCTCCTAAACCTGTACGGTTTAGGAGATTTTCCCCGTGCAATGCGCCGCTGACTGCAGCGGCGCATGCGCACGGGGGATTCTCGGCTGTAAGGCCGGCAGAATCCGAACCCTGCCGGGATGAAGTCTCCCGTGCGCATGCGCGGAGTGACAACATCGCGGCTACAGCCACTCACAGCGCTGGAGTCGCGATACCCGGAAGACACGCCGAGGCAACATGTCAGCGACCTCGTCGTGGACCAGGTAAGTTACCGATGCCTCGTTCTAAGGTAAGTATTTCATAATGAGCTAGTATGCAGTGCATACTAGCTCATTATGCCTTTTCCCTTACAGGTGTATATAAAATAAAAAAAATGTCAGCGGGTTTACTTCCGCTTTAACTATGGAGCACAACATAGACAAAGTATGACGGACATGGTCTGACGGACCTGGTCCTCGGATACTCCGTGCGTGTGTATGGGGCTTTAGACAAATACTACCAGCCAATCCAAAATTTACATACAGACAAGCCCCTACTCTAAGGGATAAGATTGCTAAGAATATAGTAGACCCCTCAAAAGTACCAGATTTTACTTTTTTTCAGGTAAGGGTTTCTTTCCATGCAGGCAATGTTATGCATGTGTTAGGACTAAGAGAAAGAACACCAAAAAGGACAAGTTTTTAGCTACTGCAACAGGAAGGGAATATCAAATAAGAGATTGTATCACATGTAGGACGGAGGGTGTGGTTTATGCCCTCCAGTGCCCTTGCCGAATTCAGTACATTGGTCGCACTAAGTGACCAATGTGGATAAGAATTCGGGAACTTCTTACAAAATATTATCAAAGTATACCCTAAGCACAGTATTTCCAAAAATTACGTAATACATCACAATAAAGACCCCTCCTCCCTTCTATTTTGGGGGATAGAAAAATACCATCCACAATGGAGAGGTACTAATAATGTGGCAAAACTAGCAGAGGTTGGGCCTGGCGGTGGACTTTTATCGCATATGGGGGGTAACTGTTCTGACTGTTATCAATGCTTTTATTTTTTTAATAAATGTGAGTTTATTGCTAGCTGGGGTGTAGATGTTTAATTTTTAATCCCTCGGATACTGCAGAAATATTTCTGCTTTATTGTTTGGACTTTTTTAATTTTATGTAATCATATATTGCACAGTCAGCTGGGGTCTTGTTTTTTATAGATTGTAATATTACAGCACTGCCACACTTTTCATTTTTCACTCACTCAGCATTGTTTCTGAAGTAAACTACACAAAGACTTAGCCCTCGTGTCAACTAGAGTGCTGATTCTCTACTATTTATGTCAAGGCTCAGTGAAGGAAGCACATGGACACAGTTTGTTATGCATTATGTGTATGCTAAAGGTGTGGTTACTGCATAGTAAGAAGTGGAAACTGAAAATTGTTTGTGCCAGATAAGGGGTAGAGGGAGAAGTGCAAAATGTGTCGGGGAGGTGAAATATAATATAATATGATTTAATGTAATATAATATGTAATACTGGTGCATATCAATGAAAATTCAAGGTCATAGCTAGCAAGTGGAATCTCCAAATAAAAAAAAAGGAAACTTGAGATTACTGTGTTCTAATCATGTTGTCATAATGATTTCATTATGTGATTTCAAAATGAATACAGTGCCTTGCAAAAGTATTTACCCCCCTTGGCATTTTTCGTATTTTGTTGCCTCACAACCTGGAATTAACATGGATTGTTTAAGGATTTGCATAATTTAATTTACAGAACATGCCCACAATTTTGAAGATCTTTTTTTATTGTGAAGCAAGCAACAAATAGGACAAAATAACAGAAAAAGTCAATGTGCACAACTATTCACCCCCCCCTAAAGTCAATACTTTGTATCTTTTGCCGCCATTGCAAGTCGCTTTGGATAAGTCTCTATGATCTTGCCACATCTTACCACTGGGGTTTTTGCCCGTTCCTCCTTGCAAAACTGCTCCAGCTCCTTCAAGTTGGATGGTTTGCACTTGTGAACAGCAATCTATAAGTCTGACCACAGATTTTCTATTGGATTGAGGTCTGGGCTTTGACTAGGCCATTCCAAAACATTTACATGTTTCCCCTTAAACCACTCAAGTGTTGCTTTAGCAGTGTGTTTGAGGGCATTGTCCTGCTGGAATGTGAACCCCCATCCCAGCCTCAAATTACACACAGAGTTGTACAGGTTTTGCTCAAGAATATCAATGTATTTAGCATCTTCCCCTCAACCCAGACCAGTTTCTCAGTCCCGACTGCTGAAAAACATCCCCACAGCATGATGCTGACTCCGCCATATTTCACTGATGGTGTTCTTTGGGTGATGTGATGTGTTGTGTTTGCGCCAGACATAGCGTTTTTTTGAAGCCCAAAAAGTTTAATTTTAGTCTCCACAAACTCAAAACGTGCCATTTTGTTTTTTGCTGAAAGTAACGGCTTTCTTCTGGCCACTGCCATAAAGCCCAACTATATGGAGCGTACGGCTTATTGTCATCCTATGTACAGATACTCCAGTCTCTGCTGTGGAATTCTGCAGCTCCTTCAGGGTTACCTTAGGTCTCTGTGCTGCTTCTCTGATTAATGCCCTCCTTGCCCGGTCCGTGAGTTTTGGTGTGCGGCCGTCTCTTGGCAGGTTTGCTGTTGTGCGATGTTCTTTCCATTTAGTTATGATAGATTTTATGGTGCTCCTAGGGATCATTAAAGACTTGGATATTTTTTTATAACCTAACCCTGACTTGTACTTCTCAACAAAATTGTCCTTTACTTGTTTGGAGAGTTCCTTAGTCTTCATGGCAGTGTTTAGTTAGTGGCGCCTCTTGCTTAGGTGGTGCAGCTTCTAGGTCCTTTCAGAAAGGTGTGTATATGTAATGACAGATCATGTGACACTTAGATTGCACACATGTGGACATCATTTCACTAATTATATGACTTCTGAAGTTAATTGGTTGCACAAGAGCTTTTTATGGGCTTCATAACAAAGGGGGTGAATACATACGCACATGCCGATTATTAGTTTGTTAATTTCTGGAAAATAGTTTGATGTATATATTTTTCTAATTTTACTTCACCAAATTAGACTATTGTGTTCTGATCCATCACATACAATTCAGATTAAAAAAACATTGAACTAAAGGCTGTAATGTAACAAAATAGGTAAAAAGCCAAGGGGTAAATAATTTTGCAAGGCACTGTATATTCACAGGCATTTTTTAATGCTCCAGTATTGCCATTTATGGACTGAAAAAAATTGATGATGATGCATGTTATATCTACGTAAAGATCAAGTGTATGAAATGTCCTTATTTTAAATGTTACCCATCACTAGCTTTATGTTTAAACTATATTGTTGCTATGATATTCCAGGATCTTTCTTAGTCACCTGCTCCTCAGATCAGAAGGTGATTGTGGCTTTAAGTAGATAGTAAGCAGCCACAGCACTGCCTGGTCGGAAAGAGCAAGTGTACTCGCCTTTTGCCTCATCGTGAATCTTATTTCATATTCTAAGAAAATGAATCTGTCTACCAAGTATTATCTGACCCAAAAACCTGTAGGTCTCTCATAAATGTTTTCAATCAAATATTTTGATCATGTGTTTTACAAGATGTGTAAAGATGTAGATATAACTAGAAGTGTGATGTTTTATATAGCTCTGCATTTGTGCTATTGGTTTGCTTAAAAAAGTAGCAAAAAAACCCCCAAAAAATAGTTTATGCATTTGTAGCATATAAAATTGTATGTTTATGAAGCATTACATCACAATAAACAAAATTGATTAAATACCTAGTCACGTAGATAATATATTAGTACATTTTTTCAGTTTTTTATTTTTTAAATGTTTTATTATTTCAAAAGTGTTTTTTCTTAAAATAAATGATCTATTGTGATAGGATGAATACTGGATCTCAAAGGTAAGCTCAAAAAGTGGTTTCTCATCATTTACAGGTGAATAGCAAAGAAAGAACACCCAACTAGTATACCATTTTCTAATTTTAACGTGAAATTCCAGCTAAGTTTAGAATAATTCATTCTAACCTATCCCTCCTTTACTTAAAAAAAATATTGTTGTTTGTATTTTATTTCAAAAGATTATACCTTTTGCAACACAAATCTCTCTAAAGAGGGGGCAACATTGTTTTTATTAAAAAAATGATAATGAATAAAAATAAATTATCTGTGGTGGATCAGATTTTGAACAGGATTTAAAAATAAAATACATCATATTGTACATTTAAAAAAAAAAATCTTAGCGTATTGGCCATTTAGGACTGTGAAGAAAGGAGATCATAAGCAATATAACATGCCTTGAGGTTGCCATTGCAAACCATATTACAGAAATGTGCACAGAACAGCCGAACCATGCAGTTGTATGCTCTTGTTTTCTCAATCATACATCCTTTGTTTGAGTGGAGACTAATAAGGAAGTGGAGTCTTTTCCAACCCATACATGCACTGGTTATCAAAGGATGTTTCTCACTCAGACCCAGTCTTTCAGACTGGACTTTAAATTAGATTTTAATGTAGAGGATATACAGTAAGAAACTTCTTACACAAAAGTTGTACCCTTTCACTTCTAAACTGTCAATTAGCCATGGTCAAAAACTCCTCCCAATAGCCACTAATACTTGGTATAGGTAGGTATAAAAAAGAATCACCCCTTTAAAATAATCAAAATATGTTGCTTAGCAGCCTGAAAGGAAGGCAGAAGTCAGGAAAATTTTCAAAAGCTTTATCAATGCCTAGAAGCCCCAGGATGCTCCAGGAATGCTCTTTTCATGCTGAGCTAATCAAAATGACCACATCTGATCGCAGTTGAACGTCAAATGGCCTTGTGTACCATTGAGAAGGTGATTAGCTACACCTGATTTTACAAGTCAATTTTAGGAGGGGTGATCCTTTTTTAAACTTAGAAATATGTTTAGAACGGCAAAATTTGGCGATATTTGTTGTGCCACATCCAGTATTGAAAAACAAAAAAACATGAAACCCCTATTGGTGGACTTTTCAGGCACATACACAAGTGAAATAATTAAAAATAGTTTATTTAATAAAAGAGTAAAAATTTGAATAATGTGTCATAAAAAACACAATACATGTATTGGCTAATAACACCATAACAGAGCAAAATACATCTGATAATGTGGCTAACATGCATAGAGAGTATAAGGAGCTAGTAAGTGGATGAAATATCACCCGTTGCGTTAATAAGGTAAGTGAAGCTGGTCACCCTATGCGTTTCGGAGGTTTGGGTTTCTCCTTCTTCAGGGGTGTATATATATCGCAACTAGCGTAGTTCTATTGGGAAATACAGAATGGCAGGAGATTAACACATAAAAAAATGGGTTTAGACATAAAAAAAATATATAAACTTTGCACAAGAGAGGAGGGTGCTGATGCATTTTTTCATACTTACAAATCAGACAATGCATTGCTATATCAAAGTGGTGTAGCATTTATAAAAACAGTTTTGATCGGATTGGCCTTTCAACATTCAGGGTTCCCACACATATCAGGGTAGTGATATCATAGTGATAATTTAACGTAGTTGTATTTGAATGCTGCCACCGGGCAGAGAATTCCTGAAAAGCCCCAAGGGAGATATTGCTGAGCAGGTGTGGGGAGAAGAACTGGGGCAGAGAAAGCTCAAAGGCCCTAAAAGGTAAAAACAGATGATGAGAGTATAGCAGGACATATAGGCAAGGCCCAGCTTGAGCAAAGAAAAGGGATAGTAATGGCCTAGGAGGCAGTATTAGTTAGAGGGTTACCTGATGTGGTGGCACAGAGGGCAAAGATAGTAATTTCCACCTATGCGCATGTGATAATCGCTGTAGGGGAATTGATATAGTTTGTAAATAATACATAAGTTGTATTTATACATTATCTATTTACATATATCAAAACAGAATTATGTCCAGAGACATTGTATATGGTAAATTTATAATTGTTCACGGTGGTATCAATGTATATATTTTCAAAAGAAGAGTAAAGGTAGAGTAGTTATCATAGTGGAGTCGCACGTACCAAAACGTTTGGGAAGTATGCAGTTGTATAACTCAAAGAGGAGTAAGTTTTAGCATAAAAATCCTTAATTATACCATTAAAAATATTTTTTTTGTGTTTTAAGATTTAAATTGAGTGGCATTTCATGTGTATGAGAATACACGCAACAAATGCCAAAATATAACATACTGCAGCACAATGCAATTAGTGCAGTGATTTAACATCTGTATAGATAAAACAGGAGAGTTAAAGTATTGCTGTAAAGGTATCTGTGCATATATATGCACAGATACTATAGATGCAGCAGCACAGGACTTTTAAGTTTTTCAGTAAAAATCAACAAACTTTTATATTTTTTCAATGAAGGTCAGCAGGATAACAATTCAAATGGAAAAAGGAGATACCTGGTTGTAGTTGAAAAGGGGGGAATTGGCTAGACCATCCGTTCAGCAGCCCACAGACTCAGCTGTGGAGTGCTGACAGAGGGAATGCTTGGAGATATAAATAGGTGCCTCCCCCCAATCAGCCGGCGCATAGCAATTAGCGCACAGCTGATGGAGAGAGGAAGGATTAGGGCTGAGTAAGCCTCTTCCCCAGAGTGGTGTGAGCGTCGCCCCTAACACCAGCGTTGGAGGATTCAACGCTACGGCAGAGTCCTGCCCACTCCACCCCACGCCCGAGCTCCCCGGGCGCACAGCGCATGCGCACCGGGGAGCAAGATGGAGGAAGGATGCAGGCAGAGAAGCGCCGCAGGTGACGGAGCCGGACCCGGCCCACTCCACCCACCAACATATACAGCCTCCCCAGCGAGCAGCGCATGCACGCCGGGGTAGCAGAGCGGACAGTAGTGGTAGATGACTATGCCAGACCTCCCCTAATACGCCAACATGGATTCAAATATATCCAGGTGGCTTAGTGTGCCGGGTGTTCTCCCTATGGGCCACACTGCAGAGAAAAAAAGGAAGAGATAGAGAAAGAGGAAAGAAGCAGTAGGAAAAGAGAAGCAGGAAGGAGAAAGCGAAAAACGGGGAAAATAAACCAGAAAGGGAAATAGAAATAGTAATGAAAATTCAGTTAAAAAATAAGAAAAAGATTGATATAGGAGTAGAAAATTGGGATATATTCAGGAAAAAGAACATGATATGGGGTAAATTAGACGTACCTCATACATTTTTAGCGGGGAACCCATATCCAATTAAAGGAATGTATAGAGGGTAAACCCTGGATGTAGTAAAGCCATACAGGCAGTACAATATTATCAGATAAACAACTATGACATGGCTAGTTGGAACATACATTTCCATGGTAGTAGACCAGATGATGGACATAGATGATTACATTTGTTTGTAGACAGAATACGTATTGCAACTTTGAGACAGAATAGAAACAAGCGTGTTAGTATAAACAAAATTAATTGGACAAAAACAAAGCAACAGTACATGCATAAATATCAAAGTTTGCTATAAATTCATGTTAAACAGAGGTTGTCTGAAATGTCTATTGTTGTAATGATAGTTGCCCTCCCTGAAGGTATACGTCTAAAATATAGCCCATGTTTATGCTACGATGTCTGTCTCAATGGAGCATAGTTATACGTAGGCATAGATGCAGGAAATTCTCGTTTTGTACAGCATGGAGAAAGAGACATATAGATTATCTATTCCTCCATGCCCCCAGTTGAAAAACCTTCAAGGAATGGTTTAAACCAAATACTGTCGTTCAAGCCGGGCGGTACAGTGGCTTTTAATCTATATATCCATTGGGATTCCAGTTGGAGGAGGGACTTGTTCCAGCCCCCCCTCTTGGATCTGGATGTATACGATCCAATATCAAGAATTTCACTTTGGGAAATTTCCCGTTGTGGACTAGGCTTGTGTGACGACCAAGAGGTAAATCTGGGTCGCAAGACTGCATGATGGCTATATGTCTATATGCCCTTTTTCAAAATGTATTTTTGTTTTTTCCTATATAGAAACACGTACAGTCGCATTGGAGTAAATAAATTACCCCAAGCGTTTGACAATTTGTGAAATGTTTAGGAAAAAATGTTGAAACATTTGGTAAAGTTGGATTTCTCTGTGTTAGCATGTATTTGCAGTAATGACATTTCCCACAAATAAAGGTGCTTCTGTATTTACAGTGGCTTTTTTTGTCCTCTCCACAGAACTCGCTACTGACTATCCTGTCTCCAATAGACATGTGCAAAAGGAAAAAATTTGTTTTGTTTCATTTCGTTTTAATTTTGTTAATTAATTAATTTTGTTTAGTTAGATTCGTTAAATTTGTTAAATTCGTTTTCGGATTTCGTTTAGTTTTCGAACGATTTTCGAATTCGAAAATATTTTGCGACCCAACTTTGGGTCCTCGTATCTCAGGGTCACTTAGTGATAGAAACCCCAAATTTGGATATGTTGTAGTGCTAGTTCTACTGTGTTTGCATACCAAAAATACCAAAAAAACATTTGGTATGCAAACACAGTAGAACTAGGGGGTTTCTACCACCAAGTAACCCCGAGATACGTGGACCCAAAGTCGGGTCGCAAAATATTTTCGAATCCGGTTGAAATAATTTCAAATGCAGTTGAAATAATTTCAAATGCAGTTGAAATAATTTCAAATGCAGTTGAAATAATTTCAAATGCAGTTGAAATAATTTCAAATCATGTTGATACTATTTCAAGCGGATTTGAAAATATTTTGCGACCCGACTTTGAAAAAAATAATGAAATTGATTCTAACAGTCTGCAGAAGATCTGCAAAAAAAAAGAAGTGAAATGGCTGTTAATAGTCTACAGGAGATCTGCTATTAAATTATATTTTTTTTTTATTCTGTTCTAATCTTTTCTATTTGAATTATAAATTTTGGAAGATGGTTATTTACTTATATACATCTGTCACTTAAAAAAAAGATGGGAAATGGCTGTCACGGATGTCGATCGCAAGGCAAGTACATATGCTGTATGTCATTGTCCACTTGCCACAACACCTGCCACAAGTGCCAAGACACCTGCCACGAGTGCCACGTGACTGACCACAAGTGCCACGTGGCCCCAAAGTTGGGTTGCAAAATATTTTCGAATCCGGTTGAGAAAAGATTAGAACAGAATAGAAAAAAATATATAATTTAATAGCAGATCTCCTGTAGACTATTAACAGCCATTTCACTTCTTTTTTTTTTTTTGCAGATCTTCTGCAGACTGTTAGAATTAATTTCATTTTTTTTTTCAAAGTCGGGTCGCAAAATATTTTCGAATCCACTTGAAATAGTATCAACATGATTCGCAATTATTTCAACTGCATTTGAAATTATTTCAACCGCATTTGAAACTATTTCAACCGGATTCGAAAATATTTTGCGACCCGACTTTGGGTCCACGTATCTCGGGGTTACTTGGTGATAGAAACCCCCTAGTTCTACTGTGTTTGCATACCAAATTTGGGGTTTCTAGCTATAAGTGGCCCCGAGATACGTGGCCCCAAAGTCGGGTCACAAGCTTGAAATAGTATCAACATGATTTGAAATTATTTCAACTGCATTTGAAATTATTTCAACTGGATTCGAAAATATTTTGCGACCCGAATTTGGGTCCACGTATCTCGGGGTTACTTGGTGATAGAAACCCCAAAGATGTTGTAGTGCTAGTTCTACTGTGTTTGCATACCAAATTTGGGGTTTCTAGCTATAAGTGGCCCCGAGATACGTGGCCCCAAAGTCGGGTCACAAAATGTAATTCTCTGCTGTAGAAAAGTACTTGACATATCCCCCATATCTGGGGGTCACTTGGTTTGTGCTAGGAACCCCATAACTTGTGGCAGGTGACATGGCAAGTGGACAATCCACAACTTGGTCACGTGGCAGGTCACGTGGCACTTGTGGTCGGTCATGTGGCACTCGTGGCAGGTGTCTTGGCACTTGTGGCAGGTGTTGTGGCAAGTGGACAATGACATACAGCATATGTACTTGCCTTGCGATCGACATCCGTGACAGCCATTTCACATCTTTTTTTATGTGACAGATGTATATAAGTAAATAACCATCTTCCAAAATGTATAATTCAAATAGAAAAGATTAGAACAGAATAGAAAAAAATATATAATTTAATAGAAGATCTCCTGTAGACTATTAACAGCCATTTCACTTCTTTTTTTTTGCAGATCTTCTGCAGACTGTTAGAATCAGTTTAATTTTTTTTTCAAAGTCGGGTCGCAAAATATTTTCGAATCCGCTTGAAATAGTATCAACATGATTTGAAATTATTTCAACTGCATTTGAATTTTTTTCAACTGCATTTGAAACTATTTCAACCGGATTCGAAAATATTTTGTGACCCGACTTTGGGTCCACGTATCTCGGGGTTACTTGGTGATAGAAACCCCAATTTGGAGAGGATTTAGTGCTAGTTCTACTGTGTTTGCATACCAAATTTGGGGTTTCTAGCTATAAGTGGCCCCAAAAAAAATTCGGATTCGGTTAAATTCGTTAGTATTGTAATTCGGTCATTCGGATGCATCCGAATGTCCGAATAACGAAAAATTTGTCCGAATTTCGATTCGGAACATAACGAAATGCACATGTCTAGTCTCCAATCGAGACAGCACGTTTGTAAGTAAAAAGGGGTTTAGGTGGTACAAATCTCCCTAGGACTGGGTCAATTACTAGGAGGTGCCAATATTTATCAACAATTTTTCTTATAGCCTCATGCTGATTGCTATATTTTGTGACAATTCTAGTATAGTTGGTGTCATTCTTAGTTTTGGTTGCGTATAATAATGTCTCTCTGGTCTGTACACAGGCTTGTTTGAATGACCGTTTAAGAGACGCGTGTGAATAGCCCCGTAGTAAAAGCCTATGTCGAAGTTTGTTAGCTTCCTCCCTGAAGATCCTGTCATCAGAACAATTACGTCTAGTTCTTAAGTACTAACTGTAAGGGATGGAATTCATGAGAGGTCTGGGGTGGAAACTGGAGGCAAAAAGAATGGAATTACCCGTAGTTGGCTTCCTATAGAGTTTACTCATAATGGAACCTGATTCCCCCCTGTAAATTTTGATGTCGAGGAAAGTTACTTGATGTTAGTCATAGGACATAGTAAATCCTAAATTAAAGTTGTTCTTATTAATTCTTAGTAACCACTGTTCCAGGAGGTCAGATGGACTGTCCCAGATGATGAAGATATCATCAATGTATCGGTACCAACAGAGAATGTGGTCCGAATACATCGATAAGTCTTCATCATCTAGGACCATGGCCTCCCACTCCCTCAGGTACAGTTTTGCGTTGGATGGGGCACAACAAGTCCCCATCGCTACTCCCTATACCTGGAGGTAGTGGGAGCCATTGAAGGTGAAAACGTTATGTTGGAGAATGTAGTCCAAGACTGACAAAATTAATTCTCCATATGCGGGATCAAGATTTACATTTTTTTGAAAGATATGTTTGATAACAGCTAAACCCTTGCTATGGGGTATTGAGCTGTAAAGGGATTCCACATCCACTGTGACTAAAAGAGCATTCTCAGGGATTTTTAGGTGGTCAATGATTTGAAGAAAATGTACGGTATCTTTAACAAAAGATGGTAAAGAAATTACTAGGGGTTTAAGAAACTTGTCGACCAGTTTACTTGCACTTTCACTAATAGAACCAACACCTGAAATATTGGGCCTGTCAGAAGGATTTTTGGCATCTTTGTGGATTTTTGATAATGCGTAGAATACTGGTGTAGGAGGAAAGTTGTTCCTAATATATTTCCAGATCTGATTAGTAATGATCCAATTAGAATGTGCAGAGTCAACCAGTAGGTAGAATTCATTGTTGTATTTTTTGACAATGTCAGCCAGTACACTACGGTACCAGTTTGCATTTTTGAGTATCAAGTTACACATTTGGATGTAGTTGGCATTGTCAAAAACAACAATGTTTCCCCCTTTTTTAGCCGCTTTAATTACTATTTTGTCATTCTTGGAAAGTTGTTTTAAAAATTTCCAAATGATTTTTTTATTTATTTTCTTTGTTAATAATGGGTCTATGTGTTTTTTGGGAAGATCTGGACTTGCAGTCCTAGTGGATTAATATCTTCCTTAATATAATCATTGAATAAGCAAACGTGCCATAAAAGCATTGATTTCTTCTCCAATACTTTAGAAAGTCTATAGGATAGAGAAGAAATTTCAGAATCTATATGTTCTTTTTTGCCAAAGTCTTTTAAATAACCCTCCATGAGAGTATCCCAGTCATTTCCTGTGAATCCTGCCATAGTGTTCTCCCAATTTCAGTAATTTATATTATAGAGAGGAAATTTCAAAAAGCATAGAATCTTTTACCCTCCAAAAAGTAAATAAATAACATAAAAGTATAACATATATATCGAATGAGGAAGCAAACAGTTATCTCTACCACAGATATGAGTAATATTCACTTGCTAGTTATATATAAAGTAGAATGCAGAGAAGATGCCGGACTAGGGGGCGGGGAGTGGTATCTACTACCGAATAATCAATGGAAATATGTTTAGAACGGAAAAATTCTGCGATATTTGTTGTGCCACATCCAATATTGAAAAACAAAAAAACATGAAATCCCTATTGGTGGACTTTTCCGGCACATACACAAGTGAAATAATTAAAAATAGTTTATTTAATTAAAGAGTAAAAATTAGAATAACGTGTCATAAAAAACATAATACATGTATTGGCTAATAACACCATAACAGTGCATAACACATCTGTAATGTGGCTAATATGCATAGAGAGTATAAGGAGCTAGTATGCTAAGTGGATGAAATATCACCTGTTGCGGATGAATAAGGTAAGTGAAGCTGGTTACCCTACACGTTTCGGAGGTTTGTGTGTCTCCTTATAAAAACTGTTTTGATCGGATTGGCCTTTCAACATCCAGGGTTCCCACACATATCAGGGGTAGTTATAATTTAATGTATTTGTATTTGAATGCTGCCACCAGAGAATTCCTGAAAAGCCCCAAGGGAGATATTGCTGTTTTTATAAATGCTACACCACTTTGATATAGCCATGCATTGTCTGATATGTAAGAATGAAAAAATGCATCAACACCCTCCTCTCTTGTGCAAAGTTTATATATATTTTTTATGTCTAAACCCATTTTTTCATGTGTTAATCTCCTGCCATTCTGTATTTCCCAATAGAACATACGCTAGTTGCGATATATATACACCCCTGAAGGAGACACTCAAACCTCCGAACCGCATAGGGTGACTAGCTTCATTTACCTTATTCATCCGCAACGGGTGATATTTCATCCACTTAGCGTACTAGCTCCTTATACTCTCTATGCATGTTAGCCACATTATCAGATGTATTATGCTCTGTTATGGTGTTATTAGCCAATACATGTATTGTGTTTTTTATGACACATTATTCAAATTTTTACTCTTTAATTAAATAAACTATTTTTAATTATTTCACTTTTTTAAACTTAGTGATTCTGTTTTTTATTTATTTATTTTTTTTGTCCGACATGTTGGTATTATATCTTTCACTTGGTTGTTATAAGTTACACTAATTAAATACAGCTGGATTAAAAAAAAACTGTGTCTGTCTTCATTTCCGGTTGCAAAGCAACAAAATGTGATTATTTTCAAGGGGGATGATTCTTTTCTATACCCACTGTAAATATGAAGACTATAGAAACAGTTGACCAATAACTGCAGGCTCTTTATATATGTACAGTATGTATTTAAGTCAATGTATTAGTCTCCTGTTCTTTTAAAAAATATATTGGCATGTTTTCTGAGTGTAGGGGTAGAAGTTTAGACAGAGCATACTGTAGATTACCAAATGTTGCACATCCATTTCCTCAATGTATGTCAGAACAATAAGAAATAGTTTACTGTATCCTAGTGTAAGTGCAGCAATTTCTATTCCACATGACTGGTCACCTCTGCCTACTTTCTTTGAATGAATGATTAGTGGAGCAACAGCCAACCAGTAGTTCAGGTCTGCAGCACTAATGTCCATATGGCAGCACTGCATGTAGCAGGTTAAACCATTCCGCTAATCTCACCTGTGTTTCAGTAGCTATGTCCAAAATGTTTTGATGCAGGCTATTTAAGTGAGCTCACAATACTCTGTCTGTACTTCTCTGTAGATTATGGAGCTTCAGTGACATGCCATGCCCCATGGGACCCTCCTATCTGCACCCAGCCATAATGAGCATTTTGGTGATAATTGATGCCAGCATTATAAAAATGTTAGTGATTATTTTTTTAATATGTTTATGGAAAGAGCTTTGGGAGAGGGAGGCCTAGGACTGGTGGCCCTGAGCAGATATAATTCACCATTTAGACATAAGCCAGAATAGGACTCACAGTCACTGACATATGATGGGCATTATACCTGCCTGCCATTCAGATCTAAAATCACAGCATCTGGGGGGCGGGGGGGAGTTGAGGTAATTTTTGCAGCCCCAACTTCCTTTGGAGTTCTGAGATGTCATGTGACCTAATGCCAAGAGCTGGCAGAGAATTTGGAGGTGTGTCACAATAAGCCATCTTTATAGAAAGTCAAACCTTTCACCATGCCTAACGATCAATGTGTCACCATGGCACACTTTGATTGGAAAAATGTCTTTAGCCCAGACAAACATTGAAAATATACGTGTATACTGTTTATTGTAGCAAATACACCAAGCTGTTAAAATATGGCAATCAAAATATGTTTGATACCCCAGGCTAGCAAAAAACACACATAAATGCAACAATCCTCAAGACTTTACGGTCCCTTCAACCAATTAGCCATATTTCTAAAAACGTTTCTAAAATGCTATTAATAAATAATAATAATAGTAGTTTAGTGGACCAAAATGCACTTATTGGATAAATCAATACAAAAAAAGCTTTCAAGACTTTGTAACTGTCTGTTTGAAATACATTGAAAAGCAACTCTGATTAACTTGACTTGTCAAGTATGCATAACATCTAATATTAATTGGAACCTGATGAAATTGGTTCAGCATAATGTCTTTATCTTGAATGCTAAAAGTACTTGTGACTGTTTTTATGTTTAACAGACACGACAGCATTGCTTTGGACCTTAAGCCTGATTTACTGTAAAATTGCAAATTGATAAAAAGTACAACTCTGTTAAGATTACTTCTCTTTGCTAAAATACAATATAAGAATTTGTTTCTTTATGTTTAAAATTCAAGTGGCAGAAAATGAAGCTGCATTATATTGCAGAAAACCAAAAAGTACTATCTAATTGGATGAAATTATTTTTAAATGTGTTTTATTGTTGCACATACTGTATATTCAAGGAGACAATTGTCAGTACTTTTACACAATTCATGTACCTGCAGGATACGGGCATTTAAATATTTTGCTGTCAGACATTGAGTTTGGAGTGTCCATACTAGACATTCCCTTCTCAGAGTGATCCCTCCTTCCTTTGCCACATTGCCAGTCACACTGGCAGGCACATAGCTGAGGAGTTTTTTTTTTAGTAAGAGTGGATGGAGCCTGGTGGGGAACTCAAATGCTAGTTCCCCATCAGGTACACCTATCTGTTGATTGACAGAAAGTGGCAGTGGGCAGATCCAACGCTACTATTCAGTCCAATAGCAGCTTTCAAATCCACCCAATATCATATACTGTACTGTCAATAAAAAGCAAGGTAGACCTGGTGAAGAATTAGTCTTTTAGTTCCCCTTCCAGGCTCCACCCACCCAGGGACACCAGTAAGTTTCCAAATATGAACATTGCCATATTTGGGTAAAGACAGGAATTCCCAAATTCCCAGCTGGTTTGTTTCCATCACCACTATCCCCCCCCCCCCCGTATTTTGATTCTCTTGACAAAATCTGAATGGCAGCTTTCAAGCTAAGACATACCCCAATCTGAGTATTGGTGTATTTCTGTATGTGGGCTCAGAGCTGGTGCTAATTACCACCACTTTCCTAATCTGCAAACACACTTCATTATTTGCTAATTATGAAGATTCCTGGATGCGTGATTTACTATGGTGTAAAGTGTGTTGAATTGCAAGCAGTCATTTGATCAGTATGAAGTTGAACTAATGAGCAAGAGTTTTTTGTTACTAACTTCCCCTGCACATAACTGGAAATGTAAAGTAGATTAAACCTAAATGGATAACATTTAATTACCTACATTTACTGGAAATGAATGAATTTTGATTCATCTCTGGGCAGGCCGGTTGCACTGAAGTTAATAGACTTCAGTACAACCAGCCTGTCCTTTTTTTTTTTTCCATTTGATTTTTATACTTTATATTTTTATTCTATTAAATTTCTGGCATACATGGACTGATTAACTATATTAGAACCACTATTGGATATTATACTTGCTGCTTATTCATTGTATTTACCACCACAATTTTTCATGTTTATTATTTAAGGTCCATAAAAGCATTGTCACGTTACCATACTGTATATGTAAATTAAGTTTGCACATACCAATGAACATTTATTCACTTGGAAAAAGAGCACATTCCACTTTAGCATAAAAATTATTATATTTGTGTATTTGTCTATGAAGTAGCACCAAGCACTAAGCACTTTCTAACAATTAATTTAGAATAATACTCAACACATAAACAGAGCAGGACCCTGCTAGTTAAACTGATGAACTCATTCAGGAAAACATGGGCTGCTGGCTGCTGCATCACATTCACTAGTGCAGAAGCTGCAGGTCTGTTTGATACAGTGCCCAGCAAACCAAGTGCTTCTCTGAAAAGTTTTTTCCTTGGGTTGCCTTGAGTTTCCTCCTGTTCTCTGTCCAGTTCTCCTGCATGACCTGGGAAGCCGCTGCACCGAGTCCCTGATGAAAATTGGCCTGGGCAGGAAGGGGGTTTAGGTGCCCAGTAAGCAAGTGGTTAATCTTGGTTAGATGCATTTACTTATCTATATACCT
Organism: Lithobates sylvaticus; assembly: GCA_028564925.1. Lineage (NCBI taxonomy): Eukaryota > Metazoa > Chordata > Amphibia > Anura > Ranidae > Lithobates > Lithobates sylvaticus. Next base: position 650,289,850 of record CM053026.1, read on the forward strand.
GCTTGTACAACACACTTCCACTTATTCTTGATCAGCCTTACTGAGATCACATCAGACCACCCACAGATGTGGCTTGGGTCTAACCATGCTCCATAACATCTAACACCCTATGCATGGGATATTAACATTAATACCTGTCAAATGGTTGATGTATAATTGATGCCTAAGTGTGAATACGCATTTTGGAGTTATTATTTCTTGAAAACTATGTTATTGCTTACTTGTAGCACAAATGTTTTGCTGATCTTTCTTTATGTAGCTGCTAAAATGAATAAAATATGATTGATACAAAAAAATAAATGTGCTTTGATGCAGCTGCTTGTGGCATACATCAGATGGCATGTGCCAGGGTGACATTACACAATCACAGTTTAGACACATTTGTCGCCCAAAAACAGAATGCCTTCATAGCAAGATTGACAAAAAGTCTCTTGATGGAAGCTCCATAAAAAAAAATTAAAACAACCTTTGAAATGGCATGATCATTTAATTTATATGAGGTTTTAGTGATTGGGCTTACATCTACTGTAACATGAATAAGCCTCAATTACCTGCACTTCCTCTAGATTTACACTTGAGCAAACCAAGTCCAAACCAAGTCCAATGGAAGGATGTAAAAGGAAGCCAACATTTCTGATGGGAATGTACTTGAGGACACAGCAGTATTACAAACTACTTCTAAGTATGGATAGAGATGGGAAGTGAATAATATGTAGTATACACCTGAAAACCCATTCAGGCCCAATATTTCAAGGCAGGGATTGAATGACTAAGGACTAATGTCCAAAAAACGTAGGCTGTTTTGCAGCTTTGCACATGCATTTATTAAAGAGATACTATTTTGGATATCATCCTGAGTGCCGACCATCCCTTTCCTTTATTAGGAATTTCTTTAGCCAGGAAGGTGGCATTTAGTGCTCGTATCTAGGGATGGGCTGAACGATCCCCTGTTCAGTTCACACCAGAACTTTCGAACACCGCAAGTTTGGAACTGAATAACGAACCCCATTGAAGTCTATGGCATTAAAAATAAAAAGTGCCTATTTTGAAGGCTTAAAATGCAAAGGTACTGCCCTGGGGTCATGTATCAATGAAAAAAAGTTTGTAAAAAAAAGTCTTATTTAAATAAACAGTGATTTATTGATGCTTAAAGTGAAAGCATAACAATGAAAAATTCCTTTTAATATAGTGCCTTGGGGGTCCCCTTAGTCCATCTGTAAAGTGGCACATCAGTACTGTGTACAGAAGCTGCTGCAGCAATAATTGCATTTATTAAGCCCAAAACATGAAATTTTTTCCTGCAAGCTTTCTTTATTTTGTAAGATGAGGCAACAATGTAGTGCACTGAAAAAAGATTAGAGATTTTTTGGATACATTCTCATGTCTCTACCACAGACTTTAGATAGAAGTAACGGGTGTGGAAAAAGTGTTATTTGGGTGTCAGTGGCGCCTTCTCACTGTAACCCTATAGAGCTACTCTTTATGAAAGCAAGAATTGGCATTGCTATCAAAAATTGCAATCAAATGCACCTGTAAAACAGGTGCGTAAAAATTAGTTGACAATACATGCCCAACGTCTAAATGCAAACTCGTCAAGGCTGTTGGCTCTACAACTTCTGCCTTTCCACCTGGTGGATTCTGCCTCCTTCCGTGAATTTGCAGAATGTCCTGTACCACAATGGCAGGTTCCCAGTCGCTATTTATTTTCACCTAAGGCCATTCCAGCTCTCTACCATTACGTGGAAGGCAATGTTGTGGCATTGTTGGGCAAGGCAGTCAGCCACAAAGTCTACGTTACTGCTGACACCTTATCCAGCAAGCATGGACAGGGACAATATATTTCGTTCACAGCATACTGGGTAACTCTGCTTGCAACTCGGAAGGATGCAGGACAGGGCTCAGTGCTGCAGCTTGTTGTGCCCCCATGTCTACATGCGGCTGGTGATGATGCTAGATTTGTCAGCTCTACCCCCTCCTCCACCATTCCCTCCTCTGATGAATTGTCCTATGAACCTCAAGTACCCCCTAAGCGTTCAAAGGGCTATTTATAATGAGTCATGCTAAAAGGAGCCATGCAGTGCTTCAGCTGGTGTGTCTAGGGGACAAGAACCACACAGAAGCAGAGATTCTTGCAGCTCTGCAGGGACAGGCCCAGAGGTGGTTCACACCATGCCAGCTAGAGCCAGGAATGGTGGTGTGTGATAATGGCACAAACCTCCTGTCCACCCTTAGACAGGGAAAGTTGACACTTTCCTTTTCCATGCCTGGCACATGTCCTCAATTTGGTGGTGCAGCGTTTCCTAAATAGGTACCCAGGGTGGGAAGATCTACTAAAGCAGGCCAGAAGAGTCTGTAGCCATTTTTGGTGATCATACACAGCCAGGAAGTTAACAGGCAGCAGCTTCAGCTGCCCACAGTTAAAATGGTTGCAGCCAGAGTGAGTGGAGGGAGATTTCTGCAATATATTTGGCAAGAACAGAATCACAATATATATAAAATAATATGCAAAGTGGTTGGAGGGAAGCTTCAGAATGGCACAGATGTTTTTATTACAAAATATGTGAGCAGACTGCAGTTCCTCTTTAAACTTACAGTAGCTCAATTAAATATATGGCGTTAAACTTGCAGTAATGCACAGAACTATACTGCGTTAAACTTGCAGTAACGCACAGAACTACATGCTGTTAAACTTGCAGTAATGCAATAAAATATACTGTGTTAAACAGTCACTACACTCACACTGACTTAACTATCCCTACATTCACACTAATTTAAAGATGAATGGTCGTACTACATTTACACTGAACTATCCCTAGATGCACACTAAACTGATATTCTACACTGACAATAGAATCAGAATAGCACATTATAGCACACTTACTGTCTAATAGCATTGAACAGAGCCCTGTTCTAACTCTCTCCATGCCACTTACACTCTACAAATGGCCACTATGGAATACTTTTACAGTGTGGGGCAGGATTAAAAGCAGTAAGCCATGATTGGATACAGTCATCATGACAGCGTCCAATCATGGCTCTGACAGTGCTCTGTGCCCTGATTGGGCAAAGCTTTCATTGCTTCAGCCAATCAGGGCTTTCAATGCACTGTATGAAGGCACAGTGCACTGTGGTCATTTGGCGGGCCGAACAAATGGTCAAACGACCCTATAATTCGCTTCGGATAAAGTCCAAACAGCCAAAGTTTGGCCCAAACTCATGCTCAGCTGAACCGTTCACCCATTCCTACTTGTATCTATAATTCAGATAGCCAGGTTAAATGAATGGTCTCTAAAAATTTAGAGCTTGTGTCAGAGGTAGGTTGAGGAATGTTAGGGTCCTCATATAGATTATAAAGCAAGCTGTTGTATGCACTAAATGCATATGGCATTTCTTGATGATTTTGTAATTTTGCACAGGTATGGAGTTGAAATAAGTGTGAAATGTTCCGTCTAATTGAGTGAATTTTTACTTGGGCCACCTGAAGTTTGCCTGCTTTATTACTATTTGAGTGAAAGGTGTCTTGTAAAGCTTTGAAATACCAAGCATTTTCATTTTTTATTAGTATGAATGTTACTAATGTCTTTGTGCTAAATCCAAACCCAATTGAAATCAATGGAAGCCAATGTTAAAAAACAGTATTGGTCATTTTCTAGGTTAATAGGAAATTGATTGTCAAAAAAATGTCATGGGGGATTTATCCCTGCCTTATGGAAAATCTATTAAAGTAAAAAAAAAAATTGTTTTTTATTTGGCACAAAAAATTATATAAATAATTCTTGAAGGGCAACATTAAAAATGCTAAATTAATTTTAATAACATGCCTAGGGGATTCTCTTAAGCTGCCTGTAAAGTGACACATCTGTAATAAGTACACAACCACTACAGCAAAACTGACATATGCAAAGAAAAAAAAGTGTGGGGTTTTCCCAAAATCCTAACTCATGCAGCCTATCAGACCAGTAAAAGGTGCCGGTGTCCTGTCGGATTGTGTCCCCCATCGTATAGTGTTTCCACATGCGCAGTACACAGCACAAACAGTTTCCGAAAATATCCGAAGATGAACGACGCCTGCGCCGTGAGTCCAGGTTCAAGCCCCATCATCCAAGTGGACATAGAGTTAGAATTCAAAAGAGCCGAGCGCAGCGAGGCCGTGCCCGAAGTGTGGCAAGCGAAGCGAGCCCGCGAGGGGCCCTCTTACTATTTGCAGCCCTATGTCCACTTGGATGGTGGGGCTCCCATCTGGACTCACGGCGCAGGCGTCGTTCTTCTTCGCAGATTTTCCGAATCTCCTTGTGCTCTGTACTGCGCAAGCGCTGCACCTGCGCAATACGGGGCGGACAAAATTTGATAGGTGGCCTCTTCCCTTATATAGTTGATGACAGCTCTGGAAGCTTTCATTTGGCTAATGTTACCACCACATGTTCTGGGATCATTGGATTTTTTAGTGGCAAGTTTTAAAAAAAATTACTTTTACTCTATTGGTAGGTCACAGTTTTTTTGTGAATGAATTGGGGTGCAATATCTGTGGGAACTTTATTATTAAAGGATACTTCCAGATTCCAATAAGCCTCCTGTCCACAGGCCCCCACAACCAGTGAGCAAGGGTTGTGGGAAAGAGGACCTTGTCCTCATCAAAATGGCGTCAAGGTGTCCTGGGATCCCCCCCTGTTGAGGGCATGTAGCCTGCTATGGTGCAGGAGGAGGGGGCACATGTTTGCCCCCCCCCCTATTCCTGGCCAGCCAGGCTACATGCCTGGATTAAGAGTTTGCTATGGTTTGTTAGGGAGACCTCATGTTTTTTTTAGTTTTTTGTTTTTCTTTCTCAGCCTTTAAAATTCATACTGACCCAAAGAATCTTCTATGGATTGTTAGGGGGACTTCACACTATTTTCCCCACAACCCTGGCCCACTGGTTTTGAAGGTTTGTGGATGGGGGCTTTGGGCAGCATATTCAAATTTGGAAGACTCCTTTAAAAATAAGGGGTTTCCTAGATACCACCCCCCAATGTACAGTATCTCACAAAAGTGAGTACACCCTCACATTTTTGTAAATATTTTATTATATCTTTTCATGTGACAAAACTGAAGAAATTCCACTTTGCTACAATGTAGAGTAGTGAGTGTACAGCGTGTATAACAGTATACATTTGCTGTCCCCTCAAAATAACTCAACACTAGGGATGGGCTTTATGTTTGGGTCGAACATGAGTTCGACTCAAACATTGGCTGTTCACCCGTTAGCCGAATAGCGAACAATTTGGGGTGTTTGCGGCAAATTCGAAAGCTGCAGAACACCCTTTAAAAGTCTATGGGAGAAATCAAAAGTGCTAATTTTAAAGGTTAATATGCAAGTTATTGTCATAAAAAGTGTTTGGGGACCCGGGTCCTGCCCCAGGGGTCATGTATCAATGCAACAAAAGTTTTAAAAATGGCCATTTTTTCGGGAGCAGTGATTTTAAAAATGCTTAAAGTGAAACAATAAAAGTATAATATTCCTTTCAATTTTGTACCTGGGGAGTCTCTATAGTATGCCTGTAAAGTGACGCATGTTTCCCGTCTTTTGAATTCTGACTCTATGTCCACTTGGATGGTGGGGCTTGAACCTGGACTCACGGCGCAGGCGTCATTCATCTTTGGCTATTTTCGGAATCTGAGTTTGTGCTGTGTACTGCGCATGCGGACACTATCCGATGGGGGACACAATCCGACAGGACACCAACAATACACATAAAAGTTCATGGATAAAAACGGCATGGGATTCCCCCACAGGGGAACCCCAAACCAAAATAAAAAAAAAATGCGTGGGGGGCCCCCAAATTCCACACCAGGCCCTTCAGGTCTGCTATGAATATTAAGGGGAACCCCGCGCCAAAATAAAAAAAAATGGCATGGGGTCCCCCTTTAAAATTCATACCAGAAGGGTCTGGTATGGATTTTGAGGGCCCACCCCCACGCATTTTCTTTTTTATTTTGGTTCAGGGTTCCCCTGTGGGGGAATCCCATGCCATTTTTATCAATGAACTTTTATGTGTATTGCTGGGACCGACATTATAGCCGCTAGTGCTAGTGCTAGTACTTTTAAATTACTTTTTTCCTTTAGAAATGTTATTTTGCTCTCGGACTGTTCTAAACACGGGAAACATGCACCATTTTACAGGCATACTATAGACACCCCCCAGGTACAAAATTTAAAGGAATAATACACTTTTATTGTTTCACTTTAAGCATTATTGAAACCACTGCTCCGGAAAAAAACATCCGTTTTTAAAACTTTTTTTTTTTTTGCATTGATACATGTCCCCTGGGGCAGGACCCAGGTCCCCAAACACTTTTTAAAACAATACCATACATATAAGCATTTAAAATTAGCACTTTTGATTTTTCATGTTTGTGTTCCATAGACTTTAACGGTGTTCGCGTGTTCGAACAAATCTTTTACCTGTTTGCATGTTCTCGTGTGAACCGAACCAGGGGGTGTTCGACCCATCCCTACTCAACACACAACCAATAATGTCTAAACCGCTGGTAACAAAAGTGAGTACACCCCTAAGTGAAAATGCCCAAAATAAATGGTGGCCTAATTTGGACATTTTTACTTAAGGTTGTACTCACTTTTGTTGCCAGCGGTTTAGAAATGAATGGCTGTGTGCTGCATTATTTTGAGGGGACAGAAAAATGTATACTGTTATACATGCTGTACACTCACTACTTTACATTGTAGAAAAGTGTAATTTTTCAGTGTTGTTACATCAAAAGATATAATAAAATATTTATAAAAATGTGAGGGGTGTACTCACTTTTGTGAGATACTGTATATAAACACACATATAACATTCCACTTTTTTATATTTGTTCTAAGCAATCATTAGCAGTGTTGTGTCATTGTAGACTGTAAACATGTTCAGCAAAGGAGCAGCAAACCATATTACACTCTGTTGGCTCCTTTCTTCCATGTGGACCAGACACAGCTGGTGGTAAATTAATTTGAAATTTTATAATTCTGTGCAGATTCATTTTTAGGAGAAGTGGTCCCAATAGAACTAAAATATAAGTTGCATTTTCTTGAATTTGTAGATGGAAAATTAACATTTTCTTATAAATACACTTTCAGTTAACTTGAAATCTTTGCTTCATACGAATATAGACCATTTTTCTTTGCTTCCTTCAGCCTACAAATTAAGGGGAGTGGTTAATTGGTCACAGGTGCTTGAGACCTATATAACTTTCTGTAGAGCACATCTGATATTGCCAGACTGCTGGTTGGAAGCTAAACAGTGGGGACCTTGAGTGGAGAGTGTGAACAGGTTTTGCTTTTGACTGGGGCTTTTCCTTGTAGCTTTTTAACACCTTTATCTGTCACTTTTTAAACAGTTTTTTTTCTTTGCTTCCTTCAGCCTACTAATTAAGGGGAGTGGTTAATTGGTCACAGGTGCTTGAGGCCTATATAACTTTCTGTAGAACTCATTGTGAGTCTGCTCATCTCAGCTTGCTGGAACTTAGACCAAGTGGAACTGGACTAAGTGGTGAGTTCAAAAACCAGAGTTATGCCACGTACACACGATCGGACTATCCGGCGTACTTAGTCCGATGGACTTAGTCCGGCGGACAATCCGCCAAACTTTCCAGAGGAGGTCCGACGGACTTTCCAAACGACTTGCCCACACACGCCCGGACTTTTCCGGGCGAAGGTCCGCCGGACTTTTGAAATGAACGGACTTGCCCACACACGGAATAAAGTCATTTTGAACGTAACTCCAGGTAGACGGGACTAGCGAAGGAAGTCAATGTCGCCGCCTCGATCGGCGAGATTGACACCTTGCTAGCCCCATCACCTGGTATGGATGTAAAGGGAATCCCTACACCAAAAAAATGGTGGGGGGGGCCCCCCCAAGTCCATATCAGACCCTTATCCAAGCACGCAGCCCAGTCGGTCAGGAAAGGGGGTGGGGATGAGCGAGCGCCCCCCTCCTGAGCTGTACCAGTCCATGTGCCCTCAACATGGGGGGGGTGCTTTGGGGGAAAGGGGGGCCCTGTGGCCCCCCCACCCAAAGCACCTTGTCCCCATATTGATGAGGACAAGGGCCTCTTTCGGACAACCCTGGCCGTTGGTTGTTGGGGTCTGCGGGTGTGGGGCTTATCTCAATCCAGGAGCCCCCTTTAATAAGGGGGCCCCCAGATCCGGGCCCCCATCCTATGTGTATGAGTATGGGGTACATGGTACCCCTACCCATTCACCTAAGTGAAAAAAGTGTTAAAAAAAACACAACACAGGTTTTTAAAGTACTTTGTTAGACAGCTCAGGGGGTCTTCTTTCGACTTCGGGGGTCTTCTTGCCGGGCACCTCCGCTATCTTCGGCTCTTTTACCACTCTTTTACTAGTGGAGGAGCCCGGCTTTCTCCTCCATCGCTGCCGCCGTCCAGGGGTCTTCTTCTGGCTTCGGGGGGTCTTGTCCCGCTCTTCATTTCTTCTGCCGGGCCTCCGCTATCGTTGGCCCGGTCTTCTGGTTCGTTGCTGTTGCCGCCACCTTCTGCTTCTTCTTTGTCTTTCTTCTCCCGGGACGCATTGCGTGGCCACTTATATAGGGACAAGGGGCGGGGTCACCAGCTGATGTCACGTGGTGACCCTGCCCCTTATGATGTCACAGTCCCAGCATACCTCTGGGCTGTGACATCATACGGGTGGGGTCACCATGTCGGAAGAAGACCCCCCGAATGGCGGCAGCGACGAAGGAGAAAGCCGGGCTCCTCCGTTAGTAAAAGAGTGGTAAAAGAGCAGAAGATAGCGGAGGTGCCCAGCGAGAAGACCGCCGAAGTCAAAAGAAGACCCGGAGCTGTCTAATAAAGTACTTTAAAAACCTGTGTTGTGTTTTTTTTTAACACTTTTTCCCCATGTACCCCATACTCATTCACATAGGGTGGGGGCCAGGATCTGGGGGCCCCCTTATTAAAGGGGGCTCCCAGATTCCGATAAGCCCCCGCCCGCAGACCCCGACAACCAACGGCCAGGGTTGTCGGGAAGAGGCCCTTGTCCTCATCAACATGGGGACAAGGTGCTTTGGGGTAGGGGGGCCGCAGGGCCCCCGTTCCCCAAAGCACCCCCCATGTTGAGGGCACATGGACTGGTACAGCTCAGGAGGGGGGGGGGGGCGCACGCTCGTCCCCATCCCCTTTCCTGACTGGCCGGGGTGCGTGCTCGGATAAAGGTCTGATATGGACTTGGGGGGACCCCCACGCTTTTTTTCGGCGTAGGAATTCCCCTTTAAATCCATACCAGGTTACAGGGCTAGCAAGGTGTCAATCTCGCCGATCGAGGCGGCGGCATTGACTTTCTTCGCTAGTCCTGTCTACCTGGAGTCACGTTCAAAATGAACGGACTTTACTCTGTGTGAGGGTAAGTCCATTCATTTCAAAAGTCCCGCGGACTAGCACACAGATGGCCGGATTGTCCTCCGGACTGCCGAGTCCGCCGGACTTTTGAGTCAAAACTTCTTTTGGGAAGAAAAAGTCAGCCGGAGCCTACACACGGGCGGATTGTCCGCCGGATAGTCCGATCGTGTGTACGTGGCATTAGAGGAACTGGACTAAGTGGTGAGTTCAAAAACCAGAGTTGAAAACAAGAGGTTATAACAGGGGTCAAAGTACCTGTGTAGTGTGAGTGTGTACCTGTGTATTGTAAGTATATGAGTGCTGGGATTGCACGTGGGCTGTATTAAATATTAGTGTCAGGTAGTACCTGTGTATTGTGACTACCTGAGTGTTGTCTAAGTAGTGTGGGTGGATTGTTAGTACTTGTGTATTGTGTGTGTGTATGTGGGTCAACGAGTGCATGTGGGTCAGCGAGTGCACGTTGGTCAGCGAGTGCATGTTGGTCTGCGAGTGCACGTTGGTCTGCGAGTGCACGTTGGTCTGCGAGTGCACGTTGGTCAGCGAGTGCACGTTGGTCTGCGAGTGCACGTTGGTCTGCGAGTACCTGTGTATTGTCTTGTTGAGTACCTGTGTATTGTCTTGTTGAGTATTAGTGTCAGGAATCTAGTTGTTAGGTAATTTGAGCAGGGTATAATCCCCAATCCTCTTTTAATTAGTAGGTACGTTGCCCGGGGAGTGTGGAGATGCGACTCGGTGTACATCTTGTGGCATGTATGTATTCCTTGATGGTCTGATCGAGGGCAAATACTGCTGTGCAAAATGTAAGCACATTGTTTCCATGGAAGCCCAGGTTCTGAATCTGGGGAAGCAATCCTCTTTTAATTAGTAGGTATGATGCCCGGTGGGTGTGGAGATGTGACTTGTGTACATCTTGCGGCATGTATGTGTTCCTTGATCATCCGATCGAGGGTGAATACTGCTGTGCAAAATGTAAGCACATTGTTTCTCTGGAAGCCCAGGTTATGAATCTGGGTAAGCAACTGTCAGCACTGAGAAGACCCTCCATACTAAAGGAGAACCAGGAATGTATACGGCAGGGGCCAGCACAGAGGCAGGTGGAGACAAATAGGTGCAGCCACTAGGAAAGAGTAGATGGGTGACAGTCAGGGAGGGTAGAGGGGGAAGTGCCAGGGAGGCCGATCCAGGGCTGGAGCATCCCAATAAGTACACTCCATTGAGTGACATTGGTGAATCGGGTCAGGGACCAGCACTGCTGGAGCTGAGGGACTCTCCTATCTGCCGGGGGAAGAACTCCTCCAGTGAGAGTGGGGGGAAGCGAAGGGAAAGGAAATGGAAAGGAAATTGGGCCACAGCACCTTCTGGAAACTGAAGGGCTGTGATGATCTCTTCCTGGAATTTAAGGAAGCATCCAGTTCATCCTGAAGCTTTGTATAGCACATAAGCATTCAGCAGAGCCAATTGGAATAAATATACAGACACTTTTTTATAACAGCGTCTGGCCTTATGGACAATTAGGTACGGCGCCAACAACTGTTCATTGAGGTCCGCCCCTCCCATGTTAAGGTTGTATTCGTGGACACAGAGTGGTTTCTCCACAACACCAGTCGCCGTTTGAATTTGGACCGTCGTGTCAACAAAAACATTCTTATTATCCCTCCACTTCACAGCAAGCTAATTACTACATCTCAAGCATGCTCTCTCCCCCAGCCTAAGATGGAAATCTACAAGCCGCTAGGGTAAGTCCCCGCGATCAGATTGCACGGTGCCACATGTGCCAATTCCATGATCAAACAAGTAACTAAAAAGTGGCCCATTTTAGTAATAATTGTCCACATACATGGTACCCCTTTCCGAATAAGAGTGACACCAAGTCCCACACAATCTTACCCGAGCTCCCTATGTAGTCTGGGCAGTTCTCCGGCTTTACGTAACCATCTCTTCTCTCGTAAACCATAACACTATATGTATAGCCTATTGCCCTTTTACAGAGCTTATACATCTTGACCCCATATCTGGAACTCTTGCTGGGAAGATACTCTTCGAATGACAAGTGGCCAGAAAACGTATTCAGGGACTCATCAATGCAGACAACTTGATTGGGAGTAAACAAGGCTGAAAACTGCTGATTGAAGGGGTTTACAAGGGGCCACATTTTGTAGAGCCGATCATATTCAGGGTCACCCGAGGACGACAGAGTTCATTGTCATTAAAATGCATGAACTGCAAGGTCTGCTCATATCGTGTTCTGGTCATGGAGGCAGAGAGCAAGGACATATGGTGAATTAGGTCAGTGGACCAATATGACAGCAACTCAATTTTTTTAGTTATGACCATGAAGGGGGGGGGGGTAGGCCCAGGAAGGTCTTAAATTTGGAAATCATAATAGGTCTCTGGCAAGGGTCAACTGGGGATTATGAATTGACCAGCATACAAATTGCTTTGGTCCACAATAGATTTATAGAGATCTTCCTTGAAAAACAGCAAATAAAAATCAAGTGACGTAAAATCAACTGTTTCCACCTGAATTCTGGGTTGGCCAGTGAATGGGGAAGTATGGGTGCTGCAGAAGTGGCGGGCTCCCAATTCGGATTGACAAATGTAGCAGGAAGGGTACTATGGGCTCAACGGGCCTGTCTTTGTCTTCTTGGTGGCTGCGGTACATTAGTTGTGCTTGACACCAGCTTGAACTGCACTTATGGGATTTGCCACATCACCATGTCACTCACAGGAAAAAAGAACACCTGACTGTCAGCGGCTGCTTCAAATGCTACTAAAAAACATTCACAGGGATCAGGACTGACTCTGAGAATGCTGCAGTTATGTGTTTAGTGTTTTGTAAGTGATGGATTGATATTGCACTTGGGTGGGCTGGGCTGGGCTGGGTGGAGGGGCTAAACGCAAGTGCTAGCAGGTATCTGGCCTGATCCCGCTAACGTTGTGTTTTTGGGAACCCTAAACTATTGGGGACGCTAATATAGTTCTGACCAGATCAAAAATATTGATCCGTTCAAACACTATACTTCTAAGGGAGGTGTATGGTGTGTGCATGGGTGTTAGCACTACTGGCACTAATCTGACACTGCCTGGAGTGACTCAGACCCTAACTGACACTTAAACCTAACTGATATCACTCGCCAGGTGATCAGGGGGGGGGGGTTAAACCTTTTATTAGGTAATATAGGGTGGGTGCCCTGACGCTATAAAAAAATAACTACCTAACCAGAGTCACCCATGACACTAATACAGTGATCACTGGTGACAAGAGGTGATCAAGGGGTTAATCTTGGGGGGTTTAGGGGGGTCTCTAGACCTATCTGGGCCTACTAGTAAGTACCCTAACGCTGATTAGTGTCACAAATGACACCAGTATAGTAATCAAAGAAAAATATGAACACTGCAGTGGGTGACACAGTGGCAGGGTGTGAAGGGGTTAACTGGAGGTAGATTGGGGTGAAATGTGTGCCTACATGTACTGTGTCAGTGTAGTGTTGGTGCAACTCATGTTTGGATGTCCTCTCACCTCTCTCTGGAACGCAAAAGAATTCCAGAGAGGGAGATTACATCACTTTCCTTGCCTGTGTTTACGCTTACAGTCAGGGGAAGCATTTCATTCATCAGAACCAATCAGCAGGTCCAGGCCAGAAATAATTGGCCTGGGCCTGGAGACTGATCGGTTCTGAAACGAATCCAATCATCGTGGCCAAGGTAACGTTGTTTCGCCCACCTGTGCCATTCTGCAGCAGTAAAACTGCAGCGGCTGGTCGGGAACTGGTTAAAAGGGTTCCTATTTAAAAAATGCATCCAATTAGTTCTACTAGGAGTACCATTTTTCATCCCCTTTTCAAAGTAGAGGAGGCTTCTGTCAGCATCCTCAGAACCAAAGTAGTACCGCAAAAAAACTCCCTTACAGGATAAACACTCTTCTAAGCAGCTACTGCACTAATGTACAGACCTCAAAGGTCATCTAGAACAGCATCATGTTTTTAAATATCTCTTCATTTTTAACTTATATTCTCTTCTGCTGTTTATTAACCACTTGCCGACCCTCTTGCGACGCTATACGTTGGCAAAGTGGCACGGGTGCATAAAACCACGTATCGTTTTTTGCTCGTGGCTGTGGGCCAGGGGCCCACGTGCCCCCACCATGCCTGCGGCAATCAAATTAGTTGCAGAACTGATCATTCTTCAGGTCCAGGCCAATGAATTCTGGCCTGGACCTGCTGATCGGTTCAAGTGATGTCATCTCCCTCTCTGGAATTATTTTCCGTTCCAGAGAGAGGAGAGAGGACATCTTGCCTTGAGTTGCACCCACACTACACTGACAAGGTACATGTAGGCACACTTGTCACCCCCTCGTAACCCCCTGATTGCCCTCCCCAGTTAACCCCTTCACTCCCTGTCACAGTGTCACCACTTTCAGTTTTCAGATTTTCCACAGATCACTGCATTGGTGTAATTTGTGACTCTAATCAGTGTTAGGGCAGTTAGTAGTAGGCCCAGGTAGGTCTAGGGTACCCCCTAAACCCCCCTAGTAGAGGTTTAACCCCTTGATTCCCCAGTTAACCCTTTCACCCTATCACCAGTGTCACTAGTAGATCTTTTTTCTGATTGCCGTATTAGTGTCATGGGTGATGCTAGTTAGCCAGTTAGTTGATTACTTACACCGTCAGGTTTTTATAGCATTAGGTACCCCATATATTATGTAATAAAGGTTTTAACCCCCTGATTGCCCCCAAGTTAACCCTTTCACTCCCTGTCACCAGTGATCACTGTATTAGTGTCACGGTGACGCTGGTTAGTTAGTTTGTTTTTTATAGCGTTAGGGTACCCGCCGTATATTACCTAATAAATGTTTAACCCCCTGACATCAGTTAAGTTTTAGCTACAGTAAGGTTCCCCGTCGCCCCAGGCAGCGTCAGGTTAGTGCCAGTAGCGCTAACACCCATGCACGCACCATACACCTCCCTTAGTAGTATAGTGTCAATATTTTCATCTGATCAGATCTATACTAGCATCCCCAGTAGTTTAGGGTTCCCAAAAATGCAGCGTTAGCGGGATCAGCCCAGATACCTGCTAGCAGCTGCATTTAGCCCCTCTGCCCAGCCCAGCCCAACTCACCCATGTGCAGTATCAATCGATTACTGTCACTTACAAAACATAAAACACATAACTGCAGCTTTCGCAGAGACAGGCCTGATCCCTGCAAACGCTAACAGTTTTTTTGGTAGCCCCGGGGAAGTCCCCGTGTGTCAGAGGGGGAGTGGGGTCACCTGGGGACATCAGCATGTGGCCCCGCCCTCAGTTATAAAAGAACTATCACCTGCAAAGACGCGTCATTTGGCGGGAGCCTCCAATAGAGGCGGGTCAGTCGCGGCTTTTTTTTTCTTTTTTGGTCCGTCGGAGCGAGATAAGATGAATGAACCTTGTGGGACATTTTTATTTTTTTATTTTTTAATAAAGGAATTGTCCCAAGCAGTGTCTTGTCATTTTTACCATTTTGACCATTTTTTTGTAAAATGGTAGGGGCACATTTGTACCTGTTACCATTTCACATGGGGGGCAGGATCTAGGGGTCCCCTTGTTAAAGGGGGCTTCCAGATTCCGATAAGCCCCCCTGCCACAGACCCCCACAACCACCGGGCAAGGGTTGTGGGGATGAGGCCCTTGTCCCCATCAACATGGGGACAAGGTGCATTGGGGGCTACACAAAAGCACCCCCCCATGTTGAGGGCATGTGGCCTGGTATGGTTCAGGGGGGGGGCGCTCTCTCTCATCCCCCCCTCTTTTCCTGCGGCCTGCCAGGTTGCGTGCTCGGATAAGGATCTGGTATGGATTT
Source organism: Lithobates sylvaticus (assembly GCA_028564925.1). Classification (NCBI taxonomy): domain Eukaryota; kingdom Metazoa; phylum Chordata; class Amphibia; order Anura; family Ranidae; genus Lithobates; species Lithobates sylvaticus. Next base: position 650,305,073 of record CM053026.1, read on the forward strand.
TTGGAGGGACCCCCACGCCGTTTTTTTTTAAATTTTGGCGTGGGGTTCCCCTTAATATCCATACCGGACCTGAAGGGCCTGGTATGGAATTTGGGGGACCCCCACGCAATTTTTTTATTTTTTTATTTTGGTTCTGTGGGGGAATCCCATGCTGTTTTTTTCAAGGACTTTTCTGTGTATTGCCGGGACTGACAATTCATTATAGCCGCGAGTACTTTTAAATAACTTTTTTTCCTGCAGAAATTTAATTTTGTGCAGGGACTGTTGTAAACATGGGAAACATGCACCACTTTACAGGCATACCATAGACACCCCACAGGTACAAAATTTAAAGGAATATTTCATTTAAATTCATTTAAATATATATATCATCATTTAAAGGAACTTCCATTTTTAAAACTTTTTTTGCATTGATACATGTCCCCTGGGGCAGGACACAGGTCCCCAAAAACTTTTTATGACAATACCATGCATATAAGCCTTTAAAATTAGCACTTTTTATTTCTCCCATAGACCTTTAAAGGGTGTTCCGCAGCTTTTGAATTTGCCGCGAACACCCCAAATTGTTCGCTATTTGGAGAACAGACGAACAACCGAACACCCGATGTCCGAGTCAAACTTACATTCAACTCGAACATCGGGCTCATCCCTAGTTACTAGGGATGGGGCCCGGGGTTCGATTCAAACCCATGTTCGAATTGAACATCGGGCGTTCGCCCAGAACTATTTGGACCGCTTGCATCACATTCTTGTGATGCGAGCGGCCCGCAATGCATTGCGCCAGTCGCAGTGCAATGCTGGCTGATGATTGGCCAAGCATGCACTGTGACCCCGCATGCTTGGCCAATCACAGCGCCGGCAGCAAGGAGAGCCAATTATAGCTCAGGGGCTTTAGTACACGCCCCACGGTATAAGAGGCCGCGGCGGCGGCGGCCTCGCATGTTGTGTTTCAGTGTCAGCGTGTCAGTCTGCTGCTGACTGCTGAAATTATGTGCTGTATTTCTGGGATTTGTGTGTGCGTGCTGTTAGTGCAGCATTGCAGTATCACATCTGGGGGTGTCTATAGTATGCCTGTTTCCTGTGCTTAGAACTGTCCCTGTAAAAAGTGTCATTTTTGCAGGAAAAAAAGCTATTTAAAAGCACTCGTGGCTAATGAATTGACGGCTCCCATAACACAGAGAACTGTCATTCATTGATAAAAAAAAAAGCGTGGGGGTCCCCCCAAATTCAATAACCTAGCCAAAAAAAAAATGGCGTAGGGTCCCCCTCAAAATCCATACCAGACCCTTGAGGTCTGGTATAGATTTTAAGGGGAACCCCAGCCCAAAAAAATGGCGTGGGGTCCCCCTCAAAATCCATACCAGACCCTTATCCGAGCACGCAACCTGGCAGGCCGCAGGAAAAGAGGGTTGGACGAGAGCGGCCCCCCTCCCTCCTGAACCGTACCAGGCCACATGCCCTCAACATTGGGAGGATGCTTTGGGGGTCTGAGACCCCAAAGCACTTTGTCCCCATGTTGATGAGGACAAGGGCCTCGTCCCCACAACCCTGGCCGGTGGTTGTGGGGGTCTGCGGGTGGGGGGCTTATCGGAATCTGGAAGCCCCCTTTAACAAGGGGACCCCCAGATCCCGCCCCCCCTGTGTGAAATGGTAAGGGGGTACAAAAGTACCCCTACCATTTCACCAAAAAAGTGTCAAAAATTTTAAAAATGACAGGAGACGGTCTTTGACAATTCCTTTATTAAAATCTTCTTTCTTCTTTCTTCTGGTCTTCCTTTCTTCATCCTTCGGTTTCTTCATCTTCTCCTTCCGGCATCTTCTTCCATCTTCTTCTTCCATCATCTTCTTCCTCCGATCCGCTTCTTCTTGCGCTGGTCTTCTCGTTCTTCTCGTCCGGCATCTTCTTCCATTGCGTCGGCGTCGGTGTTGGTGAAAATGGGAGGACCCCCAAAGCATCCTCCCAATGTTGAGGGCATGTGGCCTGCTACGGTTCAGGAGGGAGGGGGAGCCGCTTTCATCCCCCCCTCTTTTCCTGCGGCCTGCCAGGTTGCGTGCTCGGATAAGGGTCTGGTATGGATTTTGAGGGGGACCCCACGCCATTTTTTTGGGCTGGGATTCCCCTTAAAATCCATCCCAGACCTCAAGGGTCTGGTATGGATTTTGAGGGGGACCCTACACCATTTTTTTTTTTTTTTGGCTGGGGTCCCCCTTAATATCCATCCCAGACCTGAAGGGCCTGGTTATTGAATTTTGGGGGACCCCCACGCTTTTTTTTTTAAAAATTTTTTATTTTTTATCAATGACTTTTTTTTTATGAATGACTTTCAATGAATGACTGTTCTCTGTGTTACGGGAGCCGTCAATACATTAGCCGCGAGTGATTTTAAATAGCTTTTTTTCCTGCAAAAATGACACTTTTTGCAGGGACAGTTCTAAGCACAGTAAACATGCGCCCCTTCACAGGCATACTATAGACACCCCCCAGGTACGAAATTTAAAGGAATATTACACTTTTATTGTTTCAATTTAAGCATTATTAAAATCACTGCTCCTGAAAAAACGGCCGTTTAAAAAAAAAAATTGCATTGATACATGTCCCCTGGGCAGGACCCAGGTCTCCAAACACTTTTTATGACAATAACATGCATATTAGCCTTTAAAATTAGCACTTTTGATTTCGAACGTTCGCATCCATTGTAACTAATAGGGTTCTAAAGCTCGCACGGACTTTAGGTCCGTTTGCGGGTTCTGGTGCGAGCCGAAGGGGGGGTGTTCGGCTCATCCCTACTAGTTACATATAAAAGTGTAAAAAAAAAGGTAAAAACAAAAATATATAAAATAAAAAAGCCAAAAATAGTTGTTGTTTTATTGCTCTCTCTTTATTATCTCTCTATTGTTCTGCTCTTTTTATTATGTTTACTATGTTACTATGCTTTATCATGTTTGCTTTTCAGGTATGTAATTATTTTATACTTTACTGTGTACTGTGTTTTATTGTTAACCATTCTTCTTTTCAGGTACGCCATTCAGCTGCAGCACTGATTTATTTATCTTGACAGCAACAGTGTTTGCTCTCACGATACATAAATCAGCGACTCCAGTGCTGTAGGAGGAGCGATGCATGTATGCCCATAATTAGAAGTGGGTGGATGTAGGGCGGTATTCTAATGGTGGGCATACCCACTGATCAATGTGTTTATTTAGTTCAGCCTAAAGAAGATTACAACATATGCCCAACAAGGACCAGCAATGTTCTGGTATATTGCTGGTCTTGGAGTGGTTATGCCAGAAGTATGCCTGCAGGTTTAGGTATCATCTTGGTATCATTCTTTTCAGCCAGCAGTCAGCTTTCATGTAAAAGCAATCCTAGTGGCTAATTAGTCGCTAGACTGCTTTTACAAACAGTGGGAGGGAATGTCCTCCCCTCAGTTGTCCTTCTTGGTTTTCTCAGGCTCTCCTGTCCCAGCAGGGAACTTGATAATGCAGCCGGTGGTTCTCCCAGCTGACCATAGAGCTGATCGAAGATAAGAATGGCTCCAATCATCTCTATGGTCTAAGAAACCAAAGCTATGAACATTTCATGACTTCAGTTTCGCCGGATATAAACAGCGCCATTGGGAAATTGCGAAAACATCTTATCACACTGATTTTGGTGTGGTTAGATGCTTTGAGGGCAGAGGAGAGATCTAGGTTCGGATATACCCCAATGTTTTCAAAAAAGAGTACCTGTCACCACCTATTGCTATCATAGAGGATATTTACAATTTAACAATAAAAATGATAAAATAAAAGGAACAGTTTAAAAATAAAATAAAAAAGCAAAATAAATCATTAAAAAAAAAAAAGCACCCCTGTCCCCCATGCTCACGCGCAACAGTGAACACAAGCATCGGCCTGGTATCAACTGTAAACAGCTATTGCTATCTTAGGGGATATTTACATTCTCTGTAATAACAATGAAAATTATAAAAAAAAAAATAAGCAAAAATAAAATAAAAAAGCAAAATAAATAGTAATAAAAATAAGAAAAAACACACCTGTCCCCCGTGCGTGTGCAAAGGTGAATGCAAGCGTCGGTCTTGTGTCATATGTAAGCAGCAATTGCACCATGCATGTGAGGTATCACCGTGAACGTCAGATCGAGGGCAGTAATTTTAGCAGTAGACCTACTCTGTACATCTAAAGTGGTAACCTGTAAAGGCTTTTAAATGCTTTTAAAATGTATGTAGTTTGTTGCCGCTGCATGGTTGTGCACAGTTTTTGGTATCTATGTACTCAGCTAACAAACATTTGGGCCATATTGTGCGTTTTAGTGCATTAAAATATAAAAAAGTTTTCCCAAAAAAATTGCATTTGAAAAATCGCTGCACAAATACTGTGTGAAAAAAAATTGCAACACTCACCATTTTAATCTGTAGGGCCTAAATATTTTTTTCATGTAAACAAAAAGTGTCAGAAAGGGCTTCATCTTCAAGTGGTTAGAAGAGTGGGTGATGTGTGACATAAGCTTCTAATGTTGTGCATAAAATGCTAGGACAGTTCAAAACCCTCCCAAATGACTCCTTTTTGGAAAGTAGACACCCCAAGCTATTTGCTAAAAGCCATGTTGAGTCCATTCAATAGTTTATATTTTGCCACAAGTTTTATCAAAATTACAATAATTTTTTTTTTTCACAAAGTTGTCACTAAATGATATATTGCTCAAACATGCAATGTGAAATTACACCTCAAGATGCATTCTGCTGCTTCTCCTGCGTATGGGTATACCACATGTGTGGGACTTTTTGTCAGTCTAGCCACGTACAGGACCTCATGTACCCAAACAGCAATCACCACCTTCAGGCTTTCTAAGGGCGTAAATTCTTGATTTCACTCCTCACTACCTATCACAGTTTTGGAGGCCATGAAATGCCCAGATAGCATAACCCCCCCCCCCCCCCCAATGACCCCATTTTGGAAAGTAGACACCCCAAGCTATTTGCTGAGAGGCATGTTAAATCCATGGAATATTTTCTACTTTGCCAAGTTTTGGGAAAATATATATATTTTTTTTACAAAGTTGTCACTCGATATATTGCTCAAACATGCTATGGGAGCATGTGAAATTACACCCCAAAATACATTCTGCTACAAATATATTGTAATTTTCCTAAAACTTGTGGAAAAATATAAAATATTCCATGGACTCAACATGCCTCACAGCAAATAGCTTTAGGTGTCTACTTTCCAAAATGGGGTCATTTGTGGTGGGGGGTTGTGCTATCTGGGCATTTTATGGCCTCCAAAACTGTGATAGGTAGTGAGGAGTGAAATCAAAAATGTACGCCCTAAGAAAGCCTGAAGGTGGTGTTTGCAGCACTCGGCCTGTGACTCATATCCACAGCTGAGCTTGTTCTCTGTGCTGTGTGAAGGGGGGTTTGTCCATTCCCTCCAATAAGGGACACAGAGATGTTGGCTCTGTGAAGACTTCAGATCACCACCCCTTCCTTCTAGAACAAAGAAAAAATCCTTTCCTATTTGTGTTTTCAAAATCATCTTCAGAAGAAATGGCTGCAGATACATAGCTACAACTTATGTAGGAGGATGACATGCAAGGAAAATAAAAAACAGCAGTTTAGCTTGCACATGCTTGGATGATAAAATCAGCAGCGCTTGCCCTCATTTCAGATCTTTCCCTCAGATCTACAGTGACTGCACTTTCAAGTGCGGTTGTAGCGCAAAGTGGATTTGCCTTTCGTAAATAACCCCCTATGTGTACAATATTGCCTGACTTTAGTGGATATATTAAGGAAGCTAATGTATTTTAAATGCATAATTGCCTTTAATATCTAATATTATACTATTTTATCTTTGGTTCTGCAGTGGGACACATGGTTATATTGTAAATCACAACATTACTTTTTATTTCCTTTTGTGTCCTTGTTTTCACATTGCTTTAATAATAGACAGAGATTCATGCTGGATCAATCAATATAAAAGTAGGTGACAAAGCCAAGAGAAGGTAAGCAATACATCTCCTTGAATTATCACAGTAAATTCCATTACCTTGATTATATAGAAGTATGGACAAAATTAAAGTGTACTAGTTATGGTTTGCATCTAATATTATAGATTATAAATATAGTGTAATATAAGAACAGTAAACTATGCTCACTTTATATTAAAGGACAATAATTTTGACTTTCCGTGCCCTTTGAGTCTTGTAGTGTAGAAAAAACTTGCTATATTTTTATTTTGTATGAATTTTGTAATAACATAAAATAAATCAGAGAAAATTGTAGTTAATAAATTAAAGTTTGCATACAAAGCTTTTTTTAAGAAAACTATATATAATAGGACAAAATGTATAATGATAATCAGTAAATGCATCCATAATTTAGTTTACTGTAGTTGTAACATTTAAAGGGTACATGCACTTTCAAGGGGAAAAAAATTGCACAAAAAGAAAAAATAATATAGCGTATACAAATGTGACACAAGTCATATTGGAATTGAATGTTATTAAAATTACCTTTCCTTTTCCTTGCTAAAGAGGTTCTATTGGATTTACAAAACATTACAGAAATCAGTAATAGACAGGCATGAACAAAGGAGGTGGACCACAGTACATTATGGTCCATCAGTTAACATGAGCTTACAGTAAATGATCAGATATTATTATTATATAGTCACAAATATAGGTATCAGAATAACAATATACTCATTATTGGTAGGGATATGGGCAAGGTATGTTTGCCTGATAGAGGCTAAAGGGGTTGAAGCAGAGGAGAAAAAAAGGTCTGCATAAGCCAGCGATAAGCTGAGTGAGGAGGGTGAAGTGAAAGCTACCATGGCAGGAGGACAGTTTGGTCAGAGGTCGGCGGTAAACAGTGTGTGAACTAGAGTTTCCAAATCCGGTCAAACTTGAGAATTTGATCTCTTTCAATGGCTTCCATTTTGGCATGTATCATGGTACAGGTTACTCTATACTTAGTCTCAGCTACAATTAAAGAGGGGGATTTCTACGCTTTAGCTATAGTTTGTTTTTCGCAGCTGTAAGAAGTTGAATAAAACAAAAACTTAAATTGCAGTTACATCAGGGAATCTAGTTTTAAGCTCAGAAGTGCAGTGGCTGGGTGTGCTAGCACAGGGACCTCAAACAATTTGGAGGCTAGAGCAAATATATCATTCCAGAAGGCTTTAGCTGTTGGGCAGCACCACTAGATATGTATATATGTACCTGGCTCCAAGCAGCCACAAAAAAAGGAAGCCGAGTAGGATGGGACAAATTTAGCTATACTAGAGGGTACTAAATACCAGCGGGTCAGCACTTTATAGTTGCTTTCTACTGCCAGAATATTAGGCGAGGAGGATTTAGTTGCTGACCATATCTCGGACCAGTCTGCAGTGTCAAAGCTGTGCCCAAGGTCCTCCTCCCATTTCTGAGTATACTGTGGCTTATCAGAATCAGGTTTGACTAGGAGTTAGGAATAAAGGGATGAGATCAGCCCTCTAGCATGAGGGTCATGTTAGCATGCAAATTCAAAACTAGAAAATTGATTAAGGGGGTAATGGTATTAGTATTAGGTGTAAAAAAGTTTTTAAATTGTCGTTTGTGTAAGAAGTGACAAAGTTATGTAACCTTATGAGCCCCGAGGATGCCCACCTACCAAATTCTGCAGGAGACTCCCAGGCTGAAAAAAAGACTGGGTTCTTGAGGAAGGAAAGGAGGGGCTTGTGGGGGCATGGAAGGTTGTAGGCTGACTTGAGCTTATCCCAAAGAGAGAAAAAAAATTCTGGTGACGGGGTTATGCAGATTAGTGCGATCTGCCAGACGTAGCCATAATAGGTTAAAGACTGATAAGGGGTCGCAGTCAACAGATTCAATCGCTACCCATAAAGAAATTTCATGAGTGGCATGATATTTGGGTAGGCTGGCCATGTGTGCTGCTTTATAGTATATCGCAAAATTGGGGAAGCCGAGACCTCCGCAAAGCTTATGGAGGTAAAGGGTACTTTTTGGTACTCTGGGTTTCAGTGAGCTCCAGACAAACTCAGCTGCTCTTTTCTGTAGTATTCAAAGGTAATAGGCACGGACTGGAACCAGTAGGACCCTAAATAGGTATAATAGTTTGGGACGATTAGTCATTTTGATAACATTAATTATACCTAGCCAGGATAGGGGAAGGGAGGCCATTGCGTCAGGAAGCTTGACACCTGTCTCAAGATTGCCGGGTAGTTAACAGAGAAAATCTGTGAGGAATCAGCCACAAGCTGAATATCAAAATAGGGTATAGTTTTTGAGGCCCACATAAATACATGTAGCTCCAAATTGGAAAGAGATATTTTTAATGCCAAGGACTTCTTAGTGTTAACTACTCAGATGGCAGCAAACTTGCTGAGAATGGGTAAGAGGTTGGGACCCAAAAGGAAAGGTATAATATACAAGTTATTTAAAAAAATCAAGTACTTACCGTGATTTTCCTGATGGACTCCATGATAGCATATGTATGGGTTTACCCGACCTCATCTTCTATCCTATAGGACCCAACTCCCATAAATGTTATGTCAGTTCCAGAGGCTGCGTTCCGTAATTAGCCCACTCATGACACTGAGAGGGCACTCCTGCTGCCTCAGAGTCCATCAGGAAAGGAAATTCACAGTAGGTATTTGATAGGAAATTTTCCGTTTTCCTGACAGACTCCATGGCAGCATACATATGCAAGACGTAGACACAGTCCTGGTTGAATGCACTGTCACCGCCTCTGGAGGAGCCAACCCCTTAGCCCTATAAGCCTGTTGGATGGCCTGGAAAATCCACAATGCAATCATCCTAGATAAGGTATGTTTTTCCTTTGTTTTTCCTAGAAAAAATAATGAAGTCTGAAGGACTGTAGTTTGTAGATATAACTTTAGGGTCTCTCCCACGTCTAAAGGATGTACATTGGCACTCTCAGGGACTCTAAAGGTTGGCATAAAAATGTATTTGTTGTCATGAAAGACTGATGTTACCTTGGGATTTGAGCAAAGCATAGGTATCAGCACCACTTGATCCAGAAAGAAAGTTAAAGCGAAAGGAAACCCATCCATAAAACAGTTTCATTTCGGGCACGTGCCAGAAATGTAACACTCCTATTGGTTGTGCTCTCAACCAAACTGTTAAACTATCCAATGGCTGGTGTCATAACTGATCATATGTGCAGCATCATGGCAGTTGTAAATTAAACAGAGGCAAAGATGGCAGCTTCCTTGGCAGAAAACGATAGGGGGTTTACTTACACTTTAAGAAAGGTTCTTTATGACCGAGGGCTACCAAATTTTCTAGACTCTTTTCACCAATGTGATGGCTTTGAGAAAGGCAGGCCTGATAGAGAGGTATTTAATGGAGACAGACCTAGCACCTTCCACTCCAGATCCTGAGTGAAAATCGAGGAAAGAGGAAGATCCTATTTGGGAGATCCCAGATTTCTCTGGGGCCTAGTGGCTCCCTTGAAGAATTGTCGGACAAGAGGATGTCTGGTCCAGAAAACACCAGCAAAGGCAGATAAAGCTGACACCATAGTGTTGATAATTTTCAGACACTGAGAAGCTTGCATGTGAGAAGAAGACAGGGCCAGGAGTACTCTGCCATTGCAAGAGCAATGGTGCTCTTGACCATATCGAACTGGGCCCCGAGATACACAAGAGATTGAGTGGGTTCAAGGTGGCTTTTTCCCAGGTTCAGTAGCCGTCAAATTCAAGACGTGTTGAGATGACCTAAACTCTGTGCTCCAGCAACTGACCTCTGTCTTGGGACAGTAGATCATCCAAGTAATAATGCTTATGTCCCTTGATCTGATTAATGCTACAAGAGCCAATAAGACCTTTTAAAACACACAAGGCAATGAAGAAATCTTGTAGTACACATAAGTGCATTGATCACTATGATAAACAGCATGCAAGTATAAAAAGACTGTCAACCATGCAGGGTTCCCCCACAACATAAAAGCTTTGTCCACCTTGAGCACTATTAACGGTAAATCCTGGGCTAGTCCTTAAACTTATGGTAGGTAACATGGACAAGCGTGATGATGTCACACTCTCTCTAGGCATTTATTTAAAAGCGTTCATCAGGAGCATCACGTCATTGTGCTGGTTCATGCGTGGTTCATGATAAGCTTGGAAGTTACCACTAATGTAAACGAAATGTACGAAATGTAAACATCTCTTGTGACAGAAATAGTGTGACAGTAATAGGTGGTGACAGGTACTCTTTATGGTGGGATCGGGGGTCTAAAAGAACCCAAATCCCTCCTTTGCACTTAAAAGTATTTAGATCACCAAAATTGGCGATTCTGAATACTGTCATTTTTTTAAATCTGCGCCATTGACAGCCGAGTAAACCGGAAGGGACGTTGTGACGTCGCTTCTGGGATTTTACATCAGAGACCCAATCAAAGCCGAATCCAGCTGTGTTCAGGTCTCAGCCTAGGCAACAGATGTGCTGGCTGGTCACTCGGGTCTCCTGGTGGGGCGGAAGGTGGCAGGAGGGGGGACGTCTCTTCCCGCTCCTTAGGATAGCAGCCATAGCAGCTTTTAACCACATTGGTTGTTATCACTAAAAAGCCAACAGCTAGCTCTAAAAAAATGGTACTGGATTGATGCCTGCAGCTGCAAAGATCACCCTGGTTTAACCCCTTCTAGCCTTGAATGCAAATTTGCTTGCAGTTGGAGCGAATGGGTTAATCATTGTTGATTTGTTGGATTTGCAAATGTGCAATTGTAGAGGATATATTATTTAATACCCATTGTCTATACTTCCTGTATAATGCAGAGATAATTAGGCTCATCTGTACTCTTCTCCTCACGTGAAGCGATACATATAATGCCAACAAAGAATGCTAATGTATTCATAACCTATTCTACACCATTACATCATTCAGCCATTTCCATGTTTTGGTATTTGTCATTAAAAAGTAAAAGCATGCTTGACTGCCAAGTCAGCATTTACTGTATCCCAATTATTCATGTTGTAATGTATCCCATCTTTATGTAAATGTATCTGAATATATAAGACATTAGTGATTCTACACAGTTCGATATGGTCAAGAGCACCATTGCTCTTGCAATGGCAGAGTACTCCTGGCCCTGTCTTCTTCTCACATGCAAGCTTCTCAGTGTCTGAAAATTATCGACACTATGGTGTCAGCTTTATCTGCCTTTGCTGGTGTTTTCTAGACCAGACATCCTCTTGTCCGACAATTCTTCAAGGGAGCCACTAGGCCCCAGAGAAATCTGCGATCTCCCAAATAGGATCTTCCTCTTTCCTCGATTTTCACTCAGGATCTGGAGTGGAGGGTGCTAGGTCTGTCTCCATTAAATACCTCTCTATCAGGCCTGCCTTTCTCAAAGCCATCACATTGGTGAAAAGAGTCTAGAGAATTTGGTAGCCCTCGGTCATAAAGAACCTTTCTTAAAGTGTAAGTAAACCCCCCTATCGTTTTCAGCCAAGGAAGCTGCCATCTTTGCCTCTGTTTAATGGCTACATGTGGCAGTCTCCTTCCTTTGTTAGTCCCGCCAGTGATGAACTTCTTACTCTGTCCTCTCTTTGACCCTGTGCCTTCAGAAAAAGCCTCCTCCCTTTGTGTCTTTGGCAGGATTCTTCCAGCACTCGAGCCCTGACCCAAGGCCAGACACACCCAAGACAAGGGGATATCTCAGGGCCACAGAGAGCCTCCTTTATCTCTATATTCCACCTGACTGCCCCTTCTGGCCTGGTCCATGCCTTTTTATGGGGTTGTCTTTTATGGCCCCCTGCCAGTCCACTTCTGGGGATTAGCTGAGGTCCCACAAATATTAATTGAAGCCCCTTCTAGCCCCCGTCCATTAGTTCTAGAAGGTTCTCCAACCTTCCAGACACCAGGGGAGGGCACCAGAGAGCTTCCACAATGAATGGTGGCCTCTAATAACCCTGACCCAATTCCATAATTCAGACTATTCCTGGCCAGAAATATGCCTTTTCCTTCACTGCCACTACTAGTAGCACACATTAGAGGGTGCTACAAAAAGTTGACCAAATGCTTTCAGATAGAAAACTCCTAACCTTATCATGGAAAGTAAGTCTAAAATCTCTGTGTAGAATACTCAAATCCACCACTTGCATTTACAACTTTACACAGAACCAAAATCTTATGACTAAAAATATATATATATATGGACAAAGATAGGTAAACCTCTGTTCCTTTGTAAACAATCTCATAAGATACCAAAACATGTTTACATTCTTCTCTATGAGCATTAAAAATATTTAATCATATACAACCATTATGTAAAAAAATATTTTTACCATTACTTCTTAAAACAAAGGCTTTCCATGGGCTTTCATTGGCAGTCAGATGTTGATGCATTAGCTATCTCGGGGCCTTCGTGATTTATTGATTTTGTACGGAGTTCGATATGGTCAAGAGCACCATTGCTTCTTGCACTACAACTGCCATGATGCTGCACATATGATCAGTTATGACACCAGCCATTGGATAGTTTAACAGTTTGGTTGAGAGCACAACCAATAGGAGTGTTACATTTCCGGCACGTGCCCGAAATGAAACTGTTTTATGGATGGGTTTACTTCCGCTTTAACTTTCTTTCTGGATCAAGTGGTGCTGATACCTATGCTTTGCTCAAATCCCAAGGTAACATCAGTCTTTCATGACAACAAATACATTTTTATGCCAACCTTTAGAGTCCCTGAGAGTGCCAATGTACATCCTTTAGACGTGGGAGAGACCCTAAAGTTATATCTACTAACTACAGTCCTTCAGACTTCATTATTTTTTCTATGAAAAACAAAGGAAAAACATACCTTATCTAAGATGATTGCATTGTGGATTGTCCAGGACATCCAACAGGCTTATAGGGCTAAGGGATTGGCTCCTCCAGAGGCAGTGACAGTGCATTCGACCAGGACTGTGTCTATGTCTTGCATATGTATGCTGCCATGGAGTCTGTCAGGAAAACTGAAAATTTCCTATCAAATACCTATGGTGAATTTCCTTTCCTGATGGACTCTGAGGCAGCAGGAGTGCCCTCTCAGTGTCATGAGTGGGCTAATTACGGAACGCAGCCTCTGGAACTGACATAACATTTATGGGAGTTGGGTCCTATAGGATAGAAGATGAGGTTGGGTAAACCCATACATATGCTATCATGGAGTCCATCAGGAAAATCACGGTAAGTACTTGATTTTTTGAAATAACTTGTATATTATACCTTTCCTTTTGGGTCCCAACCTCTTACCCATTCTCAGCAAGTTTGCTGCCATCTGAGGCCTAGTAGTTAACACTAAGAAGTCCTTGGCATTAAAAATATCTCTTTCCAATTTGGAGCTACATGTATTTATGTGGGCCTCAAAAACGATACCCTATTTTGATATTCAGCTTGTGGCTGATTCCTCACAGATTTTCTCTGTTAACTACCCGGCAACCTTGAGTCAGGTGTCAAGCTTCCTGACGCAATGGCCTCCCTTCCCCTATCCTGGCTAGGTATAATTAATGTTATCAAAATGACTAATCGTCCCAAACTATTATACCTATTTAGGGTCCTACTGGTTCCAGTCCGTGCCTATTACCTTTGAATACTACAGAAAAGAGCAGCTGAGTTTGTCTGGAGCTCACTGAAACCCAGAGTACCAAAAAGTACCCTTTACCTCCATAAGCTTTGCGGAGGTCTCGGCTTCCCCAATTTTGCGATATACTATAAAGCAGCACACATGGCCAGCCTACCCAAATATCATGCCACTCATAAAATTTCTTTATGGGTAGCGATTGAATCTGTTGACTGCGACCCCTTATCAGTCTCTAACCTATTATGGCTACGTCTGGCAGATCGCACTAATCTGCATAACCCCGTCACCAGAAATTTTTTTTTCTCTCTTTGGGATAAGCTCAAGTCAGCCTACAACCTGCAATCCCCCCACAAGCCCCTCCTTTCCTTCCTCAAGAACCCAGTCTTTCTTTCAGCCTGGGAGTCTCCTGCAGAATTTGGTAGGTGGGCATCCTCAGGGCTCATAAGGTTACATAACTTTGTCACTTCTTACACATACGACAATTTAAAAACTTTTTTACACCTAATACTAATACCATTATCCCCTTAATCAATTTTCTAGTTTTGAATTTGCATGAAAACATGACCCTCATGCTAGAGGGCTGATCTCATCCCTTTATTCCTGACTCCTAGTCAAACCTGATTCTGATAAGCCACAGTATACTCAGAAATGGGAGGAGGACCTTGGGCGCAGCTTTGACACTGCAGACTGGTCCGAGATATGGTCAGCAACTAAATCCTCCTCGCCTAATATTCTGGCAGTAGAAAGCAACTATAAAGTGCTGATCCGCTGGTATTTAGTACCCTCTAGTATAGCTAAATTTGTCCCATCCTACTCGGCTTCCTTTTTTTGTGGCTGCTTGGAGCCAGGTACATATATACATATCTGGTGGTGCTGCCCAACAGCTAAAGCCTTCTGGAATGATATATTTGCTCTAGCCTCCAAATTGTTTGAGGTCCCTGTGCTAGCACACCCAGCCACTACACTTCTGAGCTTAAAACTAGATTCCCTGATGTAACTGCAATTTAAGTTTTTGTTTTATTCAACTTCTTACAGCTGCAAAAAACAAACTATAGCTAAAGCGTAGAAATCCCCCTCTTTAATTGTAGCTGAGACCAAGCATAGAGTAACCTGTACCATGATACATGCCAAAATGGAAGCCATTGAAAGAGATCAAATTCTCAAGTTTGACCGGATTTGGAAACTCTAGTTCACGCACTGTTTACCGCCGACCTCTGACCAAACTGTCCTCCTGCCATGGTAGCTTTCACTTCACCCTCCTCACTCAGCTTATCGCTGGCTTATGCAGACCTTTTTTTCTCCTCTGCTTCAACTCCTTTAGCCTCTATCAGGCAAACATACCTTGCCCATATCCCTACCAATAATGAGTATATTGTTATTCTGATACCTATATTTGTGACTATATAATAATAATATCTCATCATTTACTGTAAGCTCATGTTAACTGATGGACCATAATGTACTGTGGTCCACCTCCTTTGTTCATGCCTGTCTATTACTGATTTCTGTAATGT
Organism: Lithobates sylvaticus; assembly: GCA_028564925.1. Taxonomy (NCBI): domain Eukaryota; kingdom Metazoa; phylum Chordata; class Amphibia; order Anura; family Ranidae; genus Lithobates; species Lithobates sylvaticus. The sequence goes on from CM053026.1 coordinate 650,320,169, forward strand.
TTTGTAAATCCAATAGAACCTCTTTAGCAAGGAAAAGGAAAGGTAATTTTAATAACATTCAATTACAATATGACTTGTGTCACAATTGTATACGCTATATTATTTTTTCTTTATGTGCAATTTTTTCCCCTTGAAAGTGCATGTACCCTTTAAATGTTACAACTACAGTAAACTAAATTATGAATGCATTTACTGATTATAATTATACATTTTGTCCTATTATATATAGTTTTTTTTAAAAAAAGCTTTGTATGCAAACTTTAATTTATTAACTACAATTTTCTCTGATTTATTTTATGTTATTACAAAATTCATACAAAATAAAAATATAGCAAGTTTTTTTTTACACTACAAGACTCAAAGGGCAGGGAAAGTCAAAATTATTGTCCTTTAATATAAAGTGAGCATAGTTTACTGTTCTTATATTACACTATATTTATAATCTATAATATTAGATGCAAACCATAACTAGTACACTTTAATTTTGTCCATACTTCTATATAATCAAGGTAATGGAATTTACTGTGATAATTCAAGGAGATGTATTGCTTACCTTCTCTTGGCTTTGTCACCTACTTTTATATTGATTGATCCAGCATGAATCTCTGTCTATTATTAAAGCAATGTGAAAACAAGGACACAAAAGGAAATAAAAAGTGATGTTGTGATTTACAATATAACCATGTGTCCCACTGCAGAACCAAAGATAAAATAGTATAATATTAGATATTAAAGGCAATTATGCATTTAAAATACATTAGCTTCCTTAATATATCCACTAAAGTCAGGCAATATTGTACACATAGGGGGTTATTTAGGAAAGGCAAATCCACTTTGCGCTACAACCGCACTTGAAAGTGCAGTCACTGTAGATCTGAGGGAAAGATCTGAAATGAGAGCAAGCTCTGCTGATTTTATCATCCAATCATGTGCAAGCTAAAATGCTGTTTTTTATTTTCCTTGCATGTCATCCTCCTACATAAGTTGTAGCTATGTATCTGCAGCCATTTCTTCTGAAGATGATTTTGAAAACACAAATAGGAAAGGATTTTTTCTTTGTTCTAGAAGGAAGGGGTGGTGATCTGAAGTCTTCACAGAGCCAACAGCTCTGTGTCCCTTATTGGAGGGAATGGACAAACCCTCCTTCACACAGCACAGAGAATAAGCTCAGCTGTGGATATGAGTCACAGGCCGTCAGAGACACCGACTCCGACGCCATGGAAGAAGATGCCGGACGAGAAGGACGAGAAGACCAGCGCAAGAAGAAGCGGATAGGAGGAAGAAGATGATGGAAGAAGAAGATGGAAGAAGATGCCGGAAGGAGAAGATGAAGAAACCGAAGGATGAAGAAAGGAAGACCAGAAGAAAGAAGATTTTAATAAAGGAATTGTCAAAGACCGTCTCCTGTCATTTTTACAATTTTTGACACTTTTTTGGTGAAATGGTAGGGGTACTTTTGTACCCCCTTACCATTTCACACAGGGGGGGCGGGATCTGGGGTCCCCTTGTTAAAGGGGGCTTCCAGATTCCGATAAGCCCCCCACCTGCAGACCCCCACAACCACCGGCCAGGGTTGTGGGGACGAGGCCCTTGTCCTCTTCAACATGGGGACAAGGTGCTTTGGGGGTCTCAGACCCCCAAAGCATCCTCCCAATGTTGAGGGCATGTGGCCTGGTACAGTTCAGGAGGGAGGGGGGCCGCTCTCATCCCCCTCTTTTCCTGCGGCCTGCCAGGTTGCGTGCTCGGATAAGGGTCTGGTATGGATTTTGAGGGGGACCCCATGCCATTTTTTTGGGCTGGGGTTCCCCTTACAATCCATCCCAGACCTCAAGGGTCTGGTATGGATTTTGAGGGGGACCCTAGGCCATTTTTTTTTTTTTTTTGGCTGGGGTCCCCCTTAATATTCATCCCAGACCTGAAGGGCCTGGTTATTGAATTTGGGGGGACCACCACGCTTTTTTTTTTTTGTTTTTTATCAATGAATGACAGTTCTCCGTGTTACGGGAGCCATCAATTCATTAGCCGCGAGTGCTTTTAAATAGCTTTTTTTCCTGCAAAAATTACACTTTTTGCAGGGACAGTTCTAAGCACAGGAAACATGCCCCCCTTCACAGGCATACTATAGACACCCCCAGATGTGATACTGCAATTCTGTACTAACAGCACGCACACACGAATCCCCAGAAATACAGAACATAATTTCATCAGTCAGCAGCACACTGACACGCTGACACTGAAACACAATATACGAGGATGCCGCCGCTGCGGCCTCTTATACCGTGGGGCATGTACTAAAGCCCCTGAGCTATAATTGGCTACAGGCATCCTGCCTGTAGCCAATTATGGCTCTCCTCGCTGCCGGCGCTGTGATTGGCCAAGCATGCGGGGTCACAGTGCATGCTTGGCCAATCATCAGCCAGCATTGCACTGCGACTGGCACAATGCATTGCGGGCCGCTTGCATCACACGAATGTAATGCAAGCGGACCAAATAGTTCTGGGATTGCCGAATGGGCGAACGCCCGATGTTCGATTCGAACATGGGTTTGAATCGAACACCGGGCCCATCCCTAGTAACTAGGGATGAGCCCGATGTTCGAGTCGAATGTAAGTTCGACTCGAACATCGGGTGTTCGGTTGTTCGTCTGTTCGCCAAATAGCAAACAATTTGGGGTGTTCGCGGCAAATTCGAAAGCTGCGGAACACCCTTTAAAGGTCTATGGGAGAAATAAAAAGTGCTAATTTTAAAGGCTTATATGCATGGTATTGTCATAAAAAGTGTTTGGGGACCTGTGTCCTGCACCAGGGGACATGTATCAATGCAAAAAAAGTTTTAAAAATGGAAGTTTTTTCGGGAGCAGTGATTTTAATAATGCTTAAAGTGAAACAATAAAAGTGAAATATTCCTTTAAATTTTGTACCTGTGGGGTGTCTATAGTATGCCTGTAAAGTGGCGCATGTTTCCCATGTTTACAACAGTCCCTGCACAAAATTAAATTTCTGCAGGAAAAAAAGTTATTTAAAAGTACTCGCGGCTATAATGAATTGTCAGTCCCGGCAATACACAGAAAAGTCATTGAAAAAAACAGCATGGGATTTCCCCACAGAACCAAAATAAAAAAAATAAAAAAATTGCGTGGGGGTCCCCCAAATTCCATACCAGGCCCTTCAGGTCTGGTATGGATATTAAGGGGAACCCCACGCCAAAATTAAAAAAAAAACGACGTGGGGGTCCCTCCAAAAATCCATACCAGACCCTTATCCGAGCACGCAACCTGGCAGGCCGCAGGAAAAGGGGGGGGGGTGAGAGAGAGCGCCCCCCCTCCTGAACCATACCAGGCCACATGCCCTCAACATGGGGGGGTGCTTTTGTGTAGCCCCCCAATGCACCTTGTCCCCATGTTGATGGGGACAAGGGCCTCATCCCCTTGCCCGGTGGTTGTGGGGGTCTGTGGCAGGAGGGCTTATCGTAATCTGGAAGCCCCCTTTAACAAGGGGACCCCCAGATCCTGCCCCCCATGTGAAATGGTAACAGGTACAAATGTGCCCCTACCATTTTACAAAAAAAGTGTCAAAATGGTAAAAATGACAAGACACTGTTTTTAAAAAATAAAAAAATAAAAATGTCCCACAAGGTTCATTCATCTTATCTCGCTCCGACGGACCAAAAAAGAAAAAAAAAAAAGCCGCGACTGACCCGCCTCTATTGTAGGCTCCCGCCAAATGACGCATCTTTGCAGGTGATAGTTCTTTTATAACTGAGGGTGGGGCCACATGCTGATGTCTCCAGGTGACCCCACCCCCCTCTGACACACGGGGACTTCCCCGGGGCTACCAAAAAAACTGTTAGCGTTTGCAGGGATCAGGCCTGTCTCTGCAAAAGCTGCAGTTATGTGTTTTATGTTTTGTAAGTGACAGTAATCGATTGATACTGCACATGGGTGAGTTGGGCTGGGCTGGGCAGAGGGGCTAAATGCAGCTGCTAGCAGGTATCTGGGCTGATCCCGCTAACGCTGCATTTTTGGGAACCCTAAACTACTGGGGATGCTAGTATAGATCTGATCAGATGAAAATATTGACACTATACTACTAAGGGAGGTGTATGGTGCGTGCATGGGTGTTAGCGCTACTGGCACTAACCTGACGCTGTCTGGGGCGACGGGGAACCTTACTGTAGCTAAAACTTAACTGATGTCAGGGCGTTAAACATTTATTAGGTAATATAAGGCGGGTACCCTAACGCTATAAAAAACAAACTAACTAACCAGCGTCACCCGTGACACTAATACAGTGATCACTGGTGACAGGGCGTGAAAGGGTTAACTTGGGGGCAATCAGGGGGTTAAAACCTTTATTACATAATATATGGGGTACCTAATGCTATAAAAACCTGACGGTGAAACTAATCAACTAACTGGCTAACTAGCATCACCCATGACACTAATACGGCAATCAGAAAAAAGATCTAATAGTGACACTGGTGATGGGGTGAAAGGGTTAACTGGGGGATCAAGGGGTTAAACCTTTACTAGGGGGGTTTAGGGGGTACCCTAGACCTACCTGGGCCTACTACTAACTGCCCTAACACTGATTAGAGTCACAAATTACACCAATGCAGTGATCAGTGGAAAATCTGAAAACTGAAAGTGGTGACACTGTGACAGGGAGTGAAAGGGTTAACTGGGGAGGGCAATCAGGGGGTTACGAGGGGGTGACAAGTGTGCCTACGTGTACCTTGTCAGTGTAGTGTGGGTGCAACTCAAGTTAAGACGTCCTCTCTCCTCTCTCTGGAACGGAAAATAATTCCAGAGAGGGAGATGACATCACTTGCCCTGCCTGTGTTTATTTGCCAGAACCGATCAGCAGGTCCAGGCCAGAATTCATTGGCCTGGACCTGAAGAATGATCAGTTCTGCAACTAATTTGATTGCCGCAGGCATGGTGGGGGCATGTGGGCCCCTGGCCCACAGCCACGAGCGAAGTACGGTACGTGGTTTTATGCACCCGTGCCACTTTGCCAACGTATAGCGTCGCAAGAGGGTCGGCAAGTGGTTAATAAACAGCAGAAGAGAATATAAGTTAAAAATGAAGAGATATTTAAAAATATGATGCTGTTCTAGATGAACTTTGAGGGAACCAGTCTGTACATTAGTGCAGTGGCTGCTTAGAAGAGTGTTTATCCTGTAAGGGAGTTTTTTTGTGGTACTACTTTGGTTCTGAGGATGCTGACAGAAGCCTCCTCTACTTTGAAAAGGGGATGAAAAATGGTACTCCTAGTAGAACTAATTGGATGCATTTTTTAAATAGGAACCCTTTTAACCAGTTCCCGACCAGCTGCTGCAGTTTTACTGCGGCAGAATGGCACAGGTGGGCGAAATAACGTTACCTTACGGTGGCCACGATGATCGGATTCGTTTCAGAACCGATCAGTCTCCAGGCCCAGGCCAATTATTTCTGGCCTGGACCTGCTGATTGGTTCTGATGAATGAAATGCTTCCCCTGACTGTAAGCGTAAACACAGGCAAGGAAAGTGATGTAATCTCCCTCTCTGGAATTCTTTTGCATTCCAGAGAGAGGTGAGAGGACATCCAAACATGAGTTGCACCAACACTACACTGACACAGTACACGTAGGCACACATTTCACCCCCGATCTACCCCCAGTTAACCCCTTCACTCCCTGCCACTGTGTCACCCACTGCAGTGTTCATATTTTTCTTTGATCACTATACTGGTGTCATTTGGGACACTAATCAGCATTAGGGTACTTAGTAGTAGACCCAGATAGGTCTAGAGACCCCCCTAAACCCCCCAAGATTAACCCCTTGATCACCCCTTGTCACCAGTGATCACCGTATTAGTGTCATGGGTGACTCTGGTTAGGTAGTTATTTTTTTATAGCGTTAGGGCACCCACCATATATTACCTAATAAAAGGTTTAACCCCCCTAATCACCCGACAGGTAATATCAATTAGGTTTAAGTGTCAGTTAGGGTCTGAGTCGCTCCAGGCAGTGTCAGATTAGTGCCAGTAGTGCTAACACCCATGCACACACCATACACCTCCCTTAGAAGTATAGTGTTTGAACGGATCAATATTTTTGATCTGGTCAGAACTATATTAGCGTCCCCAATAGTTTAGGGTTTCCAAAAACACAACGTTAGCGGGATCAGGCCAGATACCTGCTAGCACCTGCGTTTAGCCCCTCCACCCAGCCCAGCCCAGCCCACCCAAGTGCAATATCAATCCATCACTTACAAAACACTAAACACATAACTGCAGCATTCTCAGAGTCAGTCCTGATCCCTGTGAACGCTAACAGTTGTTTGTTAGCGTTTGAAGCAGCCGCTGACAGTCAGGTTCTTTTTTCCTGTGAGTGACGTGGTGATGTGGCAAATCCCATAAGTGCAGTTCAAGCTGGTGAGGTGGCTAGCACAACTAATGTCCCGCAGCCACCAAGAAGACAAAGACAGGCCCATTGAGCCCATAGCACACTTCCTGCTACATTTGCCAATCCAAATTGGGAGCCTGCCACTTCTTCAGCACCCATACTTCCCCATTCACTGGCCAACCCAGAATTCTTGTGGAAACAGTTGATTTTACGTCACTTGATTTTATTTGCTGTTTTTCAAGGAAGATCTCTATAAATCTATTGTGGACCAAAGCAATTTTTGTGCTGGTCAATTCATTGCTGCTAATCCCCAGTTGAACCTTGCCAGAGACCTATTATGATTTCCAAATTTAAGACCTTCCTGGGCCTATCCCCCCCCTCATGGTCATAACTAAAAAAAGTGAGTTGCGGTCATATTGGTCCACTGACCTAATTCACCATATGCCCTTGTTCTCTGCCTCCATGACCAGAACACGATATGAGCAGACCTTGCAGTTCATGCAATTTAATGACAATGAACTCTGTCGTCCTCTGAGTGACCCTGAATATGATCGGCTCTACAAAATTTGGCCCCTCGTAAACCACTTCAATCAGCAGTTTTCAGCCTTGTTTACTCCCAATCAAGTTGTCTGCGTTGATGAGTCCCTGATTAAGTTTTCTGGCCGCTTGTCATTCAAACAGTATCATCCCAGTAAGAGTGCCAGATATGGGGTCAAGATGTATAAGCTCTGTAAAAGGGCAACAGGCTATACATATAGTTTTATGGTTTACGAGAGAAGAGATAGTTACGTAAATCCGGAGAACTGCCCAGACTACATAGGGAGCGCAGGTAAGATTGTGTGGGACTTGGTGTCACCCTTATTCGGAAAGGGGTACCATGTATGTGGACAATTATTACAAAAGTGTGCTACTTTTTAGTTACTTGTTTGATCAGGGAATTGCCGCATGTGACACCGTGCGATCTGATCGTGGGGGCTTACCCAGCGGCTTGTAGATTCCCATCTTAGGCTGGGGGAGAGAGCTTGCTTGAGATTTAATAATTTGCTTGCTGTGTAGTGGATGGATAATAAAAATGTTTTTGTTCTGTCCTCCCTTCACGCTGACACGACGGTCCAAATTCAAACGGCGACTGGTTTTGTGGAGAAACCACTCTGTGTCCACGAATACAACCTTAACATGGGAGGGGCGGACCTCAATGACCAGTTGTTGGCGCCGTACCTAATTGTCCATAAGGCCATACGCTGTTATAAAAAAGTGTCTGTATATTTATTCCAATTGGCTCTGCTGAATGCTTATGTGCTATACAAAGCTTCAGGATGAACTGGATGCTTCCTTAAATTCTAGGAAGAGATCATCACAGCCCTTCTGTTTCCAGAAGGTGCTGTGGCCCAACTTTCCAATCCAAATGCAGTGAGCTGGCTGCATGAGAGGCATTTTCTATATGTCCTCCCTGGTACCCCTACCCAAAGAAATCCCCAAAGAAGATGTTGTGTCTGCTGAAAACGCGGATATAGGCATGACACCCCGCTTTTATTGTCCTTCCTGTCCTGACCAACCTGGTATTTGCATTGGTGAATGTTTTGAATGCTACCACACACTATTAGCGTAGGGTACAGCATTGCACAGTCATAGGGCACACAGGGTCTCGAAAGATGAGATGGCCATCACATTTTGAGAGACCCTAATCTGGAATGTTTACAGTTTACAGTTTATATAAAAGTGCAAAAAAATTTAAAATAAATAAAAAAAACACACACAAAAACACACAAAAACTACAAAAATAGTTGTGGTTTTATTTTTCTTCTATCTCTGTTGTTCTCTCTCTTATGTTTGCTCTCTATTGTCTGCTCTATTGTTCACTCTCTATTGTTCTCTCTCTATTGTTCTCTCTCTATTGTTACTGTATTTAGAACTGTTTTTACTATGTTTTATTGTATTTGCTTTGCAGGTATTGTATGTCTGCAGCACAGGTTTATTACTTCTGGCAGAAACAGCGTTTGCTCCCACGATATGTAAAGTCGTGACTCCAGTGCTGTAAGTTAAGTTAAAAGAAGAACATATATGCCGAAGCATGGGGGCAGGGGTGGAGGAGCGATTTGCTCCTAACATTAGGGTCGGATTGCCCCCATGCTTCGGCATTTATTTTTTAGGCACAGATTGCGTTAAAAATCAAGTTTTTTTATTGAGTTAATGTTTTATCATTACCATTGTTTGCTTTTCAGGTACGCCATTCAGCTGCAGCACTGATGTATTTATCTTGACAGCAACAACGTTTGCTCTCAGAATATGAAAATCAGCAACTCCAGCGCTGTAGCAGGTGATTTCACCACCACAGTTAAAAAAAATGGTGCATGTATGTTGATCATTAGAAGTGGGTGGATGAAAGGTTGTATCCTAATGGTGGGCATACCCACCGACCAATCTCTTTTTTTCGTTCAGCCCACAGGCTGCATGAAAAAAATAACATTATAATATATGCCCAACAAGGACCAGCAACGTATTGGTATGTTGCAAGACTTTGGTTATACCAGAATGATGCCTTCAGGTTTAGGTATCATCTTGGTATCATTCTTTTCATCCAGCGGTCGGCTTTCATGTAAAAGCAATCCTAGCAGCTAATTAGCCTCTAGACTGCTTTTACAAGCAGTGGGAGGGAATGACCCCCCTCCCACCATCTTCCATGGTTTTCTCGGGCTCTCATGTCCCAACAGGGAACCTGAGAATGCAGCCGGTGGTTCCCCAGCTTACCATAGAGCTGATCAGAGACCAGAATGGCTCCAATCATCTCTATAGAAAACCGGTAGCTATGAGCATTTCATTGATATATGAAGGTATCCCTGCGCCAACTCAAATGAATAGAGCGAAATGACTGCTGCACACACTGGGGCAAATGTCTGAAGCCGAAAGATAAGTAGGGTAGAGGGTAGTGTGCGCTGTGTAGAACAATGAAAGTGTACTAGAAGAACTAGCTAGGTGGACATCAAGAGGTAGGTAATGGTGATGGCAGAGCCTATACGGCAAGTGCAGGCTGCAGATAAAGTTGGGACCTTAGTCAAGTGCAAATATCGCAAATTTCAATAAAAAGATAAAAACACCAATCGACCTGGTGGTTAAAACAAATATCCTGGTACAGTGCAAATTGAAGTAGGTGAGGGTATAATGCCAGTAATAGATAAGGAAAGGTGTCCTGGTTTAGTAAAAACTCACAAATAAATAAGTAAAACAATACAAATCAATATATAACAGTGTTAGAGAATGAATAAAAATTGAGTAAACTGGTAAAGTGCAAGGTGATGGAGAGAGAATAAATAATAATGAGAACTGTTTCAAGCTCAGACAAGTGTATAGGTGCTGAAGGTGGCACCTAAAGTGACTGGTGATCCTCAGTAATAAGTGATAATTATGACGATAAAATGCACCGGTAATAATGAGCGAATAATATAGGGTTCGCCAATAAACAGTAGGTGTTGTAGACAGTAGATTGATATGAGCATTTCATTACTTCGCCGGATATAAACAGCACCATTGGAAAATTGGGAAAGCATTTTATCACACCAATCTTGGTGTGGTCAGCTGCTTTGAGGGCAGAGGAGAGATCTAGGTTCAAATAGACCCCAATTTTTTTCAAAAAAGAGTACCTGTCACTACCTGCGTACAGGGGGGAGACCAAATGCGCAAACCACCAAGGGGGGGGGATCAATATAAAACACTAAGTAAAAACAGAAAATGCCGCAGCCACCATTAAAGGGTTCCCACACCAATAGTAAATGAAAAAGTAAGAAATGTGGCGCTTGCAAAGTAAATGAACAATACTAAAAATCACAGTTAAAATGCACTAAGATTAAATTATATGGAATAAATTACCTAAATAGAAAATTATATAAAATGAGTGCTTGAAACGTTTAAAATTCTTAATAAAAATGATTCATAAAATTCTAAGGAAAATGTGGCGGTTTCATCCAGGCCCAGAAACCAATCCTAAGGGGGAGGAAACTCCAAAGAACGGTTCCACAGAAGCGTCTACTTAATAATAACAATGTTCCAGTATATATAGCAACAATGTATTGGACCGTGCTATATTAATATGTATGAGATAATTCATATAAATCAATCCAAAATGAGGAAATAACACATAAATACGTGAAGTGAATAAATAAAATAATTGATAAAGTGTATGAATAAATATAGGTGGTGAAAACGCACAACACGATGCGTGAATTAATAAAAAAATAGGTATGCAAATAAATTAATTACTGAATAGTAGACAAATAACTATGTGCTAATATATGTGCAAAATGCAAAAAATGCAATTAATGCAAAGATTAATAGACAGGTGCAAAAAAAGGGGGGGGGGGTTATCCAATTAAATTAATTTCTGAATGGTAAGCAAATAAATATGTGCTAATAAATGTGCAAATTGCAAAAAATGCAATTATTGCAAAGATTATAAACAGGTGCAAAAAAAGGGGGGTTCATCCAATTAAAAGCTAAGGAATAGCAAAAAAATTTGCAAAACAAGCATGTGAGAAAGAAACAAACACAACCACCTAAAAATGTAAAAATCCAAATATTGACTGAATTAATAAATGAATGTCCAGTGTATTCAAAATAAATAATACAATAAAGTGTCCAGTGTTTAAAATTAATATACTAGAATAAAGTGTCCAGTGCAATCAGGATTGCCATTAACAATAGAACTCCCATACACAATACAATCGACAGCTCCTGTGTAATGGTTCCTCCTACTCAGAATGCACTCTTTGTGTGGTGGTGGTGATCTCTTCCATGCAAGAAAATGCCGAAAAAATGTTTTCCCCAGCCTCTTACCTTTAAGCAAGAGGATAACAGCCTTTCAGTGACAGGAAGAAAAGGAGACAAATCCCTTCCTTGTGGTTTCTCCAGATACGTGTCCTTACTGCCCTCTTAACTTCTCTCCATAGGTCCCGCAGACATAGGGGCAGAAAGAGGGAGACATTCCATTGTGTAGAGTTCAAAAATAAAAAATTGTATTTAAGAATAAATGAACTTACAATTGGAAATTAAAATTACAAGCAGCGGTATTAACAAAGCCCGACCCCGGCCGAGATCGTGCTTAGGTCACCTGACTCTGACTCCTCACGCGTATCGCCATGCCCACGTGGCTTTCCTTTGAGAAAGCCACATGGGCGTGGCGATACGCGTGAGGAGTCAGAGTCAGGTGACCTAAGCACGATCTCGGCCGGGGTCGGGCTTTGTTAATACCGCTGCTTGTAATTTTAATTTCCAACTGTAAGTTCATTTATTCTTAAATAAAAAAATTTAGTGCATTTTAACTGTGATTTTTAGTATTGTTCATTTACTTTGCAAGCGCCACATTTCTTACTTTTTCACCTGTCACTACCTATTGCTATCATAGGGGATATTTACAATTTAACAATAAAAATACATTTTAACAAAAAAAATTATAAAATAAAATGAAAGGAACAGTTTAAAAATAAAATAAAAAAGCTAAATAAATCATTAAAAAATGATCGCAAAGGTGAACATAAGCAGAAATTTTAGTGTAGACCTCCTCTTTAAATCTAAAGTGGTAACCTGTAAAGGATTTTAAAGTCTTTTAAAAATGTATGCAATTTATCGCCACTGCACGTTTGTACACAATTTTAAAGCATGTCATGTTTGGTATCCATGTACTCTGCATAAGATTATCTTTTTTATGCCATCAAACATTTTGACAATATAAATGTTGGAGTAACAGCGCTGTCTAAAAAGTTGAAGGTTAACACATATGCTATATAAAAGTGACGTGTGTAGAAAAATGTGAAAAATAAATAAATGAATAAAATTAATTCCTGCTGCAACCTTATGTGAGATACACACAGAAAATACAAGAAAGGGGTCCACCTGGGGCACTAAGGAAGACGTCATCTTTTGACGAAACGGCATAGGGTGAGCGGCGTGCTGACGTCACCTCCTTTCTCCCGTCTATCCCAGGAAGCGACGGGCAGCAAGTAAGAGAGCCGGCCGGCTCGACCAATTTTAATCACAATCGCCTATAGATTGCCATTTTACATGTGAGTGTGCTACCTATAGAGGTTTCTTTTAATAAATAAAGGGTAAAAAAACGATATTGCGCCATGGTTGTCCCTTTCTCTTTCATGTTAACCCTTTCTGATTGAGAGCCAAGTGACCCCAGGAGAGACCCACTATAGTTGAAAAGCTTGGTGACTGTTGTCCAGAGGAGTTCCGATAAAGAGGCCATTTGCCTATCTGGTCTCTCGTAACACAGAGATCAGATCAGCTGGTAAGCTGCCATTTTTGCCTTTTGGTGGAGGACCTTTACTTTGGCTATCTAATCACTCGTTTCGTGGGTGTCAGATGTTACAACACTGTGAACTGTCATTAGCAGAACCCCATATCTTGTGGTGGACCCCTTTGCAAGAATAGAACTGTCTCTTATAAAGCGATATCTGTCCATATTTGGATCTCTGTTGTTCTCTATGCTATCATACTGAACTCGGATTTATTATTATATGTTTATGATATTACTATTTGTATTTTGGAGTTGTAATTCATTTATTTCACACTTGTCACTGAGTTGTGGGCATATAATTCAGATTTAGATAGTTTAAACTTTTTTCATTAAAATCACAATACTAGTATTAGACGTAGAATAAATTTCATTAGATCACGCAACTGGTGGGTTAATTGATCCCCATTATTTCAGCGCAGCCAATTTTTCTTTTTATTTTGACAATATAGTGGGTTTAAGTGCATTAAAATTTAAAAAAGTGTTTTTTTCCAAAAAAATCGCGTTTGAAAAATCACTGCGCAAATACTGTTTGAAAAAAATTGCAACACCCACCATTTTAATCTCTAGGGCTTTTCACTTTAAAAAAAGATATAATGTTTAGGGGTTCAAAGTAATTTTCTATCAACAAAAATATATATTTTTTCATGTAAACAAAAAGTGTCAGAAAGTGGTTAGACGAGTGGATGATGTGTGACATACAGTATTTGTTTCGCACTGGAAATCACCCCCACGAGATGCCGCGCATCCATAGGAATGTATTGGGGCGGCGAGCGGGAGGAACGACATAGCTTGGCGCTGGCTCCCACCTTGGGGCTCGCGGGTGTCAATCTCAACGATAACAGCGGCGAGATTGACACAATATCGGCGGCACCCACTGTAAGCTTCTAATGTGCATAAAATGCCAGGACTGTTCAAAACCCTCCCAAATAGCCCCCCCTCCCTTGTGGAAAGTAGACACCCCAAGCTATTTGCTGATAGGCATGTTGAGTACATGAAATATTTAATATTTTGCCACAAGTTTTAAGAACATTTTTTTTTTTTTTTTGCACAAAGTTGTCACTAAATTATAAATTGCTCAAACATGCCATGGGCATATGTGGAATTACGCCCCAAAATACATTCTGCTGCTTCTTCTGAGTATGGGGATACCCCATGTGTGAGACTTTTTGGGAGCCTAGCCACGTACAGGACCCCAAAAACCAAGCACCGCCTTCAGGCATAAAATTGTGATTTTAGGCCCTGAAATGTCCAGATAGCACAACCCCCCCCCCCCCCACAAATGACCCCATTTTGGAAAGTAGACACCCCAAGGTATTTGCTAAGAGGCATGGTAAGTGTTTTTGAAAATGAAGAAAGATAAGAAAAAAAAATGTTTCTTCTTTTTTAAATTTTCAAAACTTTGTGACAAAAAGCGAGATCTGCAAAATACTCAACATGCCTCTCAGCAAATAGCTTGGGGTGTCTACTTTACAAAATGGGGTCATTTGGGGGGGGTTGTGCTATCTGGGAATTTCATGCTGTCCGAAAATGTGGTAGGCAGTGAGGAGTGAAATCAAAAATGTACGCCCTTAGAAAGCCTGAAGGCTGTGATTGCTGTTTGGGTACAGCATTGCATGACCGCACATTTGCCAATTAAAGCAGCGCAGTGCCAAATTGTAAAAAGTGCTCTGGTCATTGAGCAGCCAAACCTTCTGGGGCTGGAGTCGTTAAACCAATGCCTAGACTATTATATGGAGCACACTATACACAATATCCTGCCTGGAGCATTACACCAAAGACCATTCCATGTGGGACTATAGTTATCTTAGTCCCTCATGGGACTCCATCTATAGTGTCTTGATTGGCTGGTGCAGGATGACGTCACTCCTGTGCATGCGCGGGAGTCATTCTTCTCCTATCCTTCCACCGACACTGCTGTCTGTGGGTGGAATGAAGGATAGAAGAAGAATGACTCCCGTGCATGCACAGGAGTGACGTCATCCTGCACCAGCCAATAAAGACACTCCAGATGGGGACCCCGGAAGGAAATGGCGATGCTGGCAAGGGACCATGCTGGCATTGGAGCATAGGATTTGTTGATTTCCCCACTGGCTATTTGGAGTGATCTACCCCGCTTTCCTCATGTGGATTTCTCAACGGTGTTGCAGTATCTGAGATACATGAGCCTTTTTTGACCTCCCGTAATAGGAGGTCAACGCTCTGATTTAGAGTACATCCTAAATCTGTTGGTGATTTAACAGTCAAGATACCTGTTTACTTATTTATATCACATTGGTGACTCATGGACTAACTGTTTTGTTGATCAATATTATTATTATTATTTTTATTTTTAATCGTAACAAATTTTTTTTACACATTGCAATAAAAGTAGTATTAAATCCTGAACGTAACATTGCCCTTTACATTAAGCTTCACCCAAATAGTGTACATTTTATGTGCCCCTAATCCTTACCTTTTGATGCTTTATTTCCCCTTGGTAGTGGGCTCTGTGCTGCCACCTGCACAGTAGGGGCTTCTAGTGCTCTCTGACCAGAACATGTGCAGTTAGGGCTCCCATGCTTCTGAGCTCTGGTGCCATGCTCAGCTGGTGCATGCACAGTACTGTGTTTTGAAGTCTACACACAGCCAGGCACAGCATTAACAGTCCTCTACTGTGCATTTAGTATTGTATATCAATAAAATTTGCACTCAGGTCTTTGAGACTACTGCATATAGCAAAGCAGCCTACACTATATCCTGATACAAGATACACAAATCATAAAATGCGAAGTGTAGCACTATAAGACAAATGTGCAATAATGCATATAAGTGCAAGGAAATATGAAGCTAGTGCTTAGTGCAAAAATTTGACAGGTAAAAAAATATTTAGTATTAGTTTAAAACACACTGGGGTTTATTTACTAAATGCAAATCCACTTTGCACTACAAGTGCACTTGGAAGTGCAGTCGCTGTAGATTTGAGGGGGACATGCAAGGAAAATAAAAAAACAGCATTTTTGCTTGTGCATGATTGGATGATAAAACCAGCAGAGTTTCCCCCTTATTTCAGATCTTCCCCTGAGATCTAAAGTGACTGCACTTCCAAGTGCACTTGTAGTGCAAAGTGGATTTGCCTTTAGTAAATAAACCCCACTATGTTCAAAGACACTGTATACCAAAGGTAACTAAAATGGTGGTGTACACATAAAGTGCAAACGTCCATTTAGAATAATGTTCCATACAAAGACTTTGTAAAAGGTTCTGGTGATGACAAAAATATTGCAATCATTCTTCTTGCTGGTGCCAGTTAAACAAATATAATTGACACTGTGTGCTGCACAACCCATGCTGTGTACACAAGGCTTACCAGAAAGTTATGACCCTCATGTAAAAAATGGTCAGAAAGAATGCAATGATGAAACCTCTCCCAGGATAGAATGCAGCTCTAAATTCCTCCAGCTTTCATATAGAGAACAGTGGGCTTTAGTATACCAAAACCATCCTGGCTCCACTCAACAAAGGGATCATGTTATCAGTAAAAACATGAAACAAGAGAAGTACTACTCATAGAATAAAACAGTATATAAAATATTTATTAAATAGAAAAAATCCACTTGCATATAAAAGATAATCCACGGTGCTGTAATACAGTTAAAATCACCAGTTTTTCAGAATTCAAGATGGCCACCATATATAGAGTTTGGCAGTCATACCAAACATGTAATACTCAACATATAACATGTAGCTCATCATAAAGCGTGGTCAGCGCACAAAGCTATAAATAGCTGTAGAAAGTAAGGCAGTCACACCCATGCTGGGTTTCTGCCAGGTAATACTCCTATAGTATGCAAAATGCATATAGGCATGTAATTAATGCATAGTATAGCACAATGCAAGCTTCTATTGATGCAGTTATTTCATAGAAGAATACTGTAACTAATTAAGTCATTGATAAGAACACTTCTTGACGTTTCACTAAAAGGTTGCAACTATACAGTATGCTCCAATGCAATCGGTCCAAATCAGTACAAAGTAGTAGATATATACAGATAGCCTGTTAGTTTCACTAGTCCCTCCTGGCTGCATCAGAAGCTACTTACTTGTTCTTTGCAGGTCTCTCCTCCTGGGGTGAAGGTGGTGCCCACCTTACCTGTCCAAACTGAGCATGTACAGTCATGCCATTTGAGACTTGACACCCACTGGACCCCGTCACCTCAGCCAATCAAACTGAGGCCACCACATTCCAAACAGCCATGAGCATGCTCCTCTTCGAGTCACATGGCTCACCATCCAGCCTGTCACAGATATTGCCATAATGAACCGAGTTAAATAGCAGCCCTAGTAACCAGCTATAACACAGGTGAGGAGTGACAGGAACCAGGACAGGCCAAAAAACTACACCCCTACACCAACAGAGGTCATCCAAGCTTCCAAAATTGCACACAGTATAGATTGATATAATGACATAATAAACAATAATATTAATAATAATAATAGATCACTCCAGACAGACTCACAAATAAATCGTCCATATATGATATAGCTACACTAAAAGCTAATAGGTAGCAATGGCAAGTTTAATGTGTCACCTTCCTCCAACTAAATACACATTTAACACCTCTATTATTACCTTCTTTAAATGTGTGGCTCTTAAACTTACTGTAAGCTATTGGATGCTAATTAGATCTTGCTATTCTATAAATAAAATTGGGTCTCTTGTGACATGTTTACTCACAGTGTCATCATTATTTTTTTTACAATTTTTACTTGACTACCAATATAAAAAAAATCCCAGAGTTGGGTAAAAAAGATTTTATTCTTTATATATAATTGATTGTCTGCATATTTGTTTGTATTCGCACTAATGCACTTTTATTTGTTTTTTAGTGTTGCACTCTTTTTACAACCATTCAATTACGAAGCTGTCTTGTTTTACATATAAACTAAAAAAAGATACAACCCATCTATAGCCAAAATTTTATTTCTTCCCTATATTTCTTGTTTTCTGAAAATAACTTTTTTCTAGTTGTGTGGGCAGCATCTAAAGCAATCTGGGATTGCCAAGGGTTAATATTATTGGAGACATTTGTGTGTGTGTGTGTGTGTTTTTTGTGTGTGTGTGTGTTTTTTTATACTGTTTACACAGTTCTCTACACCTGTCAATCACTGGATTCACATCTTGTTGTCTTTACCACAGGCAATGAGACATTGTAACAGAGACTACTCTGCAGTGTACTGACAAAAGGAAATCTCAGCAGTAGAACTCAGTCCAAAGATTTAATTTATTTTTGTAATAAAACAATTGCTAGATGGCATTGTTTTATGTAGGAGAGACTTTGTATGTCAATTCTACCCAAAAAAATTTTTTTTGACAGTACATTTCTTTTATCTACCCTGCCTACAGTAATTACACACTACAGTGTACACTTTCTGCAACTGAAAGGAGGCAAGAGTGTAGCCTAGTAGTGGGGTGGTTCAATTCCAATGTGTGAGAGTTTCATAATCAATGGCTGTCCAAGGAGGAAGACACTGGGTGAAGAAGAAGCATTGAAGAAGATGCCTGCAGTGGCTATAAAGCAATGAGAGACTGCAGTGGTGTCATTGTTGGAACAGGGAAAACTCATGCCGTGTACACACACGGCTGGACTTTTCGATAGCAAAGGTCCAGCGGAACGAATCCGTCAGACAATTCGACCGTGAAAAGTCAGACGGAATTCAGTACGTCGAAAAGTCCGGTCGTGTGTACACGGCATCAGAGGTAAGTTGCTATGCATACTTGCACATTATGGCAAATGTTACTAGTTCACTTCAATCCTCAATTCTTCTAAGGATAAAAGAGTTAGGATATCTGTTTATATTTTTATTAACTTGGGAAAGGAAATAAGGAATAATTTCTCTAACAGGGTACATATAGCAGTGAAAACATGACAATAGTTTTAACCACTAAACCACTAAGGCTACTTTCAGTCATACAAATATCTATGGTTAGTTTCTGCATTTAAAAGTAGCCAAATACTGCCTTTCAATGTACTAGCACCCTGTGCTTTGGCCATATATAAACTGGCTGAATACCTGCCGCCAGTTTTTGAATGGCCAAAACACTGACCTTGGATGCACACTGACTGACTTAAAAAAGCGGTTACATGTGAATAGCAGCGGCACCTGCCATTGAGTTGTTTAGAGTACAAATCTGACAGCCACATTTGCTGCTGGTCACACACACTGTGTAAAAGCAATGTTTACAATGTATTTTTGCTGGTGGCCACAGATAATCAACCAACTGGATGTAGCCTTATAGTGCTACTGAAAAAAGGCTGTTTTTTTATGCTATCAGTGTCTCTGTTGGAGAGATTTTCCTTCACCTTCTCTGACACAGACAGAACAGGAACAAGGGAAAACCTACCCTATGGACAACACACAAAAAGATCCACTGTAATTGTAATTGTAACTGGTTATTAGATATATAAGCTGCCATTGCTAATAGCTGATTATGCAACTGCTAGCAACCTGGCTGTCATGATGATGCTGTGGCTTGATTTTTTTCTGAAAAACTGACCTGAAATAAGTATAAAGATATTCTGACTTTTCTCTGATTTCTATTTGCTTTCTATTTGCTGCATGTTTTGGGTTTGTGTACTTAAGCTGAATACAACAGGCAAATAGAAATTTCAGAGGGAGGCCAGCACTGGCGGTCCACCTATCTCTGGTAGACTTTAAATGACAAAAAAAATAATAGTAATAATAACAGTAAAGCCTCATGCACACTGGATGTTATAATAACATTATAAAAATTCCAGTAGCTTTGTAGTGAGTTTTTCAAAATTTTTAAGCATTTTTGCAATAGTGCTTTTAGCATTTTTCAGCGTTTTTTAGCGTTAGCCCTTTTTTTTATTTTTTTATTAATGGGATCAAAAACATTAAAAAACACCAGTGAGTCATGTTTTTGAGCGTTTATCTGCATTTATTAATGTTAGAGCATTTTTACAGCTGAAAAACTCTTCTCAGTACCCACTAGTTTTGGTCGTTTTTTACAGCCAAAAAAACGTGTGCATGGACACATAGGATAACATGCTGGCGAATTTATGGTCTGTAGAAAAAAAACATCTGAAGCCAAAAACAGTAGCTGCAAAAATGTCCAAAAACATCCAGTGTGCATGAGGACTAATACTTTTCTATTTTTACTAGGGATCCTTATCATTCCCAATCCATATCAACTCTTCCCATTCACTTTTAGTTTCATCCTTTTTTTTCCTACAGTCTTTTTATAAATGAGACAGAATCTACTTTGGCTGTTTTTGAATGTCTTGCTATTGTCAAAAGTTCTAACGTGGTAAGAGAGTAAAAAATAACACATATACATTTCTGTCTTTTTCATAAACATTCTCACTGTAGCATAATCTAATTAGATAGCTAAATAAGTCAGTAGCAGAAGGATAAGAAAAAGTGAACAGTACACTATGAATTGATTTTGAAAGGCTGAGAAAAAGCTCAGAACATTTTAATAACTTTCCTCAGTTTGGGTTCAGAGAGTAGACTCTAATTGGATTGGAATTATTTATAGTGGGTGCTTGTTTTTGTTAACAACTTGCTGACTTCATAAATCATAACTTATATTCTTATCCAATCCACAATAAAATTATAAGTTGTTTTAATGAAAATAACAGTTTTATTAATAATGCTGATATTGCATATGTTATTTCCAGGGATGAGCTCAAAGTTCATTTCATACATAAGTTTGGAGTTGAACGTTATGTATAATAGAAATAATACTACTGCTTTTCTACATGAGAGCTTACAGCTGTCAATGGTTGTTAAGGATGCTGGCAGGTGCAGGCACTGCCAAGTCCTTAACAGCCAATGAGGTCCTCGGCCCCTTTCACTTATGTGACAGAATTTCTTCCAATATAAGGAAAGGAGCAGGATATTACTAACCATATATTGTATGGTTGTGCTCATGTCAATGACATAACCAGTAGACCCCGCCTCCTTATATAAAACAGCTGTCATCCATTCGATTTTTTATTTGGTGGATGGCAAGTGAACAAGTAGGACGTGTCCCAGCAGTGACATATATATTTTTCTTTCAACGAGTCGTCAGGTTTTTGACATTGGGATTAATGTGGATCTGCATTGCTGGACAACTTTTACAGTATTTGGTGAATGAGTAGGTCTACTATGTATGAGGGCATGTAGCATAGTATGGTTCAGGAAGGGAACATACTCTCTCCAGGCCAGAAAGGCTGCTTGCTTGGATTAAGAGTCTAGTATAGATTTCCTGGGAAACCTCACACTTTTTATTTTTGTGTAAGGTATCGCCTAAAATCCATAGTGGACTGAAAAGGGTCTGGAATGCATTTTGAGGGAGGGATACTATATATATATATTTTCATTCTTGTTGTAGAATTTGCTACAGCAAAAAATTACATTTTCAAAAACAATTACCGCAAGAATTCCAAGGGATGCAGTTTTAACTACACTTTCCACTGTATAACTAACTCAATATATCTATATACTAACTCAATCATACATTTACCCTTGATAGAATTTACACTCTGCAACAATAATATGTTTTGGAAATTATTCATCTGTATTCTGCATAGTCGTGGCCCATTATGGGGGACTACTGATTTGTATTTCATGGTTCTGAAACATACTATTCTTCATATTGTACCTGGAAAATGTTGCTCTGTATGTACACCTTATTTTACCAATAAAAATCGATTTTACTATACACTGTCAGCAAATGAAAATTATTGCCAGCACACAGACCCATCTAAATGTATGCCAGCATACATAGCAGACCCTAGGGGGTCTGTGTGCTTTTTTTCTTTAAATAAAGGCAGCTGTCAAAGTCTTTTGCTGGCAATTGAAAACATGTTTTTCCTTTGTAAATGTCAGTGCTAAAAAACAAAAATTGCTGCTCCCAGCTGCATGGAAGTTTTAAAATTTTGTTTGCATTGTTACATGTTTACCAGGCCAGTGCCCACCTCCATGCTAGTTTTTTTACACCCCCTTGTCTTTTGGCCCAGAAAATGGGTAATTAGGGATGAGTTAAATCATTGTTAAGTCTGGATGTAAGTTTGGGCCAAACATTATCTGTTTGGATGTTTGTTGGAAAGCCAAACATTTAGAGCACTCAGAGTCAATCAATATAACTCTTTATAGTATCAGTGGTTGTCAAGGAAGCAGAGTGTGTCCCTAGCAACAACTGACATCACCTAGTCTATTCATTTACATGGCCAGGAATCTCCACGTCATCAATGGGGTGGGCATAGAGTGACTCCATTGCCTAAATATGGCTATATGGCCATACTTGGGCAAAAACATTGAACAAATATTGCCGTAGCCATATTTGGGCAATTATGTCACCACTATTCCCTATGTCATTCTAGGGTTGTCATTTTTTTTCTTTCAGAAGATATAATTTATCGTGGATGTGAATCGCTGTACGAAGTGATTGGCAATGGATGTCTGTTTTAACTTACTATTTACTTTTTTGAGAATAAGTAGGGGTATGTAACTATTACTCATTCACACGCAGAACCAGTATCTGGGGGCACCTTATTGTTAAAGTTTCCAGACTCTGATAAGATTTTGATAAGCTCCCTGCCTACAGAACCCTAAAACCACCAGGTCTAGGTTGTGGAGAAGAGGCCTTTGTTCTCATGAAGATGCTTTTTTATTGGCTTCTCCCCTAGGGTTCTCCCCTAAAATCCATACAAGACTTTAACCACTTCAAAACCGGGCCAATTCTGAAATATAAGAATCACCAAACAATTTTATATTTTCTAAATGGCCCTGGAGAAAAACATTGTGTTTTTACAATTGTTATGTGACATGATATTTGCGCAGTGGTTTATCAAATTTTAAGGAAAATATACAGTTTAAGGAATTTTAGTGAACATGAATACAATATAATACCAAATGTTTAATATAAAAAAAGTTATGCCAAGTAAAGATATACAGGACTTGTCACACTTTAAAATTGTTCACACCCATTGAATGTTGACAAACTACTGTATCCATGCTTTAAAAGCCTTTATGGGTTATCAGTTTAGAGTAACACATGAGGTCTGGTGTTAGAATATGTAATTGCTCTCACTCTGATATTTGTGGTGATACCTCACATGTGTGGTGCGATGGCCATTTACATATGTACGCGAAACCTAGGTGTGCGCTCGCATTTGCACACGAACACAGGGGGATGAGGGTGCTTTCAATGTGTTTTTACTTTATTATTTATTTTATTAAATTTGTTTTTTACACTTTACCTTTATTTTTTCGTCAACTTTATTGCTATCACAAGGGTAAAACAACATCCCTTGTGATAGCATGAGCCCTGGCAGGTCCTCTTCCCACCAAAGAACCCATTCAAACTGAGATTGGTTTGATTGGCTGCTTTACAAGCTGGTAAAAGCTTGCTTTGAAACTGTGCTTTGAAAACTTTGAAAAAGCACTGGATTTTTTGTTTTTTAAAGCAGTGGTATGGTTCCTCTAGACAATGCTGCTGTTCTTTTAGTACAAACAAAATGGCTTTAGATACACTTTTTACTTAGTTTTGTGTACTCCAGTTCTTGTGTGGTAGGCTAAGTGACTCTCGCACACAGCTATTTATTTTTTGTATCATTCATTGGAGAAAACTTAACATTAGTGATATCATTATACATTTTCCAGACCTATGACATATAGGGGTTGATTTACTAAAACTGGAGAGTGCAAAATCTGGTGCAGATGTGCATGGTAGCCAGCAACATCTAACTTCAGCTTGTTCAATTATACTTTGACAAAAAAAACTGGAAGCCGATTGGTTTGTATGCAGAGCTGCACCACATTTTGCACTCTCCAGTAAATCAACCTCACAGTATACATGGACCAATCTCTAAGACTGTAACCTTGTAGAGTGCCCCGGGCATCCTACAGCTTCCTAAAGTCTTGCTTCTGTAGGGTTGGAGATCGTGCTGGACTGTTGATCACGAGTCGATGTTAAGATGATGGTAGTGGTAGGGGGGAAGAGTTCTCTTCTGATGATTTCTGCCCCACTACAGCTTGAAGAAGATGGTGAGCCATTTTTGATGGCCTGGGCTGATGCCTTTTGGTATGGCCTTAAAGGTAATTTCTGCATATACTAGAGGGGGTAGGAAAGGAGGGAGTGTCCAATATTCAATTAGATGCACAGAGGGTATCATTTGTAAACATTTAATGAAAGTTAAAAAATGGTCAAGCCAACGCTGTCAGGAAAAAAGAAATAAAGTATGTGTGTATATATATATATATATATATATATATATATATATATATATATATATATATATATATATATATATATATATACACATATTAATAAATTATCTAAAAATGTAGAGATGCAAGTTGAAAGTCCTTTACATAATAAAATATAATTACCGTATATACCAAAGGTAAATCATCGGAAAATTCTAAATAAAAAATACAAAAAATATAAATTATAAAAAAGCTACAACATACATATTTTGCATATTATTCAAAGTGCTAATACAAGTGGAGCAGGAGATAAGAGCAAAAAATAAGTAAGAAAAATTAATTTAAAAAGCCAGCATCCTGAACTATATCGTCATTTTCTTAGTGTTTTCCAAAAGGCAAAATAATAGATGTAAGTGACCTTTATATAATGTAAATAAATATATATATATATATATATATATATATATATATATATATATATATATATATATATATATATATATATATAGTCATTGTGGATGTTTTGACTTTGAAAAGCGACTTCTACAGCACTTGGGTTCATACGAAGGAATAATGTAACAACTGACCTGTTACTGTTTGTAGATGGTGAGCAGAGAATATCCCCATACAGGTTTTATCTGTAATATCAGAATCTGTATGGGGAAAAAATTCAGCCTGGTGTTAATGCAAGAGAAAGGGGAGGGGGAGAGGGATAGGGGGCACTAGATGGGTAAGGGGAGTGGGAAATAAAAAATGAAAGTCTTGCTTGGCCGTGAATTATATTTCCATCTTATACATGTGACTACTAGTCAATTCTTATGGTGGACACATTGTGAAGCAAAAGAGGCTGAAGGAGGCGGGGCCAAGCACATCATAGAACTGGAAGTTGCTATTTACATACTAGAGATTTCAGATCTATACAAGATAACTATATGAGCAAGCCCTCTATACATGTCTGCCTTCAATTTTGGAGATTTAATGCAAATAGAGGTTCCCTTTAAATCCCAGGTTTATCATGTTTGAGTGGACTGCATCTTGAAAGCCTATCATTTTGCTTTTCAGTTGGGTTCACAGTGCAAATGATTTTTGCTGCCATGTTATTACTAAAATGTATTTCAACTTAAGCCCCATACACATGGTCGGACAATCCGCGGACCAGGTCCGTCGGACCATGTCCGTCATACTTTGTCCGATGTTGGTTTTGCGTACACACGGTCGGACAAAGTTGTCGGAAAATCCGATCATTCTGAACGTGGTGACGTTTGTTGCCTACGACGGGACTACGTAGAGGCTAGTAGCCAATAGCTTTGGTCTTGTAATGTGATCTGAGCATGCGTAGCACTTTGTCCGGTCGGACAACCGTACACACGATCGGATTTGGTGTGATCGGACCGGGTTGACGGGAAATCTTTCCAGCAGGAGATAAGACTTTGTCCGACGGACAAACCGACGAACACTGTCCGATGGTGCATACACACGGTCTGATTTTTCAACAACCTTGTCCGATCGGACCAAATTGATGAAAAAGTCCGACCGTGTGTATGGGGCTTTACTGTTTACAACTACTTTACTAATCTTATAACAATATGTGTTACAAAAGTAAGAGGAAAGAAAATCACTCCCAAATCTTTAATAAAGCAGCATGTACATGAGTTTAGGACATTTGTGCTCATCATTACACTACCTGATGAAAGAAATTTTAAGAGCCGAACATAAAAGAGAACTGGCCTTTTGCCATATTGCTTGAGGCATAAAAATTTCCTTTGATTGCTTACATTAGTAGTGTATTTCGAAATGGCTTACAATTTTATATTTATTTTCCTTAATGTGAGCTTACACATTACTGCTAACTGTACTGCTGCAATAAATACATTTATTGTGTTACTTGCAAGACACATTGATGTTATCTTGTTTGAGGTCAGTTTTGTCATCGATGAAAGCAATAGTAGACTTAAAACATTTCAGCAATATTGTTATAGATACACAGCTCAGTGCATTTATTTTGCGTGTTAAATGGTCCACTGCATATTGAAGTAAAATTGCGCTAATGTTTTGCTTCTGTGTAACTCACCAAGATGGCAGTTTTCTAAAGGGCAAAATTGTTACAGGCATATATGCCAAATATATGACTCTAAACTAAGGAAAATAGCTGAATACACACTGAATAAACATATATGCCAATGGTTTTGGCTGACAAAAAATTCTTATCTGTTATTAGTGTGACAATGGCACACTCAGTCTAACCCTGCACAGCGATTTTCCAGCTCACGGGCAACAATCTGTGTGCCAGAAGACTGAGAGTGATTATCACTGGGTTGGTGAATGGCACAGTTAACACTTTACACATACAAACAATAGCTGTCACCAGATGGGGCACCAGGACGATGTCATATTGTGACTAAACGCGCCGGTAGGAGGCACGTGCTGACATCACGGCATTGCAGCGAACCCGCAGGAACGGGCGTTTGCTATAACCGGCTGTCTTTTTAGTTTGGACGTGCTGTATTTTAAGCTTCTTAAGTAAGTGCATTACTTTGTATCTAATAAACTGGTCCATTGGTTTTACGCTATGGCGAGTCTGTTTCTCTCCTTGGGTTATCTTGAGTACCATCAATGATTGAGATTGATCTCATGGTGATTAGCCTTTAAGTCCATTACCATCTGTTTGGCCCCATCGTAGGTGGCCCCTGGATGAGAGCTGCTGTCTGATTCCAACTGATGATTAAAGGCCTGGGCTGGGTTATTAGCTGCAATCGCTATTAAGCTTACTGTCTGGTAAGCGTAACATCTATGTGGTGGAGGAATTGTCATATTTGTGAGTCACTGTCACATGAGGAGATTCTGAGAAGTGATCTACTCACTTTGAAGAGCGATTCACACAATTGTGTTGGTTACATATGTGGGGGATTTGAAAAGTGATTCACACCATCTGAAGTGTGATACACATAAATGTCACATGTTTTGCAAATAATTGTGATAAATTCATCCAAGTGGATTCTGAATAGTGGGTCATACATCACATAGGGTGATTTGCAGCCTTGTGTCTCATCTCAAAACTTTTTTAATGTATTTCTTATATTTTTACAGTTCATATTCATATTAACACATTTGTTTAGTGTTTCTCACAGATTGTATCATCTGTATTCATTGTATTTATATTTATTTATGTTATTATCACTAGATGACTCTGATAAGTGATTCAGACACACTTGGAAGAGCGATTCACAGATTTCAATTTATTTTATTTTTGCACTTTGGTGTTTTGGTTTCTGTTCACCTTTGTTACTATTCATATGATCTTTAGCGCAGTTTATTTCTAACCCTTTCTCCTTAAGGAGCCTGTTTGCCCATGGAGGGGCACCTCCAATCAGGAAGTCCGAGAGGAACTGTTATTTCTCAAAAATACTGTATTTTCCCTTTAATGTTCTGTTTGGCTGGTTATAACCCCCTCCTGACAAAACTACAGGTGAAAATGTATTTTGAAGTGACCTGTGTTGAAAATGATGGACTTTGTAGGCATAAAACACAAGTTTGAAAAAATGTAACAAAATGTATTTACAAAATAAAATTGCTAGATGCAAAAAACATACAGTGATTTTGCAAGAAACACAGATTGCTTCAAAGCTTATAGATTACACTGCCAATGTAGTCAACTTGGATCATATATCGTTCGAAAACTCGAATAATAATATTCAGATCTACAAGTAATATTTTGACATAGAAAAACATATACAGACAGTGTATCGTAGGTAGCTTAGCTTGTTTGCCCTACATGTTACGCTTTGAATAAACGCTTCATCAGGAGCTTTTTGTGTTCTCTAAAAATAAAATAAACAAGATTAAGAAAAATGTATATATAAACTCACATGTAATTCATGTAGTACATACAAGAGTATATTTTTGTGTGTCTGTGCTCATATAGATCCGAAACACATGGTACCATCCACCACCGTCATGAGGTTTTAGAAAGAGGTTAGAAAAGAGAAAAAGGAAAAAAGAAAATAACAACAAACACAAGACAAATGAAAAAGAACAAGAGAATCAGGAAACAAAGTTGTGGTTGGGCCGTGATAAGACCTGCTGGGTGTGAGGTGAAAAATGTGCCATGAGAACGGGTGTAACATACTCCAGAAATAAAGATTTAATGTTTTTTATTTAACCGCTTCCCGACCGGCCACTGCATATATACGTCAGCAGAATGGCACGGGCAGGCAGAATCACGTACCTGTACGTGATCGTGCATGTGCCTGCCCGTGGTCACGCGCGCGCCGCTAGCGGCGCGCTCGCGACCCGGTCGGGAGCTCCGTGACCCCGGCCGCGGGACCAGCGGACCCGATCGCCGCTGGTATCCCGCGATCGGGTTACGGAGCTGAAGAACGGGGAGAGGTCTATGTAAACAAACCTCTCCCCGCGCTTCCTACACTGACTGTCAGTGATCGGCGGTTCCCTGTCATCGGGAACGCCGATCAATGACGTCACACGTACAGCCACGCCCCCCTACAGTAAAATAAACACAACACGTCACACTGACTCATCCCCGCCCCCTAGTGGTTAACCCCTTCACTACAACTGTCATTTACATAGGAATCAGTGCTATTTAAATAGCACTGAATTCTATATAAATGACAAATGTCCCAAAAATGTGTCAAAAATGTCCGATGTGTCCGCCAAAATGTCGCAGTCACAATAAAAATCGCTGATCGCCGCCATTACTAATAAAAAAAAAATATTAATAAAAATGCTATAAAACTATCCCCTATTTTGTAAACGCTATAACTTTTGCGCAAACTAATCAATAATCGCTAATTGCGATTTTTTTTACCAAAAATATGTAGAAGAATACGTATCGGCCTAAACTGAGGAAAAAAAATGTTTTTTTATATATTTTTGGGGATATTTATTATAGCAAAAAGTAAAAAATATAGCATTTTTTTCAAAATTGTCGCTCTATTTTTGTTTATAGCGCAAAAAATAAAAAGCGCAGGGGCGATCAAATACCACCAAAAGAAAGCTCTATTTGTGGGAAAAAAAGGACGCCAATTTTGTTTTGGAGCCACGTCGCATGACCGCGCAATTGTTAAGTTAAAGCGACGCAGTGCCGAATTGCAAAAAGGGGCCTGGTCCTTTGGCTGCCAATTGGTCCGGGGCTGAAGTGGTTAAACATGAAAAAATTCTTTTATTATTTGCATTTCCTAAAGAGGGTAGAAAGGGTAGAATAGATGTTTTTTTGAGCGGGGGATAGTGATTTTGGACCTTGGTATACCACCAGAGACAAAAATAAATTGGAAAAAAAATTGTACGATATGTTTCGGATCTATATGAGCACAGTCACACAAAAATATACTATTGTATGTACTACATGAATTACATGTGAGTTTATATATACATTTTTCTTAATCTTGTTTATTTATTTTTAGAGAACTCAAAAAGCTCCTTTCTACCCTCTTTAGGGAATGTAAGTGATAAATGGATTTTTTCATGTTTAAATACAAAACATTTAATCTTTATTTCTGGAGTATGTTACACCCGTTCCCATGGCGCATATTTTTAACCTCACACCCAGCAAGTCTTATCACGGCCCAACCACAACTTTGTTTCCTGATTCTCTTGTTCTTTTTCCTTTGTCTTGTGTTTGTTGTTCTTTTCTTTTTTCCTCTTTTCTAACTTCTTTCTAAAACCTCATGACGGTGGTGGATGGTACGATGTGTTTCGGATCTATATGAGCACAGACACACAAAAATATACTCTTGTATGTACTACATGAATTACATGTGAGTTTATATATATACATTTTTCTTAATCTTGTTTATTTATTTATTAGTGATAGGATAAGATGGCTATCTATCTATCTCCAGCTGGAGCAACGGATCCTGCTGACAGAAGATTTCTCCTCAGGGGGAGAACCTCTGGTCCTAATGTGTGTGCAATTTTTGTAGCTGTAGGGACTTATAGTTAGGAATACAATGTACATACTGTAAATGCCAAGAAAATATGATATATATATATATATTTTGATACGTAATTTATTTGTATATGTCCCATCCACGTTTGTTCCCTTTCCCCCCCTTCAATTTATTTTATGGGATGCCCTTACTCTTGGGCCCAGAATAATTTTTTTTCTAAATTCCCCCAGTCAAGGGACTGACTGAGTTTTGGTGGGAGGTGAGTGTAGCACCCTCTAGTTAGGTAGGTGATAGAGTGAGTTTTTTTTTTCTGGAGAGTAGGAAAATGTAGGCAGGCCTAGCTAGTGGCTAGGCCTGTTTGTTTTCATTCTGGGCTGGGAGTGGCCTAGGGCAGGGCTGGGTGACTCACAGGTAGCATCATTGTCGCCTCCCTCTTCTTTTTAGAAGATGCTGGAAGGGAGGAAAGGAGAGATGGGCTTCCTGGGGTACCTTGAGGAGCCTTGACCAATCCCCAACATGGATTGGCAGTGGGCAGGCCGCCTCAATTACCTGGGGTTAGACCAGCTAGGGAGGAGTTGTCAGGAGGAAGAGCTGAAGTGAGAGCGTGTGGAGGCTGTCGGGGCCCACCGGGAGCTCCCCAGTCTGGGGGATGGATGACCCTGGGCCTCCAGGAGGAGAAACAAGATCCTGGAAGAGAGGCACATGAGAGAGCAAGGAGAGGTTAGCGGGAAAGAACACTGCTAAGTGTCTCCAGGGAGGACAACTGGTCACAGCTAGGAGGGCTGGATAGTGAGCACAGGTGGGAGGACTGTGGAGGCATGCCTGAGAACTGGGATATTGCAGTTTGAGATGGGTGCAGAACCAGAAGAGCAGACTTTGAGAAGGGCAGTGGAAAGAGGTCTCTGCAGCCATGCTGGCTGGCAGGGCCTGGGAGTGGTAGCTGAGCAGAGGACATTTTGCACCTGAACTATTTCTACACCACAGGGGCCTGTGGTCCCTGCCTGCAAAAGGTAGTTCATTGAGGCCTGGCTGAATTAGTGTCAGGCCTAACCATGCAGTGCTAGCTAGGCTGGAGGAGTGACAGTCTGCAGAAAGGGAAGTGCTGGGGAAGTAACAGTCTGCAGCAAGTGAAGTGCTGGAGGAGTGAAGGATAAGAGGCCTTAAGCAAAAGTTTGTACTGGAGAGAAGACTGGAGTGTATATACTGGAGTGTTGATAGAAGTCCCAAGAAAGTTGCACTAAACAATCCAGGGCATCACGTAATTCTCCATTTCCCATTCAAGTTCAAGTGACTGAGAGATGGATGTCTGCCTGAGCAGGGTGACAGGTGAACCACTACTTTCAGCAATCCCTACGGTGGTATGGCTACACTAAGTTTTCAGTTTTGTGTCAGCTGAAGTGCTCTTGAAAAAAAGTCTCAAGTTAGCCAGCAGCGTTTAGCTGGGGAGTTAATGGTTTGTACAGATTTTTGGAGTTTATTGTTCTTGGGCCCCACCAAGAAAAGAGGGAGAGGTAGTTTATGTTGTCAATGTAGTTTAACAATTGAAAAAATTATTAAAAACATCATGGGGATATGCTTAAAGGAGTGGTAAAAAAAAAGAAAAACATGGGAAGTGTGAGGCAAAAAACCTCTAGGGGGAGAATGAAACATTTTCTGTGGTAAGGAAAGAGGGTGTGGAGAGAGGTGAGCGGTATATAAAGGGTGGGGGGAGGGAGTAGATGGGAAGTGTGGGGCAGAGTCAGGTGCTACCTCATGTCTGTAGGCTCATGTCTGGGGGCAAAGGAAAGAGCATTAAGAGGGTCTACATAATCAAAGAGAAGTTATCAGGAGACAGGATATTTTATGACCATTTCTGTCTGTAGTGAAATTAGAGTGACCATGTTTGCTTGTATCAATCAAGGGCATTATTTAAAATTGCTCTGGCTTCCACCATTTCCTCCAACCACCTTTTGTTGCAATTACAGCTGCATGTCTTTTTGGGTATGTCTCTACCAGCTTTGCACATCTAGAGAGTGACATTTTTGCCCATTCTTCTTTGCAAAAATCTCAAGCTCTGTCACATTAGATGAAGAGTGTCTGTGAACAGCAATGTTCAAGTCTTGCCACAGATTCTCAATTGGATTTAGGTCTGGACTGTAACTGGGCCATTCTAACACATGAATATGCTTTGATCTAAACCATTCCATTGTAGCTCTGGCTGTATGTTTAGGGTTGTTGTCCTGCTGAAAGTTGAACCTCCGCCCCAGTCTCAAGTCTTTTGCAGACTCTAATGCCCCGTACACATGAGACGAATTTCCGTTGAAAAAATCTTGGATGGTTTTTCTGATGGAATTCCGCTCAAGCTTGGCTTGCATACACACGGTCGCACAAAAGTTCATTGAACTTTCGACCTTCAAGAACGCGGTGACGTACAACACTACAACGAGCCGAGAAAATGAAGTTCAATGCTTCCGAGCATGCGCCAAATTGTTTCTGAGCATGCAAGGACTTTTTCCGACCGAAAAATAGAGAACATGCTCTCAATCTTAGATCGCGTGTACGGGGCATTACAGGTTTTCTTCTAAGACTGCCCTGTATGTGGCTCCATCAATCTTCCTATCAACTCTGACCAGTTATCCTGTCCCTGCTGAAGAAAAGCATCCCCACAACATTCTGCCACCACCATGTTTCACAGTGGAGATGATGTGTTCAGTGTGATGTGCAGTGTTAGTTTTTCGCTACACATAACGTTTTGCTTTTATGTCAATAAGTTCAATTTTGGTCTCATCTGACCAAAGCACCTGCTTCCACATGTTTGCTGTGTCCCCCACATGTCTTCTCGCAAACTGCAAAATGGGACATTTTATGGCTTTCTTTCAACAATGGCTTTTTTCTTGTCACTCTTCCATAAAGGCCAGATTTGTGGTGTGCACGACTAATAGTTGTCCTGTGGACAGATTCTCCCACCTGAGCTGTGGATCTCTGCAGCTCCTCCAGATCTACCATGGGCCACTTGGCTGCTTCTCTGATGAATGCTCTCTTTGCCCGGCCTGCCAGTTTAGGTGGACAGCTATGTCTTGGTAATTTTGCAGTTGTGCCATACTCTTTCCATTTTCAGATGATGGATTGAACATTGCTCCTTGAGATATTCAAAGCTTGGGATATTATTTTATAACCTAACCCTGCTTTAAACATCTTCACAACTTTATCCCTGACCTGTCTGGTGTGTTCCTTGGCCTTCATGATGCTTTTTGTTCACTAAGGTTCTCTAATAAACTCCTGAGGGCTTCACAGAACAGCTTTATTTATACTGAGATTAAATTACACACAGGTCTATCACATAAAATCCCAATAAAATACATTTATGTTTTTGCAAAACTGATGGTCCACAAGTACACTGCCCTCACACTCGTGTTACCACCACTGCGCTTCTGGATAAGTGAAAAAACAATATACCTGTGTGAAAGAAATCCTACAGCTGCCAATTAAAAAAAAAAAAAAACAATAGTTAAACCTCTTAAATAGTGGAATAAATCATAGCGCTCCAATGGAACAACTAATGCACCAGCACGAATTTTGAAAATTAATACACAATGATTCAAATACTAGTGATATCAACAAACATAAGTCACACCTAAATAGTCAGTGGAAGAATATAAATGAATAATTATAAACATATACTTCATGCCACAAAAGAACACCATGTGACAAATGTGAAATAATTAACTCTCTATTGCTAGAGTGCTAATAAATAGTCCATAAAGCTGTGAATTAATTTTGATGATTGGTGTAAAATGTATTTATGTTGTTCTTGTGATCATCCATCACACCTCTGTGCTTGTGCTTCCACTCCCCTTAAAGACTTGCACTCACCAGCTGCATTTGCCTCCCACTCTCGTGTTTGGCACAACTCGCCTCAACCCACACATATAGGGGTTAAACTAGATCTCCAAACTCAAAGCGTGTATGTCACAATTCCTTTTTCCTCAAGAGATTATTGTTCCACATGCAAATGAAAAGACGCTCCAATAGTGTGATATAGTACAAACCAATTTATTAAAAACTGTAACAATCCCACACCATTGCACTCACATGTGTCAAATTCAACACAAGCCAAGGGTTATCACAACATGAAACTCCATGCACTGGTAAATCGATCTATATCGGTGGCGGCGGACTGAGTGTAGGGCGGTAACTATTATTAGTCTCACCCACTCCTCGTCCCAGGCCTCCACTATCCAATGTCACGTTACAACGTCCTCCATCACGCTGGATCATGTTTTGTCACAAACGACTTATTCAGGGGATTGGCTGTACGGCGTAGTGATTCTCCCTTTATTCCCTAGACGCCCCAAGTGGGCGGAGACAAAACAACTTGCTCCTGCGCACTCCCTGTGTCCCCGTCCTGTCCCCATCCCTGCAATACATCGCTTATTACAGCTTATGTTAAACCAATGGATTTGTTTGTTGAAAAGCTTATACCCAAGAGGGATGAACATTGAAGTGGATCTGAATTGCATCATTAACAATTTTTAAGAGCCGAAGTAACACCAGTCATATTAAATGTGCCTGGGGCTGCTTAAGCATTAGCCAGAATTGAAAAGAATGTGTATATCATGAGTCAGCCACGACCGCTATAGATTGATTCACAAGTGCATGGAGTTCTGTGTTGTGATAACCTTTGGCTTGTTTTGAATTTGAAACATGTGAGGGCAATGGTGTGGGATTGTTGCAGGTTTTGATAAATTGGTTTGTACTATATCACACTATTGGAGCATCTTTTCATTTGAATGTGGAACAATCATCTCAAACCGGCAAAGGTTTGCACTTGTCTCCAGAATGTACATTCATTCCACAGTACAATACCTTTGGGTAAGGTCTGTATCTTTTAATATATCACAGATTTTACCTTCTTGAATATCTCGGATGACATTAGTGACCTTTGTTAAAAATAAATTCTATACGCAGTGCATATTATCGCTTTGCCCATACCACCCTCTCTAGCTTTCTGATTATTTATATTTATGTTTTTGTTTATTTTCTGTTGTGTCTTTTCAAACAAATGGGCAATGTCTTTCATGTTATAAACCATAAACCTTTCCTCCTGTGCAAGCCCCTCAACACCCTGCTGAACTGGTTTCAGCACTTGACGACCCTCTTTCTGGTCAAAATTTCCAATATGCCTGCGAATTGCTGACAAATTGGCTTGGTTCCAAATTGACATGCCAGATCCAAAAAGTCCTGGGATGGACCCAAGTATGCTGTCCAAGCCCTTTAACTTTCTGGATCTGAAAATGCCCCTGTGGGGAGGGAGGTTTGGTCCTGCAAATGGCTTCAGCTTGCATGGGAGGCAATCAAATCTACCAGCAAGGAAGAGTAAAACAGAGACACATTTGTCCGGGCACATGAGCTGAATTCAGCCATGTTCCACTGGGACAAATTAGGTACCATGGGTACATGAATGAACTTAAAGCGGTTCAACACTGTGTTTGATTTATTTTTTATTTTTTTGTGTAATGTGCAGTAATGTGCTGTGCATAATTATTACTCACCTGTTTGACGTCTTGGTGTTCCTGCTGCTGGTTTTCGTCCGCAATGTGAACTTTTAAAAACAGTTCACGACGGCTTCCATCTTCCGTGTGGGCACCTGAAACCACACAGGTCCCTTTCTTCCGGGTTGCTGGCCCACAATCCACCTGTGTATTTTCGCCGATCTCGCGCATGCGCAGTAACGCCGCCCACAACAGCTCAGGTTGCCATCACAACGGGCGCTAATCCCGCGAGATTTCGCTTCGGGACCCCCGCAAAGTCTCCTGGGATTGATCCCAGGAGACACAGCGAGATAGCCCACAAGACACAGCGCCAGGTCCCAGAAGACAATGCGAACTGGAAGGAAGTGACGACGATCCCCGCAGAGAGCCCGCCCACCCCCGCAGGGAGAAGAACACAGATGAAGCCATCATTCAAGGTAAGTGTAAAAGATGCAGAATTAAACTATCAATTCTGTCATCTTGAATGCTAGGGAAGCCATAGAGACATAGTCCTATGGTTGTGTGCAGAACCGCTTTAAGGTTATTAAACAATATTCCAGGGATTGATGTTGCCGTTAGGCCACTAGGTGGTCCCTCTTGCAGTGATGGACATTCCAAGGATGTTGGTTCATAATAGGGGATTGCACCTGTATTTTTGGGCAAAGTTGTAGGAGCAGGGGTATTACTTTTGGGGACACATGCAAGGTAACTTTTCCCTGGACGTACTGAAGAGTGGATGCATGTGTGTTGCTGGACAAGGGGATGGAAATAGCAAAATAATATTTCCGGAATCACTCAACCGTCTGTCTTGAATCAACAGGGATCCATTCTGAAAACTCATGACTCTATCCCGGTAGTCAGTGTTATTCCCCGCAATGCCATTAAACCAGACTAGATGATTATCAATGGGACTCCACCAATAAATTTGCTTCCCCACAGTCCATACAATGGCCACAGGTAATAAGACGGATTCCCACTCTAGGCAGTAGACCGGATTCTTGTCAACGATCATGCTGATGATCGGTCCAGTCTCCTCTCCCTTGGTATGTCCGATCAGATGGAGCAGGATAACAATCCACATCGACTTCATGGCTCTAAAAGGAAAGAAAGCAGCACATTTTAGTTGATTTCTTTGGCTCCATGGAACTGTTTCAGTTGGTTTGCATGAACCCATTTATCTCTCTTTTTGCCCACCTCTATTCTGATTTTATATACAGAAGGACTTAATTAATCAATAATGGAAAATGGGCCTCTCTATTTTTGACTTAGACTGTTATCCAGGGGACATAGTTCCAAGAACATAACTCGGTCTCCTATGGCCCAAGTGCATTCTCTAACCTCTTTGTCAAAATACGCCTTGGCTTTCTTTTGACTTTTACCCATTTGTGCCGCTGCAAATACATGGATCTCTTTTACCACTTTTTGGAGTTAAGGAGGTATTGGTCCATTGAAAGTCTGTCTATGGTAGAGGTATGCATCTCTAGCCAGAGATGTTCAGGGAGTCTCATCTGTCTACCTGTCAGCACTTCAAAGGGTGTCAACCGGGTAGCATATGAGGGGGTTGCTCAGATGGCCATGGCCAGTAATGGCTACAATTGATGTGGACAATTTATTTTAGCACTGTCTTAATCTGCCGATTGACTCTTTCAACCTGACTTGAAGATTCCGGGTGATATGGAATGTGATATTTTTGCTCCACCCCTAACATCTCTAGGCAGGTTTTTACCACCTTTCCAGTAAAATGGGTCCCCTGATCTGACTCTATTGATGCTGGGAGCCCCCATCTACTGAACACATGTTCCACCAATATCTTAGCAGTATTCTGTGCAGTGTTACTTTTGGTTGGGAAGATCTCTACCCATTTAGGAAACTATGATTACCAAGGTGTAACTGTTGTTTCTAAAAGTGACTGGCAAGTGTCCCATGTAATTCATTTGTAAGGCATTCCATGGCCCTTCTTTCAGTCATATTGGTAAAGGGGCATTGATCTTCCTTGGTGTGGGGTTAACCTGTGTACAGACAATACAATTGTCACAATACTGCTTCACATCTGTCATCATGGAAGGCCACCAACCTATGTTCTTGAGCCGCTCACCTGTTTTCTCTGACCCTTGATGACCCCCAGTAGGCAGGTCATGCACTAAGCAAATGATTTCATTTTGGTATTTTTCAGGAACCACCCAAGTTACTTCATCTCCATGATGCAACAATACCTTTTTATCTTCTGATAATGTGAGGTGTTTTATGTACTTTGCCAAAGTATTCCCCTCAGAGAGTTCCCCAGTCTCATTTTGCAGTTTTTGCATAATTTCCTTAATGTTGTCATTCCGCCCTTGTATGTCCGAAATATCCGGAACTTCTATGCAGGATTGGGGCACAAGACTGGGTCCGGTAAATTCGAATGAATTTCCCGGATCTCCCCTCCCTGTGCTCCTTGTTTGGCCAAGCAATCTGCCACCTCATTTTGTTCCCAGTAAGGGGCAGTACCTGAATGACCTTTTACTTTGCACACCCATGGTTTGACTGGCAACCTTTGCACCAATGATACAATATATTTCAACAGGGATGCATGTTTAAGTGGAGACTTATCTGAGGACATGTACTGTGGGTGTGCCAGAAGGGCAGAAATTCTGTAAGAGCATTACAGCAGAATCTGAGTATAAAACGATTTCTTGGTCCCCTTTCATCAGTTCTAGGGCATGAGCGATTGCAGCCATCTTATCAAATTGTGCTGATTTGACTTGACATAACTGAAAGATTGATGTTTGGGTCTTTGCTTGTGGATTGATAAAGTATATTCCAAATCCTGCATGTGGAGAACCCTCCACGTAAAAACATGATCCATCTGTGAAAATATGGACTGCGTTTTCAGGGACTGTTTCCTTTGCTGACAAAGGTCTAAAGAATTGTTGAGCAGATGATTGTGGGGTGATTGTGGGGTGATATCACATTCATGTGGTACTCCCTGGTAATGGCCATGAGCTCTAGTGGAAGGAGTATTTTTGTGTTGGACTTTAATGTCTCGGTCTTGAAGCAACAGAGCCCAATGGGCCAATCTGGCATTGGATACATTGCCATCCTTCACTCGGTCTGTGAGTAAAAATTTAGTGGGGGTGTGAGTTGTGTGCAGGATGACAGGGTTAAGTCCTATGATGTATGTGAAGTATTTCAGTGCCCAAAACATAAATAGGAAGTGTTTTTCACATAGAGAGTACTTCATTTCCACAGGAGATAATAGTTTAGACGCATATGAAATGGATCTCTGTTGCCCATGGATTTCCTGTGACAGAACAGCTGACATGGCTATCTCTGATATGGCAGTCTCAATGTGAAAGGGCAGTTGGTACTCTGGGTTGGCTAACGCTGGCGCTTGCGCTAAAGCTTCTTTAAGCTCCTTCACTGCATTGCTGTGTTGCTCAGTCCAGTGCCATTGGGTATCCTTTTTCAACAAATCATACAGTGGTGCAGACTTTTGGGCAAAATCAGGGACGAAAGCCGTGAATAATTTACCAATCCTAGAAAAGATCTCAGAGTAGGGATGCTCACTGGCAGAGGTAATTGTAGAATGGCTTTTACCTTTTTGGTTGCTATCTTAAGCCAATTTTCTGTCACTGTAATCCCAAGAAAAGACACATATTCCTTCAACAATTGTGCCTTAATGGGATTACACTTCAGTCCCACCTTTCCTAGGATCCGCAGAAGTTTCTCCAATAGCCTCAAATGCTCTTTGTCGCATGTGGCTAGCAACAAATCATCAACGTACTGGAAAAGATTCTTTGGAAAAATCTGTTAAAATATTTCTCGAGGTTGCATGAAATAATGTAGGAGAGTTATGAAATCCTTGAGAGACAGAATTGAAAGTATACTGTTTTCCCAAAAATGTAAATGCTAATTTGTATTGACATTCTTCTGACAAGGGCAATGACCAAAAACCGTTTGATATATCCAGCACTGGGAAATATTTGTGTTTGGGATTCAACATGCTCAAGACATCCGGGACAGATGCAACTGTGGGGGCGCAATTGTTTGTAACACTGTTCAATTCGCGGTAATCGATTGTTAATCTCCACGAATTGTCAGTACTTTTGCGAATCGGCCATATTGGCGCATTTTTTGTGGATACACATGGTCTGATGACCCTTTGGTCAAGCAGTGACTCTATGGTTTCCTGTATGTAGCTGATAGCTTCCTGTGGAAAGGGGTATTGTTTTTGCAGAGCTGGGTCTGGCCCACTGATGTGTATTACCGTATTTACCTTTCCACAGTCATGCTTATGTGTTGCAAAGGATCCCTGATGTCTTTCTTTTACAGGCTGCAGAAGCTGATGTTCTGGGTGATCTTTAATGATCTCTATTATGTCATATTTTGAATCATTGCATTTAATGGCTGTAATTGTGTGAGTATCAGGTATCACTATGGTGCTACTCTGATCAGTTGGAGCCCCTTGTAATAGTAAATGGTTGGTCAGATCTAACATACATTCATTGGGAATTAAGTCTGAACCCAGGAGGCTGTTTTCATTTGGCAAACACATTAATGCTAATGGCTGTTTTAGGGATAACTAACCAATTTGGGTTGTCAGTGGCTTGGATAAGGCAGACTCAACATTATGTTCAGTAAAGCTCTGGAGATTCAACGGTTTTCCTGAAGATAGTGTTGAGTTTAAGGGATCTTTGTCATGCAGAATTGAAATGGCCGCTCCTGTATCTAGATTAAAAGTACCATAAAAAAGAATGTTTAATTAGAATAAACCAAACATTAAACAGCGCTGTGTAGCATAAAAAAAAAAAAATGTTAAACAATAATATTGTCCATCATTCACTAAACAATGGTGTGTTGCTAATACGTTGAGCAAGTGCAGCTCAAAAAAATTGAACTCCTATAAGAGCGCATGAAAACTTTGCACATGTCCAGAATAAAATAAACAGCAAAATGGGTAAGGAAGAGTGTTGTCAAGAGTGAAATGAAGTCAAGTTTATTCAGTGAGGATCATAAAAACAGTTCCAAAAATCCTTGTTAAGATCCGAACAATGATTTTTGTAACTGTTTTTTATGATCTTCACTGAATAAACTTGTCTTTTGTTTATCATTACTGTTATTGAGAGACCTTTCTTTATTAACTCATTGTATGCTGATATTTACGATTGGGTTGGTCTTGTCCCTCATTTCTGCGAGTTTATTGTGAATCATAATCCAATTTAATTTTTGTTTGATACGGTCAAGGGGCACCCTTAACTGTTTCCAGCTTCTTGCGATTGCAATTCTAGACACCAAAGCCATATAAGACACTAGTCTTTTTAGATGTTTTGGTATTTCGGTATGGAGTTTCTGAAAAAGTGTGATTTCTGGAGAACTAGAATCATTTACTCGCTTGACAGAATTAATTACAAAAAAAGTAATTATTTTTACATTTTTAAGTACGTAATATAAAAAATAACCAAAGTGTTCTGAGGATCTTTTGTTATTAAAGTGGAAGTAAACCCCCCTATCGTTTTCAGCCAAGGAAGCTGCCATCTTTGCCTCTGTTTAATCTTCAACTGCCACAGTGCTGCACATGTGATCCGTTATGACACCAGCCATTGGATGGTTTGACTGTTTGGTTGAGAGCACAGCCAATGTGCAGTTAGCATTCCCGGCATGCCTTTTTTTTAAAACTGTTAAATCGATGGGTTTACTTCCGCTTTAAGTAACTTTTTTACAAAAGTGATGTAAAAATAAATAAATATAAAAAATAAAATCAAATTGGCCCACCAGCTGTCAGAATAACCGAACAGTGTCTGTATCTGCTTGGAGACAAGCACTGTTTGCCTGTCAATTTCCACCTTGCTCCTTCCGTTCCAGGGGTTGCCAACAGCACCACCCAAGAAGCATATGGCTGTATAGTCAGCTTTACTCTCACAGCTCTTACTATTAGGAGTGCAGACAACAGAGAGAACAACACTTTCCCAGAATAAAAAAACAAACTCACATTGTCATAGTTAGTTAATCAACATCTTGGTTCTCTCTCAATAGGTACTTCACACTTGCTTCTCTAGTAAATGGCTTCTCCTTCTCTGTCTTATTGTTTGAAATTGCTCCTGAGAGCAAGTTAGGCAGTCCTTAACAAGCTGTGCACAAACATTTTTATATACATCACTTACAGTATATTCTAAAGGTGTCAATCAGGGAAAATACGTCTTAAATTGTGTAGTCATGTACAGTGCTTTCTCTTCCAGCAGCGTTAGGATACCCCTATATATCTTACTAAAATAAACTATAACAACTTGGATTAAAAATAACAGTAAAGTTATCAAGTTACGAAGAAATTTGTGTTTATGATTTTGATGTTAAAAACACTATACACTGCTATTAAAATAAATAAATGTATAAACTTCCCCTTGTCATTCAGCATTTAAGAAAAAGTTTAAAATGATTCATACGGGGTATTACTTTATTTGCAAAGCACTAGGTTTCTACTTCTGCCAAAGGTTCATTTAGTAGTAACCATTGCACATCTTTGTGATCACAATTATTGTTTCTAAATTACTGAAGTTGTTTATCTGTGAAACAATAGGTCACATAAACCTCTCAGAATTTCCCAAGAATTGCACATTCAGCTACTTCTGCTAATAATATTCAAATTCACTTATCAAACGGACATATCCAGTCACATGATATAGAGGTATTTCTCCATTTGAAATCCTTGTACTTTTAGGTGAGTAGAGTGGAGTGCTTCACTTCACTCGTATCCGATTGATTGCAGAAAATAACAATACAACAAAAAAAAATAATATTAATGGTTAATAAAATAGGAATAAAAAATCTGTATGAAAGTACTAGGTGAAGGAAAAAGGGGGAAAAAAATAAAGGGTTAGTAAGGGCTAATTAGGGTAAACTAATATCTAATAAGGGGTTAAATAGAGACACATTTTATAAAAATACTTGCTTTAACCAGTTAACAACCGGCCCATAGCCGAAAAAACGGCTACAGGGCGGTTGCTTAACTCTGGGAGGCCGTTAATTAACGGCCTCACAGAATTCTGCTCTTGCGCGCCCCCTGGTGCGCGCACTCGAGAGCATCCATGATCGCCGGGTCCAGAGGACCCGGCGGATCATGGATCACGGTAAACGGCTGCTCATCGCGGCCGTTTACCACGTGATCGCTCCGTCAAATGACGGAGTGATCACATGTAAGCAAACCGGCGTCATTTGATGACGCCGGTTCCTCTCTCCTCCTCTCTCTGTACCGATCGGTACAGTATGAGAGGAGAGGGGGAGGGATCGGTGGCAGCAGTGCTGTGGGCG
Source organism: Lithobates sylvaticus (assembly GCA_028564925.1). NCBI lineage: Eukaryota > Metazoa > Chordata > Amphibia > Anura > Ranidae > Lithobates > Lithobates sylvaticus. The sequence continues at coordinate 650,362,745 of CM053026.1, forward strand.
GGATCTGTAGTGCCCACAGCCTGCTCTGCCACCACCGATCCATCCATCCATCCATGCTCAGCCATCCCTCCATACCCTGCAATACCCAGCAATAGCCTGCAGTGTATTGCTGGGTATTGCAGGGTATGGAGGGATGGCTGAGCATGGATGGATGGATTCTCTGCCATCCCCCCCAATACTGTGCCATACCCCCCTATACTGTGCCATACCCCCCAATACTGTGCCATACCCCCCAATACTGTGCCATACCCCTCAATACTGTGCCATACCCCCCAATACTCTGCCATACCCCGCAATACTCTGCCATACCCCGCAATACTCTGCCATACCCCGCAATACCCTGCGATACTCTGCCATACCCTGCGATGCCCTGCCATACCCTGCGATGCTCTGCCATACCCTGCGATGCTCTGCCATACCCTGCGATACTCTGCCATACCCTGCGATACTCTGCCATACCCTGCAATACCCTGCGATACTCTGCGATGCTCTGCCATACCCTGCGATACCCTGCGATACTCTGTGATACCCGGCGATACCCGGCGATACCCTGCGATACTCTACCATACCCTGCGATACTCTGCAATACCCGGCGATACTCTGCAATACCCTGCGATACTCTGCAATACCCTGCGATACTCTGCAATACCCTGCGATACTCTGCAATACCCGGCGATACTCTGCAATACCCTGCGATACTCTGCCATACCCTGCAATACCCAACAATACCCTGCGATGCTCGCTACGATCAAAGCCAGGTTCGTTTTTTTTTTTTTTTCAGGCTTTCCAGCCTAGAGGTGAGATGTGGGGTCTTATTGACCCCATATCTCACTGTAAAGAGGACCTGTAATGCCATATTCCTATTACAAGGGATGTTTACATTCCTTGTAATAGGAATAAAAGTGATCAAAAATTTTTTTGGGGGGAAAAAAAGGGTCAAACTAAAATAAATAAAGTAAAATGAACAATAAAATATATATATATTTTTTTAAAGCGTCCCTGTCCCCGTGTGCTCGCACGCAGAAGCGAACGCATACGTAAGTCCCGCCCACATATGAAAACGGTGTTTAAACCACACATGTGAGGTATCGCTGCGAACGTTAGAGCGAGAACAATAATTTTGGTCCTAGACCTCCTCTGTAACTCAAAACATGTAACCAGTAAACAAAATTAAAGCCTATGGGGATTTTTAAGTAGCCAAGTTTGGCGCCATTTCACGAGTGTGTGCAATTTTGAAGCGTGACATGTTGGGTATCTATTTACTCGGCGTAACTTCATCTTTCACATTATGCAAAAACATTGGGCTACATTTACAGTTTTGTTTTTGTAAAGCACAAAACATTTTTTTTCCAAATAAAACACGTTCGAAAAATTGCTGCGCAAGTACCGTGCTAGATAAAAAGTTGCAACGACCGCCATTGTATTCTCTAGGGTCTTTGCTAAAAAAACATATATAATATTTTGGGGTTCTATGTAATTTTCTAGCAAATAAATTATGATTTTTACATGTAGGAGAGAAATGTCAGAATTGGCCCGGGTGCTCCAGAACACCTGATGGTGCTCCCTGCATGTTGGGCCTCTGTATGTGGCCACGCTGTGTAAAAGTCTCACACATGTGGTATCGCCGTACTCAGGAGTAATAGCAGAATGTGTTTTGGGGTGTAATTTGTGGTATGCATATGCTGTGTGTGAGAAATAACCTGCTAATATGACAATTTTGTGAAAAAAAAAAAAAAATTAAAAAAAATCTTGATATTGCAAAGAATTGTGGGAAAAAATGACAACTTCAAAAAACTCACCATGCCTCTTTCCCAATACCTTGGAATGTCTTCTTTCCAAAAAGGGGTCATTTGGGGGGTATTTGTACTTTTATGGCATGTTAGGGTCTCAAGAAATGAGATAGGCCGTCAGTATTTCAGGTGTGATCAATTTTCAGATATTGGCACCATAGCTTGTGGACTCTATAACTTTCACAAAGACCAAATAATATACCCCAATTTGTACTTATTTTTACCAAAGATATGTAGCAGTATAAATTTTGGCCAAAATTTATCAAGAAAAATTACAAATTTGCTAAATTTTATAACAAAAACGAAGAAAAATTCATTTTTTTACTGAATTTTCAGTCATTTTTCTTTTATAGCGCAAAAAATATAAAAAACCCAGAGGTGATTAAATACCACCAAAAGAAAGCTCTATTTGTGTGAAAAAAAGGACAAAAATTTCATATGGGTACAGTGTTGTATGAATGAGTAATTGTCATTCAAAGTGTGAGAGCACCGAAAGCTGAAAATTGGTCTGGTTATTAAGGGTGTTTAAGTGCCCAGTGGTCAAGTGGTTAACTGACAGTATCTGCATCTCTTTGATCTACAGATGAATGAAACAGAAGAGACAAGTAACAATGTCTCGTCTCTCTATTTTGCATCTGAACAATGTGGATGAACATGGTGTCAGATGGTTCATTGTTTGACAGCAGCAGCTGCTAGAGCTGCTGTGTTTACTCAGCAACTCCCAGCTTTTATATTAAATCAGAACTAAACCCATTGATTTAAGTTTCAAAAAAGCAGTTACATCCCTGGCATGCCACAAATGCTAACTGTCAAATTTGCCTGTGCTCTCAAATAAACGGTCAAACCATCAAATGTTTGGTCTTAGAACTGATTGCATGTTCAGCACCATGGCAGTTGCAGATCTAGCAGAAGCCAAGATGGCAGCTTCCTTGAATGAAAAAGGTAAGAGGGCTTAATTCTGCTGAGAATGACTGGCAAGTGAGAGGGGGCACATGGCAGAGGGACAGAAGGACTAGACATAATACACATACCCTGTGTACTTTCACAAAGGTTTTTTTTTTTATTTTTGCCTATGTTTAGTATGTCCAGTGTCCTATTGTTTATTTTTTTTTTAAAGGAAGAAATATTTTCGTTCCATGCCCTCAACGTTGGCTTTTGTCCATATTCATTGAGGTTAAAGCCTTTTTTAACAAATCTTTTATCAGAAATAAATATTGAATTCAAGACAATATTCTAAATTAGGAAGTCTTTGATTTAAGACATGAACACTTTGGCATATTATGAAGCTATTAAAGATCTTATGAGACAGCCTCTTACCTGTAGCAAGAATGCTTCTTAATATTTAAAATGCTTTTTGGCAAGATTAGGAGGGAGGTTCTGTACAAGAATTTGCTTTCTAGGGTCTTAATGAGAAATTCAATTTTAACCACTTTACTTCCGCGCTATAGCCGAATGACGGCCACAGCTCGGATGTCAATTCCCGTGAGGCCGTCATATGACGGCCTCCCCTGTGCACGCTCCCTGCGTGCGCCCTGCGCTGTGATCACCGAGTCTTTGAGACTCGGGTGATCACTGATCCGAATAAGGGGTGGCTCTCAGCCCCTTACCATGTGATCAGCTGTCAGCCAATGACAGCTTATCACATGATGAAAAAAAAACCTCGGTGATCGTTTTTTTTTCTCCTCACGCTGACAGCGGAGGAGAAAAAAAAAGCCGATCACCGGCTCATTTTAAAGGGACATCGGTTCCGAAAAGTCAGAGGCAATTATGCCTCATGTAATGCCCACAAGTGCCACCTGTCAATGCCCATAACTGCCACCTGTCAATACCCATAAGTGTCACCTGTCAGTGCCCAAAAGTGCCACCTGTCAATGCCCACAAGTGCCACCTATCAATGCCCACAAGTGCCACCTATCAATGCCCACAAGTGCTGCCAACAGTGCCACCTAAAAGTGCTGCCTATCAGTGTAACCCATCAGTGCCCATCACTGCCACCCATCAGTGCCCATCACTGCCACCTATCGGTGCCCGTCACTGCCGCCTCATCAATGACAGACAAAAATTACCCATTTAAAATTTTTATAACAAAATACAAAAAAAAACTTTTTTTTTTTTTAAATTCGGTCTTTTAAATTTTTTTTTAACTAAAAAAATTTCATTTGGGTACAGTGTTGTATACCACGCAATTGTCATTCAAAATGCGACAGCGCTGAAAGCTGAAAATTGGTCTGGATAGGAGGGGGGTTTAAGTGCCCAGTAAGCAAGTGGTTAAAGGTTTGTTGGTTTAGCTTTTTGAACAACATTTATGCATCCATCAACTTCACTGTACTATGCCTGGTTTATTTACCACATCTTATCTAGGCTTAATCCTGAACCTTTTACTGCTATGAAAACACTGAGCATGCAACAACACTGGGTTAGTAGTGCTAGTTCCACTGGGTTTGCACACCAAATTTGGGGGTTCTAGCACCAAGTGGCCCCGAGATAAGGGGCCCCAAATTCGGTTCGGAAAATGCTCTGCTGCAGAAAAATGTTTGACTTATATAGCCGAGGGGGGCATTTTCAGCACAAAAAAATGTGCTGAAAAACTCGGCTTATACTCGAGTATTTACGGTAGTTTAAAATACGCAATTAAAAAAATCCCACAGATCAGATGCCCCTAAAAATGAGACATCAGGTTTTGAAGCCTATTCTTCTGCAACACCTGCACATCTATGGTTATTATCCTGTGTGCATGTAACAAAAAAAAAACAATTTATCTTTCTTACCAATACCAATGGCACCCTCTGCAAACTACATTTAATAAATAGTGGACTATTTTCAGTCTATATACAACTCCTGCTTCCTTATTTCATTTTTTTCTTTTCTTTCCAATTATAATATTCATTTTTCCTTAAGTCCTTCTTTTTCCATAACCATACAATGCATTTTGGATATATTTTAATTGAGCATGGGAGTTAAATTCTCCAAAAAAATGTTTTTATTATTTTGAAACCATAATATTTATATATGTACAACAGTACCAACAAAATGTGATGAAGTTATGCCTTGAAACTATAGAAATGTTTAGTAGAATAAAAAAAAAAAATTCTGAATAAAAACAGTATTTCATTTTGAAGCTTTTTTTTTATTCCATATGACTTCTGCAGCTACTGATAAACAATTTGGCAAAACATTTTGTAGTATTGCAATTTAAATCCCTCAAGGTTCCTTGTGGTTATTTTTCAAAGAAAGATTGTTTAAGTACTTTAATTCTGATAATTTTAGCAAGTATGTTAGTAGGATATTTGTTGGAAAATACGATTTTGAGTTAAACGGAGTTTAAATATTGGTTATTTATATTTTCTGAAGATGACATTACACTTTTAGTTGTACCTAACAGTTCTGCTATATTACATAATGTTAATTTAAATGAATTATAGTTTAAATGTATAGCACTAAGAATTAAATATCACCAATTATTTTAATGAATAATGCACTCAATGCATTTATATTCCTACATATTTTGTAGGGCTACCCCAATTTTTAAAAGTGCTTTTGATTGTAATTTTAATATCAATAATGCTATTTTCAGAAAATATTGTAAAATGTAATTCATTTAATTAACACTTCATGGTTGTCACTCAAACAAGACATATGTGGAAAAAGTCCTAATAAGGGATTCCTGCCTGGAGGCATTAGGTAATTTCCCCTGGTTTTGGAGAGATTTTCTTGTAGATTCCTTTGTGTATCTAAGACTGAATATGAATACTCGGGTACTCTGATGGGCTGGTTACAGGTACTCAGCTACTCTGATGGCCTGGTGACTGGTACTCGGGTACTCTGATGGACTGTGGCAGGTGCTCGTATGGACTGACAGGTACTCAGAGGAACTTTGACAGGTACTATGATGGGTGATGACAGGTCCTCTTTATTGGGGTGGGGGCAGTGTGATTGGTGTACACTGTAAGCAGTAACGAGATGATACCTCAATCTCCTCCTCACACATGATCTGTGTAAGGAGGAGAACCCGGTAACATCTCGTTACCGCGGTTTGTTGACATTTAGTGATCGGCTGTGAAAGGATCACAGCCAATCACGTGGTAAACAGCCTCCGGCCAATGGCTGTTTACCAGACTCTGTGAGGAGCAGTGTTCCAGGTAACATGGCACCACTGACGTGTGCGCGTAGCGTGCCCATGATCGCGCGCATGCGCTGTGCACAGTGGGGCGGAACCTTCATCACGGCCGATCACGTGGTAAACAGCCATGACCAATGGCTCTTCACCCCCATTGGTGGCGAGAGGTGTCTCCATGACACGCCCTGTTTAAATGGAGGGCTGTAATATGACGCCCTCCCAGAATGAGAGCCGTGCCGCCTATCCATCATATGATGGATGGCGGGTGGCAAGCGGTTAACGAAGTGTTGGAATGTGGCAGGGGCATTACACAGTCCAAAGGGCATCACCAAATATTCAAATTGGGTGCGGAAAGCCATCTTCCATTTATCTCCACTTTGGATATGGACCAAATTATAGGCCCCTCGGAGATCCAATTTGGTGAATATAGTTGCGGCACCAAGTCTTTGAAACAATTCGGGTACCAAGGGAATGGGTACTGTTTTTTTTACTGTGATCTTATTGAGTTCACGATATTCTACGCATGGCTGTAGAGAGAAATCTTTTTTCTCCATAAAGAAAATTCCTGCCCCTGCTTGAGAAGTGGATGGGTGGATGAACCCCTTCTCTAAATTGTCATTGGTGTATTTCTTTAAGGTCCCCAACTCAAGTTCTGTTTGGGGGAATATTCTTCCAAAAGGGACTTTGGCTCTGGGGAGGAGCTCAATCGGGCAGCCATAAGGTCTGTGTGGGGGAAGAGTTTCTGCTCCTTTTTTACTGAACACAAGTAACTTCCTGTAAACAGTGTTGAGGGCAGTAAGGGGAATATAAGCTGATTTCCCCTGTGGGGCATCATGTCCAATTGATGTGTGGGTTATTGGCCTGTAACCAGGGCATGCCAAGGATAATGGGAAACAAGGGGGATGCAATGACATCCAAACAGTTCCTACAGGTTACTGGCAGTGGTGGTGGACAATGGGGCAGTTTCTTGCGTGACTAGTCCTTATTTAATAGCAGACCCATCAGCTAGATGCACAGAAAGTACCTGAGCCCTGAGTTGCAGAAGGATTTGGTGCCTAGTGGCAAAGGACAAGTCCATAAAGCAGCTGCAAGCTCTGAAGTCAGTTATAGCGGTAACCTGGGTCTTCCCTCCTGGAAGCTGTAGAAGAATGGGAAGAGCCAGATGAGAAGAATTACTTGGTTAGGCAGGTGCAGGTGCATGATCAGGAGATCAGATCATGATCAGAAGATCAGATGACTAAACACTTACGGAGCTTTTCTGGGCACGATCTCACATAGTGAGGGGCGGAGCAAGCACAACTGCATTGGTTTAGAGGTATCGGTGGAAGTCACAGGAACTGTGGGAGCAGGGTTAGAGAAGCTGGAGACTCATGGTAACATCCACACAGGAAGGGATGGTCCTGATGTTCGTTCAGACCTTCGGGCCCTTAGTCGCCTATCAATTTAGATAGACAGATTAATGAGAGCATCTAGGGTTTGAGGAATGCCAACTCTGGCCAGTTCATCTTTCAAGGGTTCACAAAGGCCAATATGAAACTGGTATAGCAGGGCGGTATCGTTCTGATGAACTATGAGTGAGCTTCATTATTTTTTTAACCATCCCCGTGTTTATCTGTGACCCTAATTCCCTCTCCCATTTATCGATGAATAGGGGGACCTCCAGCCTGTCCACCTCGATCAGCAGCTTATATATTTTTGAAATTGACTTTTTAGTATTTTCTGCTGTGCATATTTGCTCCAGTTTCGTCAGGTCTCCACGTGACCTGATTGGTTGTGGAAGTTTTTTCACGAAATGGCAAATCTGGAGGTACCGCCACTCATCGATTTTAAATATATCCACTTTTTTTTTTAATTCGTTTAGTGCCAGTGGTAATCCCAAATGCATTACATCCCCTAATTGTGTTTCGTCTTTAATTATCCAGTCCCCTCCTGTATCCTTTTTCCCGGGGGGGAAATAGTCATTCTCCTTAAGTGCTACTAAAGGTGAGTTATAATTGCCATTCAGCTGTGTATATACTTTATCCCAAATTTTGAACGAGTGCCTTGTGATGATATGTGTATGGTCATCTAGTGCTCTGAACCCTGGGGGGTTCCAAATAATCCTTCCCAGATGGGCCTTACTCAGTGCCTTTTCCATGTGTACCCATCTTTTACTTGAGTTAATTTTCCCCCACTCTGGAATTCTTAAAAGTGCGATTGCGTGATAATAACTTATAATGTCAGGGACCGCCAGTCCCCCCTGATTCTTACCCTGTTTTAGGAGTTTCAGTGACGTACAATGTTTCTTATTTTTCCACACAAAATTCATCAGTATTGAGTTGAGCTTCCTTAGGTATTGGTGAGGTAAGGGGAGAGGGAGCATCTGTAGCCTATACGTTATTACTGGAAGTATCATCATTTTTAATGTATTGACTCGCCCAATCCAGGACAGGGGCCTATTGATGTATTCGTTACATTTTTTTTTCACCTCATCTAGCAAAGGTAAGTAATTTATTCTATAGAGTTTTTCTATTGAGTTGGCTAAGTCTATACCCAGATATTTTATACGCTTCTTCCATACAAATTTAAAATCTTTCTTTATGCTCTGCTGTTCGATTTTTTTTTTACGTTAATATTAAGTATATGAGATTTTGCGGGGTTAACCCAAAAGTTTGATAGGGCACCATAGGATATAAGGGTCTCCAAGAGAATTGGCATCGTCCTCCGGGGATAGCTTACATAGAACAGGATATCGTCTGCGAAGGCAGCCAACTTATGGGACTCCCCCTCGACTCTACACCCCTCTATGTTTGTATTTCTTCTTATTGAAGACAGTAAGGGCTCTAGGGTCAGGACGAAAAGAAGAGGGGACAGGGGGCAGCCCTGCCTCGTCCCGTTCTTCATTTCGAAGGGTGAGGAAAGGACTCCGTTTATTTTGATATTTGCCTTCGGCCGTCCATATAGAGCTTTGATATGGCTAATATATTTGGGACCAAACCCCATATGCTCTAGTGTACTAAACATGAACCCCCAGTCCACTCTATCAAACGCTTTTTCTGCGTCTATTGACAAGAGTAGACTGGGGGTCCCTGAGTCCCTCATCCTCTGGAGAGCCAGTAGAGTCCGGACTCCATTGTCCCTCCCTTCCCTCCCTGGGATGAAACCCACTTGATCCGGATGGATCAATGCCTCGAGATGCCCTTTCAATCTCTCTGCCAAGATTTTGGCATACAACTTAGTGTCTGCATTTAGCAGAGAGATAGGCCTATAATTGGAGCATTTAGAACTATCCTTCCCTTCTTTAGGAAGGACCGTTATAGTTGCTAACAGAGAGGCTTCTCCCATAGCGTATTCTAGTCCCAGTCCATTCATATATTGTTGTAGTCTAGGGATCAAGATCTCCTTGAAGGTTTTATAATATAGGATGGAGAAGCCGTCTGGGCCCGAGCTTTTCCCTACGGGTGAATTCTTCAGGGCTCGCAATATTTCTGTCTCAGAGATTGGCTGTTCCAGCGCCTCTCTATCATCCTGACCCAGAGTCTCCAACTTGGCTCTGCTAAGGAAGTCGCGGATTTTTTTTTTTTGGTTCCCTTTTTTCCCCTCCTTGGGGTCTACAGAGTAAAGCTCTTCATAATATTCCCTAAAGGATGAGGCAATATCCTGGGATACATACTTAAACTCCCCGTTTTTGTCTTGAATTTTTTCTATATAGTTTTTTGTTTTTTGTTTTTGTACTAATCTCGCCAAATGTTTACTGGATTTGTTCCCCCAGATATAACGTTCTTTTGTTGTCCTGTTGTAAATCTGCTTTGCTTCATACTCTGCATGATCTTTTAATTCCTCCCTTTTTGCTATTAGATCTTGATATAGTTCCTTATTATAGGCCGAGGCCGCCTTGTGTTTTTGTTCGAGGCTATTTAATTCAGCCGTCAATTCCTGCACTTTCCTCCTCCTCTCTTTTTTTATCCAGGAAGCTTTCCCTATTAAAATCCCTCTTATAAAGGCTTTATGTGCCTCCCAAAGGCTGGCTCCATTAACTTCCCCATTATAGTTGTTAGTGAAGAATCCTTCCAGTTCCCTTTTAACGCACTCCACCACTTCCTCGTCTCGCAGTAGCTCCTCATCTAGTTTCCACCCACATGATGGGGGTTTGTATTCTGGAACTGCAAGCGTCACTGAGACAGGGGCGTGGTCAGAGAGCGTAATTGTCTCTATTTTTGTTTGTAATACTCTTTCTAGGATTCCATGCTCTATAAATATGTAATCCAGTCTAGTGTACGTCCCGTGGACAGGGGAGAAAAACGTGAAATCTCTTGTTTGCGGATGTTGGATCTTCCACACGTCCATAAGTTGCTTGTTGTACAATTTGTTTTTTATCAAAGATAACTGTACGTTCCTTGTCCCCTGGCCACTGGACGTACTATCCAAACCGGGTTCTAAAATAAAATTAAAGTCTCCCATTAGGATTACATAACCCCTCCTAAAAGTCCCCAACTTTCGTAATATCCCCTCCAGAAATTTGATGGGATTTATGTTTGGCGCATATACATTAGCCAACGTGTATGTTGATCCAAACAAGGTTCCCCTCAGGAACAAATACCTTCCCTCTGGATCTTCCCTTCTGTCTTCCAGCTTAAAGTGTAAATCCCCCGAAAAGCCAATAGCCACCCCTCTCGATCTACTTGAAGGAGTATCAGCGTAATACCAGGTGGGGTATGTTCTTGAAAAAAGTTTCACATTTGTATTGTGAGAAAGATGTGTTTCCTGAAGGAAAACCACATTGGCCCCATATCTCCCTATCTCATCAAGAATCATATGCCGTTTACTTGGAGTGTTCAATCCTTTAACATTATAGGTTAAAAATTTTAGAGCGGGAGTCATTACTCCATTAGAGCTATAGTTTCCAAAATAAAAGGCAGCGATGAGAGTCTCCCTCCCCGAACCCCTTCCCTTCCTCCCAATCCCCTCCCTACCTCCCCCCTTCGCCCCCCCCTCCCATCCCCCCTCTCTCCACTCCCCTCCCTCCCCTCCCTCTCCCTGACCCCATCTAGGGTCTCTGTTCCGATGGTGACCCATTTCTTAGGGTCCCTCGAAACAGCTAAATCTATGGTGAGGTGGGGTTCTTTCCCTACCCCCTCCCACTATCTATTTCCCAGTTGATATCGGGATATAGTGGGCCAGGTGAAAGTGTGGATTGATGTCTATCTAATTTCTGGGTTTATCTCCCCCCTCGCCCCGCCCACTCCCCTGCCGCCCCCCCCCACCCTTGATTCACTCTCCCAGCCCTCAGTCCATCCCGGAAGAGCGGGAATTGGAATAGCGAGACTATTACAAAAGTCCTGCAGCTCCTCTGGAACCCTAAGTCTGGCCGATCGTCCTTCTTTTAAACCTAGAAGGCATGCTGGGAACCCCCATTTATATTTAATGTTTTCTTTGCGCAACAAATCCAGCAGCGGTCTTTGGAGCCGTCTTCTTTCCAATGTTCGTGCCGAAAGATCGGCATAAAGCTGTATTTCAGTGCCTTCATATTGTAATGGGGGGTTACCTCGTGCCTTCTGCCAGATATTTTCTTTATCCTTGTAATTCCGGAACCGGACTATAATATCCCTTACTCTTCCATGTTCTAGGCGGTCCATCCTTCCTATCCGATGTGCTCTTTCAATCGCCGGAAAATGCCCTTCTTCTAGCCCAATTATGGGGCAAAAGAGTGATCTAACTATTTTTTCCAGGTCCTCCCCCTTTTGTTCTGGAATCCCCCGGAGTCGAACATTTTGTCTTCTGTCTCTATTCTCCTGGTCTTCTATTTTATGTAGCATTTCTCTCTGATTCAGTTGGCACCTTTTAAATAAAGCCTCTAGATTATTGATTTCATAGGCCATCTTATCTACTCTTTCTTCCACCGCCTCAACTCTGGTCAGTAAGTGGCCCAAATCCTCTCTCAGGGTATTAATTTCCATTTTTATCACATTTTCCACCTTTAATAACATTTCCTCCATTTCCCTTTTTGTTGGAAGTTGGTCGCCCCGGTGTTGCTCTTCCACTCTACTAGTCTCTACTTCACTTTCAGTTATATAATCGTCTCTGGATTGATCGTGTGCTCCTTCCGTTTTCCTGGAGGTAACTTTATTTTTCTCCATGGGGACTTTGGCCTGGTGACTGGTCTCCGGGGTTTTGGGGGTAACTCCTTGTTTTAGGTACTGTTGAATAGTACTCGAATCTTCTTTCGGTGTTTTCGGGGCCCCTTTTTTAGTCGTTTTGCTTGTGGTTTTTCTCATGTTTACCCACTTGCCCCTCTTATTCTCCTCCCCGCCTTAGACTCACCCTCCCTACCCCTACTTCTCTGAATGCCACTAGGGTATTATTGGTTTTGTTATGTCCCTAATTTAGTGTCTGCGTTCTAATGGATACAGCAGCAAATATAAGTAAGCATAAAAGGGAGCTTCAGGAAACAAAGTAGCCCGTTTTTGTGGGATCTCTATTTTTTCTCCTCCCTTGGGTATTCTTTACTTCCTTCTCTTCCAAACCCAGGAGCAGTTATCGTTTCTCAGACTGTTTGCCCTCTGGGGGGTGGGAAGGAGTAAGGTGTGAAAAAAGAAGGCCTAGAGTGTAGTGATCACCTCTGCACCGTATTTATACTCATTTCAATATTGCTGCCTGCATTTAGTTTATGCAAGGTATAGGATCTATGCAATTGGGGCTGACGTCATATTACCCCGCTCTCACTGTGTTGGGTCCATTTAAGGGGAACCGTCTGGGTCAAGAGGTAAGGTCTTCTTACGGAGAAAGTTAGGGCGGGATAGATCCGCTAGGTGTACAGTTGCTTTGTACACCCCTTCACCTCTCTTGAACCCCGGTTGATTTAAGTACATATGTTGTCTGACGGAGTCCCTGCTCAATCGGAGGGAGAGGTGTAAGGGGGGCGTTGGGCGGAGGGGGAATGGAAGGGTACTGACACGGGCCCAATTAAATGTCCAGCGTTTGATATCTTCACCCCATATACCATTTATAGTGGAGAGGCCGACATATAACCACCATGCTGTACACTACTCTTCAAAAATAGGGAGGACCAAATGCCAAAGAGAAAAAAAGACAAATCCCAGGGAGGAAAAACAATAAGCAAGAAAAAAAAAATTATCTTCTGTTCTTGACAGTGTTTGTCACTTTTATCTCATATATTTCTGCAACTCTATGCTCTGTGAGTCCTTCACCCCCAGAATGTTTTGAAGATTGAATAAACTAATGTTGTTAACTGAGTCCTGGCTCCAAAGTGGTTAAGGGGGGGGGGGAGACTGTATCATCACCCCCAGTCAACACAAAAGAGAAGTCACAGTGTACCTTAATGCGGAATAATACTGGCCAAGAAATGTGCAATCACAAAAAGCTGTTATAGAAGAAAAATTTCTGCCCATCAGAAATCTATGGATATCTTAACGATATTTCTACAAGGCTCCTCCAGACGTTTACCAACATTTATCTTCTTCCAACAGCATATGGTTATGAGCATTCTTGTCTTACCCCTGTTGTTGGCGTCGCATCTAAGCAGTTTAGGCAGCATATACTCACAAGTTGAGTTTGACTTCCGCCTGGTCCTCTCTGCCTATGCTGGGCTGTAGGCTCACCTTTCCTGCAGACGGTCAGACCGTTGGAAGCGCTGAAGCCGGCGGGGGGGAGGGGAGGGGAGGAGGGGAAGGCCCCCGGGGGGAGCAGGAGGTATGCCGCGGAAGGCCGCCGTAGGGTGATACGTCAGGCTAGGTCTCCGTAGATGTAGCTATTCAGCCGCGTCTCCCCGGCTATAGTGGGTTTCGCCGCTGTATCGAACTGTATCGAACTAATGCGATCCCGGTCTTCCTGTCTGACGCGCCAACCGCTACACGCCGCCTCTCCTGGAGCCTCTCACGCTCCATGCTGACCCGGCACGCTCCTCCGCATCGCATCTGCAAACATCCACCTGCGGGCTGACCTATGGAGATTTTTAAGGGTAAACGTTTATCGCCATTCCACGAGCGGGTGCAACTTTTGAAGCGTGACATGTTGGGTATCAATTTACTCAGCGTAACATTATCTTTCACAATATAAAAAAAATTGAGCTAACTTTACTGTTGTGTATTTTTTCAAAAAGAAGCGTGCTTGTAAGAACGCTGCGCAAATTCGGTGTCACAGAAAGTATTGCAATGACTGCCATTTTATTCTCTAAGGTGTTATAAAAATGTATAATATTTGGGGGTTCTAAGTAATTTTCTAGCAAAAAAAATGTTTTTAACTTGAAAACACCACATCTAAAAAAGAGGCACGGTCTTAAAGTGGCTAGGCAGACATTTGTTCTGCCTTTAATGCAATTTAAATTGTAGGGTCTTTAAAAAGGTTTTCCTTTTATTTTACTTTGAAACAGCTACATGGTTTAATTCTACGTATCCCACATATGATTTTGAAAGAGTTGTAAGTTAATTATATTCAGATTTAAAAGTTATTATTTATAATCATGCGTTATGTGCATCTGACCCCCAGCAGAATGCCTGTGGAAGTTAAACTCCTTTGATTTATGTGACTGTTCATACACAGTAACATTTTATGCAGTAATTTAATATAAACATAACATTTTAAACTTTGCCTTATCCCTGAACACCAATTTTAAAAACTGTATAGCTGTCCTAAAGAGCCATTGGATTGACAATGTAATACCTTTGTTATACAAAACATGCTGTGTATGCAGCATTGTAATGTTCATATTACAGGTATAACAGATCCTTACTCTGCAAGTTGTTATTTGCTTTTGCAGCATTGTATTCATTAAAACAGACTTGCTAAGGTCAAATACTCTGTCAACATTAAGCAAAAAACATTTTGCAAGCCTTGTACTTTACTCCCAAATTTTATCAGCTAGTTCACAGTGTTCAGCAATGCCAAATATGTGTACTTTCTTCAAGAGGGTTATTTGCAAAGTGCTGACATGCTTCATTGCAACTATAATAGTAATATGTATTTTCAGTTTTGTACACATGGGTACATGTTACCATTAAGCAAACTTACAGTTCACCATAAGTTTTGCATAGCCAATTTAGTGGTAGCAGAGGGTGTTAGAATATGACTCTACTGGTGTTAAAAAAAATATGTAGTTTGGAACAGCTATAAAAATATGCCACACATTTATATGTGTTTTTTAAGCATTATTGTGCTTTTTTGTACAGCAAAATGCATTTTTAACGCATGTCACTGCCCATGGGTTAGCACATTTTAAAGGCAAATGATGTCAGGAGCAGGAGATTGTGGATTATTGTATGGATTATGGATGGGCAATGGAAAATGTTGGTGAGTGCAGTCATGATGGTTTTATTTGTGCAGAGAAAAACTATGAAAATTTTGTTTTTTCAGGTTTTTTTTCAATCAGGATTTTTGTCTTAAAGAAGAAATTGAGTAAATATTCTGGGTTATAATTGGTTAAGTTCAATGATGTTTACGCTATCTCGTGGACTTACAGTATCTCTTTTATTTACAGTTTACAGTTTTACTGAGTGCCAGAAGTACAGCTATAACTATACTTCCAGCACTCTGACTAAGTAGATGCAGTTGCTGTATGACTTCCCTCCACTGTTCATTCACAGAATACTTTTTATTTTAAAAATGGGTTCACATAATACAATGCCTTTTGTGGTTGGTCATGTGTTGGGGAGTAGGCAGAGTGGCCAGAGTTGACTCTGATCAGGACCTGAGACTTGAAGGTCCAGTGTCAGAATGCTGAATATATAGTGATAGCTATACTTTCAGTGCTCAGGAAAAAGTAAACTGTACATAAAAGGAATAGGTCCACTGGGTGGCATACACCCATAGAAACATAGAAAGGGGATGGCAGAACACAGTCCTAATAGTCCATCAAGTCTTCCCTTTTTTTAATACATATTTTATTTTTATTTTTTCGTTAACTATGTTTGCCCCAAGCATGTTTGAAGCCATTTACTGTTGACTGGCTCACTACATCTGCCGGAAGTTTATTACAAGCATCAACTATCCTTTCAGTAAAATAATACTTTCTAAGATTAGTTTTGAACTTTACCCCACTGGAGTTAACCCACTGTAAGCCATTACAATTTAAAAAGTATTCACACCCCTTGAAATTTTCCACATTTTGTCATGTTACAAAGAAAAAACATAAATTTATTTTATTGGGATTATATGTGATAGACCAACACAAAGTGACCCATAATTGTGAAGTGGAAGGTAAATGATAAATGGTTTTCAATTTTTTTACAAATAAATATCTGAAAAGTGTGGTGTGCATTTGTCATTTTGGATTGCATTTTGGGTATGACTCTACCAGCTTTGCACATCTAGAGAGTGACATTTTTGCCCATTCTTCTTTTCAAAATAGCTCAAGCTGTGTCAGATTGGATAGAGAAAATCAATTTTCAATTGGATTTAGGTCTGGACTTTGACTGGGCCATTCTTACACATAAATATGCTTTAATCTAAACAATTCCATTGTAGCTTTGACTGTATGTTTAGGGTTGTTGTCCTGCTTGAAAGTAAGCCACCACCCCAGTCTCAAATCTTTTTGCAGTATTTTGCAGACTCTAACAGGTTTACATCTAAGATTGCCCCGTATTTGGCTCCATCCATCTTCCCGTCATGGTGTGTGTGTTTTGGGTGATGTGCAGTGTTAGTTTTCTGCCACACATAGCATTTTGCTTTTAGGCCAAAAAGTTAAATTTTGGTCTCATCTGACCAAAGCACCTTCTTCTACATGTTTGCTGTGTCCCCCACATGGCTTCTCACAAACTGCAAACAGGACATCTTATGGCTTTCTTTCAACAATTGCTTTCTTCTTGCTATTCTTCCATAAAGACCAGATTTGTGGAGTGCACAACTAATAGTTGTCCTATGGACAGATTCTCCCACCTGAGCTGTGGATCTCTGCAGCTCCTCCAGAGTTACCATGCGCCTCTTGGCTGCTTCTCTGACTAATGCTCTCCTGGTCCAGCCTGTCAGTTTAGGTGGATAGTCATGTCTTGGTAGGTTTGCAGTTTCTTTCCATTTACAGATGATGGATTGAACAGTGCTCCAAGAGATGTTCAAAGCTTGGGATATTTTTTTTTATAACCCACCCTGCTTTAAATTTCCCCAAAACATTATCCCTGACCTGTCTGGTGTGTTCCTTTGCCTTCATGTGGCTGTTTGTTCACTAAGGATCTCTAAAAAATCTCTGAGGGCTTCACAGAACAGCTGTATTTATACTGAGATTAAATTACACACAGGTGGACTCTATTTGCTAATTAGGTGACTTCTGAAGGCAATTGGTTCCACTAGATTTTAGTTAAGGGTATCAGAGTAAAGGGGGCTAAATACAAATGCACTCCACACTTTTCAAATATTTATTTGTAAAAATATTTGACATTATAAAAAATAAAATACATTTACGTTTTTGGATGTAACATGACATGTGGAAAATGTCAAGGGGTCTGAATACTTTTTCAAGGCACTGTAAAACCTGGAGTTCTTCTTTAAATTTCCTGATCATGCTTAGAAAATGTGGGAAAATAATTGTTGCCCATAGAATATACTGCTGTTCCAGCATGTTCCTAAAGGGCCTTTTGAAAAGTGCTTGGACTAATTCCTTCCCTCTCCTTGAGCAGCCAGGACTGATTATTGCAGCAGTATCCTGGAAAAAGTGTTTCCTATTACATGCATGTCTGTCCATGCCTTTGATTTTTTGCTACATCAAGTTGGTCTTTTAATTCAGCAGTGATCTCGGCCGTTCAGTTCCTGCGTTTTTCTCATACCTCTCCCTTTTCTTCCAGGATGCCTTAAGCTATAAATGATCCCCCTTACGAAACGGCCTTGTGGGGACGTCCCAGAGGTGTGCTTCTGAGACATTGTCGTTGATTTGGAAGAACCATTCAAATATTTATTTGTAAAAATATTTGACATTATAAAAAATAAAATTATAATTTTCCTTCCACTTCACAATTATGTGCCACTTCGTGTTGATCTATCTAATAAAATACATTTACGTTTTTGGATGTAACATGACATGTGGAAAATGTCAAGGGGTCTGAATACTTTTTCAAGGCACTGTAAAACCTGGAGTTCTTCTTTAAATTTCCTGATCATGCTTAGAAAATGTGGGAAAATAATTGTTGCCCATAGAATATACTGCTGTTCCAGCATGTTCCTAAAGGGCCTTTTGAAAAGTGCTTGGACTAATGCAGCAGTATCCTGAAAAAGTGTTTCCTATACATGCATGTCTGTCCATGCCTTTGATTTTTTGCTACATCAAGTTGGTCCTTTAATTCAGCAGTGGGTGATAAATTTGAGATGGTCCATCTCAAGAGAGCAAAGGCTTCTTGTTACCCTACTATGAGTAATTTTCTTTTATTATCAGTATGTATGTTGTTTGCACATGAGACTGAAGTTTAACTTTTTCTATAATAGCAAGGTGATTATGAACTGATAATTTATGAAGGAGAACATTGTGTAGGTTTTTTTACTAAGGTATGTGTCATTATGTTCATAAGACTTATATGGACAAAAGAACAGTAAATGTGACAGTTTACATTACTTCTTTGGCTGTATGGCACAAGCAATTGGCTATGATGGTTGCCATTAAACTTCTTCCATTTAGGGATCATCATTCTACTTTTGTTGTTATATAGTCATAAAGACATTTTCTTACTTTTATATTACTGTATTTTCAGGTGTATGTCCTCTGGAATATCCTTCACATCCCCGTACTTCCAGTTTCTGATGGGAAAATACACAGTTACCAAGTATGTGCATGAGACTTGTCACGTCATCCGGCATGTGTTTAGTGTGTTTAGTGTGTGATGGGATATATGAGAAAAATAAGGATTCTGTCTGCTAATGTACTCCTGAAAAAAAAGGCAGGATGTGGCCTGCTAAAGTACTCTAGACAAATAAGATTATTGCAGCAAAACTTTAAATGTTATAGATTTATTTGCATGTAGATGGGGAACATGTTGGTATTTCCAATGTATCTTCACTTGTGCAAATAAGATGATCACTGTGGGGTTGATTTGCTAAAGGAAAATAGGCTATTTATTTAGCAAAGGTAGTTTTCACTTTAAAAGACTTAGTGATTAAGGTGAAGCTTTACTGACCTTAAAAAATACTTGCAAGTGATTGGGTATATTTTGCAAAGTAAGTTTTCACAGCTTTCACTACCCTAAGTGAAAACTCTCTTCCACGGTGAACATATTCTTCCCCTTTAGTAAATGCAGTGATTGATGAACAACTGACATAATCTGAAATTTGAGTACTGAGTGCTTGTTAACTGGCAAATTACATAAGCTTTTTTCCAAGGATCCAATAAACAAAAAAGTCTCATCTTCTCTGACTTAGTTTGGCTGACAATATTGTCTTTTATTTGTTAATTCATCTGGTTCAGT
Organism: Lithobates sylvaticus; assembly: GCA_028564925.1. NCBI lineage: Eukaryota > Metazoa > Chordata > Amphibia > Anura > Ranidae > Lithobates > Lithobates sylvaticus. The sequence goes on from CM053026.1 coordinate 650,382,028, forward strand.
ATGGAAAAATGGAGACTCCCATTATTCTAAGGCTGATATTGACACAATCACTAACTGACTGTTCTAAACATCTCCTGCCAAAGATTTGTTTGCCCAAGAGCTCTGTATTCTCTGTTCATGCGCAGTTTTAAAACATTTTATGACATTTGCATTTTTGTAAGCCCTAAAAATGTGTTGGCTGCTTTTTGTTTTCTTATTGTTATATTGTTTATAAGGATGTAGTAATAGAGAGATTGCTATTTACATTAGTGTCAGTACAAAGGTGATTTCCACTTAGATTGTGGTCAATAAGAGGAAGAACTCCCCAACATTAGTGCGAGTAGGAATTCCTGAATATTAGTGTCTGTGGGAGAAAGAATGTTCCAGCCTTGATGTCAGTGGGAATAAGAATGCCCTAACATTAGTAATCAGTGGTCTTTGGTATGAGGAAATCCTTCCTGTGTTGTACCACCAGCTATGGTTCTGCCAAGTGATATTAGCACAAGAGCTATGCCGGGGAATGGGTAATTAGTGGCTGCAAAAGTTTGGACATTGGTGACCTGGGGCATATAACACAAGTACATATGCCCCTTCATATATGACAGTCTATATTCTCTGTATCTATCAAATGTGTAATAGTTGTAAAGGATGCTTTGTGGGGCAGTGTATATGATTGTCATACACATGATGATTTTCAGGCAATTTAAACCATTTCAAAAATGTAATTTGGTTTAGTACGTTTCACTGACCCAACAAGTCTACCAGAAATGTGAATACATTTAGGGATAATAGATTTCCTTAATTTGTTTAGCAATTAAAAAAAAAAGCTATTTAATTGTAGTTGAAATTTATTTAAAATGGAAAGTGACAGCCCGATCTTAAAGCATTTGTTACCACAGCATTTCATATTTCTGTTGTACCATGTATTTGTATGAATAAGTATCCAGTTCTCTTTGTATTGCTTCCTTTGTGTGAAATCACTGGTGATCATACTAGTCCCTCTGCTTTCCTATTTAAACCTGACCACACTAAACAGGAGAAAACAGCATGGTCAGTTCTCCAGCTGTGCTGGGAACTCAGCCTGCTCTTCTACAATGATCAAACTTGTCCTGGCACAGCCATTCACAGCTCTCTCTCTCCCTCCTCATTGGACTCAGTGAAAGCAATGGGAAGCATTGGCTCCTGCTGCTGTCAATCAAATTCAGTGACGTGGGAGTAGGATACTGGACTGAGCCACATTGTGTGTGTGTATATGTACACACACAGCATGCCACAGGATCAAGCCCTCATGTAGGCACCATAGGAAGTGGCTTCCTATGGTGGCACACAGAGAAATGGTCCAGCCAGGAGTGCCATCAGGGGACCTGAGAAGAAGCGGATTGGGGCTGTTCTGTGCAAAACCATTGAACATGGCAGGTAAGTATGACATGTTTGTAATTAAAAAATAAATAAATAAATAACTTTACAATCATTTTAAGTTCATGTAAACTTACCATTGAACATGTCTTATTATCTACCTTTTAGTCTGCAAGATAGACCATTAAAAATATTTTGTTATAGCTATTCGATATGTGCAACACAATATGTTTTGCTACTACTTGAAAATTCTTGATCTGCTACCTTGCTGCTCTCTCTGATATGCTGCACATATCAGTTATCATTGTTCCTATTTATCCCTGGGAGTTACAGAACATGTTTCCTTGTGTTATGGTGAAAGGGAGGGATGTACTTTAGCCCTGTCCTAGGATGACAACAATGCGCTACCAATGATATAGTATTGTGACCCTAGAGCATTGTCACCCTAGGACAAGAAGTGTGTCAGGAATACCAGGGGGGGAAATAAAAGCTTAAAAAAAATGTAGTCATTACATCTGAGAACTGGTAGTATGCAATATACTACAACAATAAACAATTACTGGATAATCTGGCTGTTCAGAATCTGAAATTAAGAACTTTTTTGTCAATTACTTTGTAATTTTGTTCTATTCTGGTGATTTTCTAATCTCCTCTCCACTCTTTAGGGTTGCAGCACAAATTTGTACTTTATCATTGCTTCTCAACTCACCCCCTGTGTCTTAAAGATTCTCTTCAATTTTAGGCCCAGATTATATATAGAGCCTCAGTGTCCATTCGAGGCTCTGACATTTGTCAGCTGAATGGCAGCAGGCAGAACCTAACATTGGAATAGGAAAGGTTTACTGCAAGCTTGGTCAGACATCAAAGACCTCTGTATAGTTTGGGCTTGGAATTCAATGACCTGTGCAACTGGTATAGACCTGTGTAGGTAGACTAGACTAAAGCATCTACTTTGTCTGCACATCATTAGTCATTTTTCACAACAGCAGCTTTATGTATACATACAGTTATTTGGTGCACAACATTTGTTAATGTGTGCTTTAGTGACATGGAGGCCAGTTAGGGGAACTAGTGGTAGTCATTGGCAACCAGGTAGATTTACACTCTTGAAAAATACAACATGGTTTTCCTGTAGGCTTCAGCAGATGACTTCCCAGGATGGGAGTGGCATTCCGGTGTGCACCACAGGCAGCAGAAATGGTGCACATTTACATGGTCCTTTTATAGGTATGACTTTATTTCAAAAGTCCCTTTACCTGTAGTAGAGAAAACTCAGGTTTGCAGACTAGCTGTTCTTTTTTGTAGAACTGTATAAGCCTCAGGAATAAATCAGAAATTAAATAGTTGTCATATTTGTATTTATTTGTGGTTCTGTTGACAGAAGTTGGTTCAGCAATGCCAGGAAGCCTCTGTGAATAATTTTCAGCAATATCTCTGGGACCAAGGCTTTTAGGCTCCACGCATACTAGCTTAAAAAAAGACACTCCTAGAAGCATAAATATATAGTGATAATAGTCCACACTCACCTATATTAGTGCATCAAAATTGACACACTGTGCAATTATCTAAAACAATATGGTTGCACCTATAACACAATATAAGTGATTTCACCACACCTAAACACAAATCTAAAAAAACACAATTTGTGCTACACTGAATATTTGTTTTATTCCTAGAAGCATCTTTTGAGTATTTTTTTTTTTCAAATTCTAGATGCAAATAGTATGTGTCTATGCACATTATTTTAGTCTAGACACATTTTTTAAGCTTCAGCATTTACAACTAAGAGGAGTTGCTATGGGTTCCAATGTGGCTCCGCCATTTACCATTATTTTGAGAAAAAGTACATCTATATGAATGAATTGTTCCACACACACTGCGTCACATGGTGGCACTATATAGATATAGACATAGACATATTCGTGGCATGGCGGGGCGACGTTGGAACCCTTATGCCTCGTACACACGAGCAGACTTTTCCCGCCAAAAGTCCGGCGGACTAAGTTTTAAGTTTTGATTAAAATTGTCCGCTGGACTCGGCAGTCCGGCGGACAATCCCGCGGTCTGTATGCTAGTCCGCGGGACTTTTGGAAATGAACGGCCTTGCCGATCATCGGAAAGTCTGTTCATTTATAATGTGACTTCAGGTAGACGGGGCTAGCGAAGGCAGTGAATGCCGCCGCGCTAGCCCTGTCACCTGGCATGGATTTAAAGGAAATCGCCACGCCGAAAAAACGGCATGGGGGTCCCCCCCAAATCCATCTCAGACCCTTATCCGAGCACGCAGCCCGGCCGTCCAGGAAAGGGGTGGGGACGAGCGAGCGCCCCCCCCCCCCCCCCTCCTGAGCCGTACCAGGCCACGTGCCCTCAACATAGGGGGTGCCCTGGGGAAAGGGGGGCCGTGCGGCCCCCCCACCCCACCCTGTCCCCATGTTGATGAGGACAAGGGCCTCTTCCCGACAACCTTGGCCGTTGGTTGTCAGGGTCTGCGGGCGGGGGGCTTATCGGAATCCGGGAGCCCCCTTTAATAAGGGGGCCCCCAGATCCCGGCCCCCCACCCTATGTGAATGAGTATGGGGTACGATGTACCCCTACCCATTCACCTAAGGTGTAAAAGTGTCAATAAAAAAAACACACAATTTTTTTAAAATTTTTTATTGCACTGCTCCGGGGGTCTTCTTCCGTCTTGGGGGGTCTTCTCGCCGGACTCCTCCGCTCTCTTTTGCTCTTTTACCTAGCACTTTTATCGAGCGGAGGAGCCCGGCTTTCTTCTTCGTCGTCGTCGCCGCCGTCGTCGTCTGGGGGTCTCGATCCGCCTTCGGGGGTCTTCCGGGGTCTTCCGGGGTCTCTTCTGTTCTTGCCGCTGTCGCCGCTTTCTGCGCCGTCTTCTTCTTCTTCTCCTTCCTATGTTGACTCGTCGCTCTCTCTGGCCGGAATGGCAGAGACGCGCTGTGTTATGACTTTTATAGGTACAAGGAGGCGGGGTCACATGCTCATGTCACATGGTGACCCCGCCCCCCTATGATGTCACAGTCCCGGAGGATGACTGTTTTCCATGTTTAGGCTGTATACATTGCAATTTGTTAAAGAAGGGTAAATATTTTATTCACCCTTGAACTGGGTATAAATATAACATCACAGGGTTCTTGACCTGTCAATCATCATATGTGGTATAAAAAAAAATGGAATGATTACTGCGCTAATCCAAGGGATATGTGAAAAAAGAAGCAGCTACATACAAGTGTGACAAACACAAATAGATAGAAATGGTGAATAATGTAGCGCTAACCAGGTGATGAAAGTTCACAAATGAGTAGACTGGAAAGCTCTGTCCATTGAAGGAATGTCAGGATACTAAATCATCAACAACTAAATGAGATGTGAATGCTCTTACCAGAACAGGTGGAGACTCCAATGTCAGCAACGCAGAGTCTAACAGGCAGTGTGCCACAAGCAGATCTATGGAACTCTCGATGGTCCGAGCCTCCAAGATGGGATCCAGGGGAACCGTGGTGACCTCTGAGTCAACCTCCAAGCGAAAACCGTCACAGTTAGTTATCATATGTTGCCAGTGATCTTGTGGCTGTTTCCATCTTCCATATATACAGTATCCCACGCAAGTGAGTACACCCTCACATTTTTGTAAATATTTAATTATTTGGTTTCATCTGACAACCCCTCTAGAAATTACACTTTTCTATAATGTAAAGTAGTGAGTGTACAGCTTGTATAACAGTGTAAATTTGCTGTCCATTCAAAATAACCCAGCACACAGCCATTAATGTCTAAACAGCTGGCAACAAAAGTGGGTACACCCCTAAGTGAAAATATCCAAATTGGGGTGAATTAGCCATTTTCCCTCCCCCGGTGTCATGTGATTTGTTAGTGTTACAAGGTCTCAGGTGTAAATGGGGAGCAGGTGTGTTAAATTTGGTGTTACCACTCTCACTCTCTCATACTGGTCACTGGAAGTTCACCATGGCACCTCATGGCAAAGAACTCTCTGAGGATCTGAAAAAAAGTATTGTTGCTCTACACAAAGATGACTTAGGCTATAAGAAGATTACCAAGACCCTGAAACTGAGCTGCAGCATGGTGGCCAAGACCATACAGACGTTTAACAGGGCAGGTTCCACTCAGAACAGGACTTGCCATGGTCGACCAAAGAAGTTGAGTGCACGTGCTCAGCATCAAATCCAGAGGTTGTCTTTGGGAGATAGAAGTATGAGTGCTGCCAACATTAATGCAAAGGTTTAAGGGGTGGGGGATCAGCCTGTCAGTGCTCAGACCATAAACTGCACACTGCATCAAATTGGTCTGCATGGCTGTCGACCCAGAAGGAAGCCTCTTCTAAAGATTATGCACAAGAAAGGCCTCAAACAGTTTGCTGAAGACAAGCAGACTAAGGACATGGATTACTGGAACCATGTCCTGTGGTCTGATGAGACCAAGATAAACTTATTTGGTTCAGATGGTGTCAAGCGTGTGTGGCAGCAACCAGGTGAGGAGCCCAAAGACAAGTGTGTCTTGCCTAAAGTCAAGCATGGTGGTGGGAGTGTCATGGTCTGGGGCTGCATGAGTGCTGCTGGCACTGGGGAGGTACAGTTCATTGAAGGAACCATGAATGCCAACATGTACTGTGACATACTGATGCAAAGCATGACCCCCCCCCCCCCTGGAAACTGGGCCACAGGGTAGTATTCCAACAAATTCCTTTTTATATATATTTTTTCAGAACCAAATTAAGGCTTCATTTTGGGTAGCCATGAGCATTTTTCAATGCCTTTTTCAACAATAACTTCTTGATATATTTCCAAGTAAAGGACTTTTTAGGTAGGTCTCTTGTATAACTTATCTATTCATATCACTTTGGCTGTAAACTAAAGTAATTTAAAACAACCCTATTAATATATCCAATAGATGGATTCCGAGACTGATTTGGTCTTGGCTGTTATTTCCCTCTCTATGACGCACTCAATGAACCTCACGTATTCAGCATTCTTTGTGGGCTGCGAGACGTTCTGCTTGAACACACAGGTTAGCTCAGGAGCTTATTAGCTCCACCCACTCATCTTCTACATGATGTCCATTCTACATTAATCTGTTTGCATGTGTAAATTATATATGTGTCCAGTATTTGATTCTATTTCTTTCATTTCAGTGAATATTGTATGACATTGTTCAGTTCTCCTGAGGAAGCCGGAATTTGGGTGAAACATGTTGAGAAACATAAAACTTTGCCAATCCTCATCTCTATTCAGTGATGTATTGCTTTTAAATGTTGTTCTAGACATATGATGTCAATAATGCTGTACTATGATATTTTTTCAATACATTTATTTTATATTTAATTATTTGTTTGTTGCACCTTTAAAGTCCCAATCCTTGGTTCATCAACATTTTTGACTTTACTTAAAGGGATGAGGCGCTATAATTCAGCTTCAGCAATCTAGCTCATTATCTAAATTATATCCTGTGAGGGTCAATCCTATTTTAATTATTTCAAGTTTATTGATAGTTAAACTAATCACTACAAAACTGAGTAAGAGGCATGTTCAGCAAACCAAATAAAAGTAGCCTAGAAAACAAGTTAAAAGGAGAATAGAACGCTACCTATTGGCTTGAAGTGAACATCCAAGTTTTTTTCATAAAGTTTTTATTTAAACTGCACAGATATAATTTTCTTGTAAACAGATGTATAATTATTCAAATAAAAATTGAATGGTTACGTAGCCATTATAACAGGGGGAAGTTAATTTTAACATCCAAAGCTAGTATATGGTGGAAGAGGGTCTGTTCCAGGTCTCTGACAGTCTCATACCATTTATTCCTCTATTTATTCCTTTATGTGTAAGACCTAGTAGCCTAGGGCAGGGTATCTTACAGAGCAAGACAGCCCTTATCATGATAGTCTGGGAAGTATGAGAATGACTACAAGTTAAGAACATAAGAATAGGTGTATGTTTAGGAACAGGGACATGTTGGTATGGATCAGGGTTCATGCTATGTCAGAATGGAGCATAGGTATTCAGTATTTTTTTTAGGACATAAAAAAATCCTCAAAAAAGAGAGAGAAGAAAAAAAAAAAGGACAAAAACTGCCCGTTTCCCACTCTTATTCCCTTTTGTCCTCCATGCATGAGAATGGATGTGCAGAGTAAAAGTGTCTGCTTGGTCTGTTTTAAAGTCTTGGGCAAACATTTGAGTATTGAGGGATTCCATGACACGTATGCAGGTTTCTCATTTAGCTTAGATCTGTTATGAGTGTCTGGTATATGAGGGTTGTATTGAAATGCATCCAGCGTACCCAAATGGATGTAAATATGGATAATCTGTCTCATGTTATGTGGATGAACGCTTATATTTCTGAATGAGATTCACAGAAGGAGTTTGATTTGAATGCCAGTGTATGGGAATACAGTCTGGTGGCATTTACCATGTGTATCACTAACAATTTGTATGGGAATACACAGTTTGGTGGCATTTACCACGTGTATCACTAAGGATTTGTGATAACACTTGGCAAGCAGAGAAGAGAGATGTAGGAGATACTGAGTTATGGTGTAGTTCAGGGTGAACGTCTGTAATGATGTTATGGATCCTACTATATGGGGAGCATATTACCTTCCTCTTTATCACATCTCCAACATTGATTGGGGACTAAAGAAGAAACTTTGTGTAGTAGGGAAGGGGTCCTATCTCAACAAGACCTAATTTTATAACCGTTTTCCTGCATTGTTACATTCAATGATCCCTTATATGTCACTGTATTGACACATTTTTTAATATTATTATTATTTAGCCTTAAAAAGGTAAATGTTACTTTTAATGTGTAACCATAATAAAGAACTGTACATTCCGGCTGTAAATGCAAAAAATTTCCAATAATACTTAAAATAAAGCTACTTTTCTTTTGTGCCCTATATATTTTTTAAATGTACTCAAACTCTAACTACCTCATATTTTCAGCAAAATCCTAACTCATGTTTCTGCTGTGTTCCATGATGTGTATCTGTTGTCAAAAGTTTAATTCATTCTTTGAACAATATTTCTACAATAAATTCACTTTCAAGTCACACGCCTACAGATAACTTTTCAATATTTCATACATCTCATAGACAACTCCCTCTGTTGAAGAGATAAGAGAATCTGCAGAACCCTTTCTTTTAAATGCCTATTTGTTTTTTGTTTATTTGTTTTTTCGTGTACTGTATTGCACACCCGTCTTTTCATTTTCGTCTTCTGTCTCATGAAATGCCAGCTGATAAGAGGATAAGTAGCAGACAGTTTAAATTGTCGTGATTGAGATATTCTTTGCCATTATAAAAAAGATTGCTTTGACTTAAACAGGTCACACTGGTAAAAATGTAATGCAAAAGAAATGTTTGGATCTCCCTGTTTGTTCTTTAGCTTTCATTTTGGAAATGTTAAAAAAAAAAAGGTTGTGTGTAAGCTTGAAAGATTTTTAAAGCCCAATTGAAATCATAGAAATAGATATTCAGTCAGGCAGACATTGTACTCACAATCTCCATTTTTATAGTATTATCTCCATGTTTCTGTTGTAACATGTTGCTTGTCTAAATATGAGTGTGCACTACAGTAGGCACCAGAGTTTGACCACCAGAGTTTGACCATGCTGCCCAGTGCACTCAATTAATGTATATATCAAACCTGGTCAGAAACCATACCAGACCCTTGAGGTCTGGGATGGATTTTAAGGGGAACCCTAGCCCAAAAAAATGGCGTGGGGTCCCCCTCAAAATCCATACCAGACCCTTATCCGAGCACGCAACCTGGCAGGCCGCAGGAAAAGAGGGGGGGACGAGAGCGGCCCCCCCTCCCACCTGAACCGTACCAGGCCACATGCCCTCAACATTGGGAGGATGCTTTGGGGGTCTAAGACCCCCAAAGCACCTTGTCCCCATGTTGATGAGGACAAGGGACTCTTCCCCACAACCGTGCCCGGTGGTTGTGGGGGTCTGCGGGCGGGGGCTTATCGGAATCTGGAAGCCCCCTTTAACAAGGGGACCCCCAGATCCCGCCCCCCCCCCCCTGTGTGAAATGGTAAGGGGGTAAAAGTACCCCTACCATTTCACCAAAAAAGTGGCAAAAATGGTAAAAATTACAGGAGACAGTCTTTGACAATTCCTTTATTAAAATCTTCTTTCTTCTTTCTTCATCCTTCGGTTTCTTCATCTTCTCCTTCTGTCTTCTCCTTCCGTCATCTTCTTCCATCTTCTTCTTCCATTTTCTTCTTCCTCCGATCCGCTTCTTCTTGCGCTGGTCTTTTCGTCCTTCTCGTCCGGCATCTTCTTCCGTAGGCGTCGGTGTCGGTGTCTCTGTCTCTTCTTGGGCCGCTCCGCGCAATGGGAGGCTCCCGCTGTGTGAGGCTCCGCTCCGTCTGACAGGTCTTTTATAATGGAGGGCACCTGGTGACCCCGCCCCTCTGACGCACGGGGACGTCATGGGGAATTCCATGATGGCTTTCCCCATGACGTCAGAGGGGGGCGGGGTCACCAGGTGCCCTCCGTTTTAAAAGACCTGTCAGACGGAGTGGAGCCTCACACAGCGGGAGCCTCCCATTGCGCGGAGCGGCCCAAGAAGACACCGACGCCGACGCCGACGGAAGAAGATGCCGGACGAGAAGGACGAGAAGACCAGCGCAAGAAGAAGGAAGAAGAAAATGGAAGAAGAAGATGGAAGGAGAAGATGAAGAAACCGAAGGATGAAGAAAGAAGAAAGAAGATTTTAATAAAGGAATTGTCAAAGACCGTCTCCTGTCATTTTTACCATTTTTGCCACTTTTTTGGTGAACCCCCTTACCATTTCACACAGGGGGGGGGGGGCGGGATCTGGGGGTCCCCTTGTTAAAGGGGGCTTCCAGATTCTGATAAGCCCCCCGCCCGCAGACCCCCACAACCACCGGGCACGGTTGTGGGGAAGAGGCCCTTGTCCTCATCAACATGGGGACAAGGTGCTTTGGGGGTCTTAGACCCCCAAAGCATCCTCCCAATGTTGAGGGCATGTGGCCTGGTACGGTTCAGGTGGGAGGGGGGGCCGCTCTCGTCCCCCCCTCTTTTCCTGCGGCCTGCCAGGTTGCGTGCTCGGATAAGGGTCTGGTATGGATTTTGAGGGGGACCCTACGCCATTTTTTTTGGCTAGGGTTCCCCTTAAAATCCATACCAGACCTCAAGGGTCTGGTATGTATTTTGAGGGGGACCCTACGCCATTTTTTTTTTTTTTTTGGCTGGGGTTCCCCTTAATATCCATCCCAGACCTGAAGGGCCTGGTTATTGAATTTGGGGGGACCCCTACGCTTTTTTTTTTTTCATTTTTTTTATTTTTTATCAATGACTTTTTTTTTATGAATGAGTTTCAATGAATGACTGTTCTCTGTATTATGGGAGCCGTGAATTAACATTAGCCGCGAGTGATTTTAAATAGCTTTTTTACTTTCAAAAATGACACTTTGCGCAGAGACAGTTCTAAACACGGGAAACATGCGCCCCTTCACAGGCATACTATAGACACCCCCCAGGTACGAAATTTAAAGGAATATTACACTTTTATTGTTTCAATTTAAGCATTATTAAAATCACTGCTCCTGAAAAAACTGACGTTTTTAAAACTTCTTTTTGCATTGATACATGTCCCCTGGGGCAGGACCCAGGTCCGTTCGCGGGTTCTGGTGCGAGCCGAACGGGGGGGTGTTCGGCTCATCCCTACTGGTCAGAAACACCCTCATCTCTTCTTCAGCAGTGCAGGTGTACATGGGGACACTTGTGATAACAGGTGTGACAATTATGCCTCCTTTACATGATGATTGGATCAGTCTGTTTTTGACATGATTGTGTGATCAAAAATTAACTACAATGTATCCATATGAGTGGCTGGATGTAAGTGGATGAGCATCAACCTATTTCCACCCACATCTGGGTCTGTTAAGATTTGTTGAACGAAACAGAAAAAGTTTGTGTCCAGGTTTATTGTCTTTACTGACCCTTGTGGTCAGATATCCAGCCACCTATACAGCTTACATGGGTCTCTTTTCCTTTCACCTTAATCAGAATGGACACAGATGTAACATATGTGACATTCAATTCCACCCTGAGCCAACCTTGCTAGTCTAGGATTTCTCTGCTGAAAAAGAACCGAAGGTGGCCATGTGAACACGGCCTAAATGTTAGCATAGAACACTAGCAAAATGGTAGGGAGTAAATTTTTCCTCTGTACACTTACATAAATATGTTTTATTGGTTAGATACAGTATACTCAAATTAAAAAGTCCTTCTATCCATGTATATAAATAAAAAAATTTATTTAATAACGAAATAGCGGAGGAAGTGGGAAAATTGTGTTGGTACCCTGTTAGGGGACAAGGGGGACACCACACTCCAAACCATTCCACTGGTCTCACTTAACGACCCACACTGACTGATGCAATTGTATATTCTGTTACGTGCCCATTACACATCATCTAGGCTCTTAAAAAGTGTTATTCTCTTAGAACCCACATGTAGTAGGTGCCAAAAAAGGAGCACAGGGATCTCATTCACCTCTTATAGCACTGTCCCAAAATGCATTTATATTGGACTGGATTATATTGGAAGGATTTGACTCTGGATCAGTCGAAAAATGGTTGATCGATTCAATATCTGTGTGAAGAATAGCTAGTTGTTAGGGAGGGGGGCGGAAAGCCGGCTGCTGCGTCCTTAACAACTGATGACTTATCAGCTGCCCGCAGGCTTCCCCACTGAGAGCTGAAATGGCAATAGAAAATTCAGGAAAAAACAGGGTGGGGTTCCCCCAATCCATACCAGGCCATTTGGGTCTGGTATGGATTTTAAAGGGAACCCCATGGCAAAATTAAAAAAGAAAATCATGTGGGCGCCCCCCAAAAAATCCATACTAGACCCTTATCCGAGCATGCAGCCCAGCAGTCCAGGAAAGAGGGGATGAGTGAGTGCCCCCCACCCTCCTGAACCATACCAGGCCACATGCCCTCAACATGGGGGATGCTTTGGAGCAGGGGGACTCTGCTCCCCACCTTAAAGCACTTTGTCTCCATGTTGATGGGGACAAGGGCCTCTTCCCCACAACCCTGGGCAGTGGTTGTTGGGGTCTGCGGGCAGGGGGCTTATCGGAATCTGAAAGCCCCCTTTAACAAAGGGGCCCCTAGACTTCACCCCATGTGAATGAATATGGGGTACATAGTACCCCTACCCATTTACCAAAATAGTGTTAAAAGTGAATAAAGACACTATACGTGTTTTTTGACAATTCCCTTAGTAAAAAAAACAAAAATCAATGTTCTTTGGTGTAGATCCATCATCAATCATGCCGCCCGCAGCATCGCCAGACGCGAATAAGGAAAACAAAATCCGGCCTGCTCCTTTGTCTAACATTTCTTAAATAGCTAAGGGCAGAATCACCCAATGATGTAAGCGGGTGACCCCACCCCCTTGTAGCATAATTGACCCAGCATGCCCCACTACTTGGGACAATCTCCAAAGGCTCCCAGTGCTGATTATTTTTATATAGAGTGGAATATACATTTGATCTGCATTCCTTTTTTGTTTTTTTTGCTGCATAGTGCAAATGATAATTATGGCTGCATCGCGATGGTCTATAGATGGTACCTGTATATTTATTATTGTTTTTCATTTGTTACATGTATAAAAAAATAACAAAAAAGAGTAATGCCCCATACACACAATCTGATTTTCCGACAACAAATGTTGGATGTGAGCTTGTTGGCTGAAAGTCCGACCGTGTCATGGGAAGAATGAAGCCAAGATTCAGCAATGCCAATTAAATCATAGTTCTCTTCATGCACTAAAGCTTCCAACTCTCCGCTTAGAAAAAGACCATCGGACCTTCAGGAAAAAACTTAAGACCCACCTCTTCTAAGAAGGAATCAACCCAGTTCGGATCAAGCGCCTCGAGGTGATTCAGTTCGCAGTTGCAGCGCTATACAAATCTTCATTCATTCATTCATTCATTCCTATTTTACTTAGCAGACTTCTGGCACTGATGAACAAACTTTAATGTATTGTCACATTTTGCACTTGTGTTTTGCATATGTTTTTTACAAACAGTACTATAATTTCCCATTGTTGTGTGTAACATGGGAAACTCCTTATTACCTGCAATAACTTTTGCCCCATCTTCCCTATTCCACCCTCTAATAATATCTGACCCCTCACTGACTTCTCTGGTCCATTATATTTCAATTTGTACTCCCCCCTCCTACTTAATAAAACACTGCTTAATTTACAAGCCTGGTAATAAGAGTATGAACAAAAGTGAAGCTCCAGTCAAAAAAATCTAAATATATGTGGAGGCTGTGTTGGCTTTCTTTATTCAGGCTCCTTTTCCTTTTTTTTAAACTGATAATCCAGAGAGTAAAGTCGCGTACACAGGATTGGATTTTCCGATGGGAAATGTGTGATGACAGGCTGTTCGTGGAAAATCCGACCGTTTGTATGCTCCATCAGACAATTGTTGTCGGATTTTACACGGACAAATGTTGGATGGCATGCTTTAAAATTTTCCGCAGACAAATGTCTGTTGCCGCATTTTCCTAGCATGTGTACATAAGTCCGTCGGACAAAAGTCCAAAGTACGAACACCCATGCTCAGAAGCAAGGACGAGCCAGAAGCGGTTGGTCTTGTAAACTAGCGTTCATAATGGAGAATTAACATTCGTGACGTGGCAAATTATGAAATCTCAAAATGCAGCGCACATGCTCTTATTCTTGAATGGGATCATAATGAAGCTGCTTTGCTGGTGATACTGATGGAATTCTGCCAAACGTATTTTAAATGGCTTTTATTTTCTAGTGATATGTAGAATAATTGTATTATGCTTTTTTTTCTGATCAAGTTACCACAATACCATTATCCCATAGTTTTTAAGATCAAAGATACAACTATGTTGGTGTCCCTTGTTAATTTTACTTTGTATTTTTTTAAATGTAACTGCCTACTCCCAAACTGGCATTTGAAGTGAAACACATAGCAAGTATTATTCACCACAATTTTTTTATTGTGCATTACAAAAAGAAAACAAATACAATTAGACATGCTATCTGCCAATAGAACTTAACCAAAAAGTGCATTCTATGCATCCAAAAATACAGTAAATATACCAAATCAAATCATTATTCAACCAAAAAATAAAAATGCCTCATGCATCATGTGTCCTGCTTCTTAATATAGGGGGTCATCAATGTCAAGAGTTGGTGAAAGCAGGGGTCCTTCATCTGGAGATAATTCCTAAAATCATCAGGATAATTCTCCTTGAGCTCCCGCAGCAAAGGCATACGACTTAATTGGTCACGATTAATAAAGCAACAAATTTTCGGTCCAATAAATCCTCCTCCTCCTGTTCCTGGACTGGACTTGGGTCAAATAATAAATAACATGTTATCTCCTCGGATTCCGCAGCATGGCTGGTTGACAAACGGCCATTCAGAAACGAACTGAAAAGCGCAAAATGAAAAGCATGAAATGAAAAGTGTGAATCAACACTCACCAAGCTTCTACTAACATGAAATTAGCAGAAGGAGCCCAAAGGGTGTTGCTAAAGAGCTGAAAACCACGTAGTACATCACTGTTTGTGTTTGTTAAACGACAATTCCTTGCCATTTGTATGCAAGACAGGTTCCTGGCCAACGCCCTTCGGACAAAAGTCAGAGGTTTTGTCTGCGAAAAATCAGATTGTGTGTACGAGGCTTAAGTCTGTTATTTTGCAAATTTACTTAACAGACCAAGCTATCCAGCAACATGATGGTTAAAGGGGTTGAGTTAAACCATTTAGCACTGGCAGGGATGCTTACAAATGTCAGCTTTAATTATTTTATGTAAAACATTTATTTCAAAAGGTAAAAAACTGTTGCTGTAACTGCCTAAAAAGTTTTAGCTAGAATTTGGCTTTAATTTGATAGCCAAGTTTGTATAAATCAGCTAGTGCACCAACTACTACCTTCTCCCCAGACTGACAATGCTGCTGTCCAAAGGTGTCCCAGTTGCTCTTCCATCCAGTATGTAAAAGTATGTTTGCTTCTGGATGGATCATCATGTGAAAATGAAGGAAAAAAAATGAAAATGAATGCAGCCACCACATTAAAATATTGGTAAGCTGCAATTTATTACTTGTTTGTTTTTGTGTTCATACCCTGTTCATTTTTTTCTCTGACTATGACTGTGAAATTGTGGGTTGACTCTCAAATTCAGTCATGTCACCAGGTAAATCTTCCCAGTGGGAACACAGACAACAATAAAAACTTGACAGAGATTTCAACCTTTTGCAATCTATACCAAACTTCAAAAATAACAATTATCTGGACATCCATCTTAAATTCTTTCTACAAAAAACATTTAAAATCATATAGAATATTTATTTTATGCCATATTTCATACAGAAGCATATTTTTTTCCTCCTCTCTAAAAAGGAAGCATGGGCTAACAGTTATTTTGAACTTTTCTTCTCAGTATTCAGGAAAAAAGGTTGACATTAATGAAAGCAACACACAGTTAAGAAGCTGAAATGTCTAGAATTGCAGCTTTTAGCAATGATGTTTATGTCCTGGTGCATAGTTGATAAGCAATTGCCATGGCAACATTTTTTCTTTTATACATACGGTATACAGATTTCCATTTATCAAACAAACCTTATGTGAGTTTTTATTCAGTGTTTGTAATTACAATGTTTACTTCATATTAGAAAACACACATGTATGTTTACGCAAAATGATTCACAAAATATCATTCTTTGTCCAACTAACATTGTAAGCAGTAATTCCCACTATAATAAAATCTCTTGCTTCAAATATAAAAAAAAATGTATGTTGCAACACATCTATTTTATCAGTTGACTGCTTCTTTGGAACCCTTCTCTTTGATGTAGTCTTCCAATTAGTCTCATACCATGTGATTTATTTATTTTTACTTGTACCCCTTTCCTGTGTCAGTTCACCTTGTTTTTTTTTTCTCTTTGCTATTCCACAGTCATGTGCCAGTCCTCAGCTCTCCTGTTAAACAATTCCTATCCTTAAGCTGTATTTGTTGTCTATTCTGTGCACTTGTTTCTGTCTAGCTATGTTCGTGTTTATCTTGCCTTGTTCTCCTCTTTGGTTCCACCTCTTTTTGGTTGTTTTTAGTTATCCCCCATGTTGTTTCAGTTTGACAAATAAGTAAATTGTTAGTGTTTACATGCACTTTTAACCACTTAAGGACCAGGTCTATTTTTCAAACTTGTTGTTTACAAGTTAAAGTCAGTTTTTTTTTGCTAGAAAATTACTTAGAACCCCCAAACATTTTAAATTTTTTATAATACCCTAGAGAATAAAATGGCGGTCGCAATACTTACTGTCACACCGTATTTGCGCAGTGTTCTTACAAGCACACTTTTTTGGAAAAAATACACTTTTTTAAATGAATAAATAAGACAATAGTAAAGTTAGCCCATTTTTTTTTATATTGTTAAAGATGATGTTACACTGTGCAAATTGATACCCAACATGTAACGCTTCAAAATTGCACCTGCTTGTGGAATGGCGTCAAACTTTTGCCCTTAAAAATCTCCATAGGCAACGTTTAAAAAATTCTACAGGTTGCATGTTTTGAGTTACAGAGGAGGTCTAGGGCTAGAACTATTGCTCTCACTAACTCACTAACAATCGCAGTGATACCTCACATGTGCCGGCGCTATTCACGTATGTGTTCGTTTCTACACGTGAGCTCGGCGGGACGGGGCACATTAACATTTTTTATTTTTATTGTACTTTTTATTTTTTATTTTTACACTGTTCTTTAAAAAAAAAAGTGTCACTTTTATTCCTATTACAAGTAATGTAATCATCCCTTGTAATAGAAAAAAAATGCAAAAAATACCTCAGATCACACATTTACACTAAAATGCAATAAAAAAATGTAGTTTGAAAGAAAAATATACCTTTAAGAACTATGGGCAGAAGTGACGTTTTGATCCTGTCCCCAGCCAAGCAGGGGACAGGATCCGATCGCTTCCGAATCCAGACCACTTTTATCTGAAAGCGGACCGCCCACTGAAGAAGTGGATACCGGGGTTATGGCAGCTAGCTGCTGCCATTTAAACAATATTCCACTTCACTATACAGCGGGCGATCCGTAAGTGGTTAATAAAATAAATTACAGCCAAATTTTACAGTATTTATGCCTAGTTCACACTATTGCAGGTGGTTGTGGATGCAGCAATTGCACCTATGCCCCCGCACCCATCCACAGCTAAAATGTGCTGCTCCTTAAAAGGCATTCTTAATAGCACCCCCACACATCAAGAAATGTAGCTTATCTGCGGGTGGAGGAACTGCCTTAAAATTGCATAGTGCAAAGGCATCATGTGATTTCCCAGCCACTATGTTTTAAAAATAGTGCAGAAAACTTTTTACTGCATGAAATGCATTCACAGCAGCCTATTCAAATTAATAGGCTACCATGTTCATGCAAATTCATCCCTCAGAGCCACAATACTGTGAACCAGTTCTTCAACAGAGTTTATTTGAAGAAAAACAGTTGCTGAGAATATTTTGGTTTGTTAACTAACCAATGCTAGGCATAAAAGGGGTACAGTGGAACATGACCTGTATGACCCTGACATGACCCTGTATTCCACTATCAATGCACTGACATACCAAAAACTGAAAGGGGACTCCAAGTGTGAAAATACAGGATATTCACATCAAACTATTTCAGTTATATTAAAAGCATTATTACATTGATTAATCCCTCATAAAAAAGTTTGTCAAGACATTCTTAAAAAAAAATCTTATCATGGGGCATATTTTTTTTGAATACATAAAATATATGCAATGCATAAATATTACACGAATGCTGGACAGTAATACATAGCGTAACAAATACTCAAAAAATGCAATTGCCAATGTCACCTGTATCAATGCCATTTTCAGTTTTCTGTTTTCTCAGGATCAGGCTTTTCAACTACACACATATGTAACAGACAATAAATTATAGTCTGTACTGGAGAGTAGGACCAAGTTTGTTTCCACCACCCCCTCTTAAGCAAGGTGCAGTATGCATCCACCTGAAAGTGTGAGGACCTTGCCACTTACACCGAAAAATGCAGTGCACTGCACTCTAGAGCACATCTGCAGGTTCCAGCATAGGAATATGCACCATATTGACATGACCCATCAATTCATCTTCGGTGCATGCACCAAAATAGGTGAATAGGGGGATACCAGAGAGACCATTTTGTAGAAGACCTTGTTCATAGCACCTGCAGAGCATGGACACAGGGCCCCAACACAACTGGCTTAAGCCCCACAGTCCAAACACCTAAAGACAAGAGGGAAGAAGGAAGAAATAAATACATAAAAAGGGGAAAAAAGTGAGGGAATAAATATAACTTAAAAAACTCCATTATAGCTGAGCAAAGGATATTACACGCTACTGAGAAAACAAACCAAAATAAGCTACAAACTTAAACACACACATTTATCATGGATTAAAATATACCTCATACCTTCTTTATAAAGGAAAATCTAAGACCACAAAAACTAAAAACACTAAACACTCTCTCAGAGAGTAATTCTCATAGATTCTTAAGCTGTCTGTAATGTGCTAATGGCCATGATAAGCATGCAGGTTTTCTCATAGGAGACAATAAGCACATTATGAAATTTAAGTGCATGTCACCATGTTGGAATTGGGCTAAATACCTTATTTTGACTATGTAATCTAGCAGGTAAGAGCAGGTAAACATACATTTTAAAGTTTATATTCAAACTTTTCCCTGCTCCTCTAAATGGAAAAGTTGTAATTTTTTTTTCATATGACACACAAATAATATACAACATTATGTTTTGCAATCAGCAATGGAGAGCATTCAGCCCATCTGTCAATAAACATGTGCGCAGTCACGCTATGCTTTTGAGTTTGCTTACACATGTGGATTTATTTCTGGTTGTCCCTGGCAGGCATTTCTTTGATAAATCTTGATGTATAATTTGGCTAGGCACGAATGTTAAAAAAGCCTTGCTTTTCTGAAAACAATGAAATGGACATTCTTTAAATTAATTAACTGAAATGAGCTTTCTAAAAGTATTGTGCTGTATAAAGGTGTATGATGTCTTAGTTTAATTATAGCTAAACTATTTACAATATGTGTACAGCAAAATATTGGTTGTTAAAATGCTCTATGATTATTTTCCAAGAGTAATTCACATCTCTAACTGTTTACACCACTATAATAATTTATAATGTATTTATTTTTTAATCTGAGTGTTAAAAATATATATATTTATTTCTTTACTATCTGAGATAAATTCCATCCCTGAAATGGACAGCCTTGTTTATCTGAGTGAACACACAGCAGAGTATTCAAAGATGCGTGTGGATGGTTTTGGTGGTGAGAGAGAGTAACTAATGTTCATACTACCAAAAAGGGTACTAAACAAATCAGACTCTATATCTAGGTTATATCTGGATCCCCTATCTTTGTGGTGCCAATACAAAAAGACTAACCTTGGACACTTTTAGTATTAGATAGAGTAGGAAATGATTTCAACATCTGTCATTTGTCTATAAACCCATTTTAGTAACTTCCCCTCTGTTTCTGTTTTTTATCAGGAGGAAATAAGGGGAAATCTTTCCAACAAAGCCATAGCCCTAAAGTTTTTTACATTTTTTTTTTTATTAGTGGGTTTATGAGTGGGGTTCCTGGTGGTGGTGGTCACTGGCATGGCAATTGGGGCAACATTTCCCCAATGGGGTAAACAATCACTTTAAATAAATGTCACAAATATCACCCAAGAATAGTAGGACACTAAGCATGAAATAAATGTGCTTGACAGTTGGTCAATGTTTTACTATTGGCTATGGGGGTTAGTGTACAGGAAGGTTTTTTGCAAATCCCACTCTCTCTATCTTTCTGCTTCTTCTTACATAATGCCTTGCTGGCTTTTTAAATCAATAATCAATAAAAAAAATACAGTTCAGTGTGGCCTAGAGGAACTATAAAAGGGTGTTTTTGTCTATCTGAATTTGTATAAACAATTAGCAGCAACTCTAAAGCCTGGCACACAGGCCAAATATCAACCATTATCAGCTGGTTCAACAGAAACAGCCAACATTCGACCTGTGTGTACAGCAGTCTGTCTGACAGAAGTTGGTCTAAAGACCGTCTTTTAGCATATGGGCATGCTTGAAAACTAGCATCCGATCAGTGCTTGCAGCCAGTGGCTGCATTTTTTATCTAAACAGCTGAACAAAAGGAATATGATGTTTTGATTACTCAAAAGTAGTGCATTTTCAGATTCCACTTTTTTGGTATTTGGATGTTTGATGCCTTGTACACACAGTCGGACATTCCGACTACAAAATCCGTCTGATTTTTTCCGACGTATTTTGGGTGAAACTTGTCTTGCATACACACGATCACACAAAGTTGTCAGAAAATCTGATCTTTCCAAACGAGGTGACGTATAACACGTACGACAGGACTATGTAGAGGCCAGTAGCCAATAGCTTTCGTCTCCAAATATTTTCTGAGCATGTGTGCCACTTTGTGCGTCGGAATTCTCTACACGCGTTTTCGGCGGAAATTCCGACGGAGAAAGTCCGCTACAGCCCACACTCGATCGGACTTTCCGACAACATAAACCGATCAAACTTTTTCCATCGGAATATCCGACCGTGTGTATGGAGCATAAGAAATTCATGTATCTAAACAAATATTACAATATATGGAATTTTATATGAAAGTGTATTTAAAGCCAAAACTTTCAGTTTTAGTTTAAGAGTAAGAAATAGTTAAAATCCTTATTTGTTTGTTTGTTAGTTCATTTGGTTGTTTTGATGTCTTGCCTTCTGTTTCCAAGACAGAAAAGGAAAGTAGAGGAAATCCCTCCAAGGTTAGGGAAATTCCCTTTAAGCCAGTTCATACCTGAACAGGCGTTGCCAATAAAAGATTTACCTTTGTTTCCTATTCTCGTGACAACCGGCGAATGTTGCATATCACATTGCTTTCTGTCCCAATGAGAATAGTCACCAAGTTGAGAGTGAGTGTCACCAGTGGGGGCACAGACAGCAATATAGCCATGACAAGATTTGTAGCTATTCACTTCTCTATTAAACAAAAAAGGATTTGGCTTTAGATATAATAAAAAACGAAACATTGCAACCCTCCCTAGCATTGTCTTACATTATATAAGGAAAACAATGAGCCTTTCTTGCTATATATTAGGTCCAGATTAAAACTGACTAATCTTTTTGTCATAAATTATCCTCTCTGAGTATATTTTAAAAACTAGATAGCAAAGCTTAAAACAAATGTCATCTATGCTGATGTATTATGAAGTACCTTAATTACAATTGCTGGAGGATAGGAAGATTTAATGTTAAGTCAGCCTTGAGCCAATTGATCAACTGTTCAGCTCTATCTGTCTTCTTAATAAGATGCCTGCCTTATTTAAGAGAAATAGACCCACTCTAATATGGATGTTTCACTTCCTCTGCATAACTACATTAAACACTTTTCCTTTTTAGAGCTTTTTAAAACAGATTTTTTTCAGGATGATGTTGACAGTAAATATAATGCTAGTAAAACTTGGATGCCAAATAATTAATGCTGGGTAATCATTTGGGAGCATCTGAAAATTAATGGTACGGTAATTAAGATATACAGTGAAATTTAGCAATCTGCACACACTCATCTTCAAACATGAAGTTTTATCTATTGCTGCTCTAGTCCATCAGACTAGATCTTTATAGATAATTGTGCCAGCAAAAATCTAAAAAAAGGAAATATTAACAAAAGTATCCTTTTTTGAGATTGCTAATTTAATTTGTTAGCTTGTTTGCCTATTTAAGGGAGCATAAATGCAGTATGGCAAATGAGTATATCAATAAGGCAAGTCTGCATCTAGATTTATTATGCAGAAATCTCAGACACAGCATTACCTCAAACAAAAAAACAAACTGTTCTACCTCAAATCATTTTTATTATGCAGAAATCCAAAATATATAATGGTAAATACCAAAGCATAAGGTCTACAGTAAACACTTATATAGAATATAAAATATAACAACAATCTTCACTGGTTTTGTCTCAGTTATTAATATCAACAACCCAAGTTTAAATAATATATATATATACATTCAGTATATCTATCTATATGTCTATATATACATATATATATATATATATATATATATATATATATATATATATATATATATATATATATATATATATATATATATATATATATATATATATATATATATATATATATATGTATATATATATATATATATATATATATATATATATATATATATATATATATACATATATATACATATTGTAATTGTATGAAAGGGGCATGGTTGCCCATGGCCGAGTACAGAAGCATGTAGAGGAGAACCAACACTAAAACTAAGACCAAACATTGCATACTGTTTCATACCCTCTCTTTTCATTGCACATTGTTTTCTGCATTGGTATGAAAGGATTCAAGTTCCAGTCAGTCTGCATCCTTAACCCCAAGGAAGGACATTGAAATCTTCTTCAGATGCTCTTGTGGGCATATGAACTCTCTGTGCCTAGTCAAAGTGGTGCACAGAAGTGGGGACTTCCTCTTATGCTCTGCCTTTAAAGAGTGCCTTCTCAGATCTTTCCATTGGTGGTGGGAAGTCAGTGGACCTTGGGCATGCCACATAGAATTCTGCCCTTGATGTTATATTTAAGAAATCCAAACAACTCATAAATGCTCTGGTCACTAGCCAAAATATACCACCACTGATTTGAAGGCTATCTTCTGCTATAATAACTTTAGTCAATCATCTCTAGGTTACTGTTAGAATTCAACATGTCTAAAACCCCTGGCTTCAAATGTATGACCCTAAGGACCAGCATAATATCCTTCGCAAGGCAATCCCTGAGGCAACTGGCCCCAGCAATCTCAAGCACACTGTGATTGGTATATTTAATATGTTGTTGGCAAAGGAGGTTATACAGTACATTGAATTTTTACAGCACCCAATGGTGTAATGTATATTGCCAAGTCCATTTTTAAGCAAAAGGACATTCTTGCAATGACCCAGGAGAAAGGAACCCTGAATTTTGATGGTGTTTAAATATCTCTATCCACATTTTAACAGACCCTTGCTAGGCACTGGTCTCTTCTTCTGCAAACCTAGACCCTCCAACATATCTTACTTCTAGGGGGTATGCATCCTACCAGTTGACAAAAATAAACAGGAGGACACATGTCCTTCACTCCTTGTAAATCTTCCTGCCTTCATAAAAAAACTCTATATTTGTCCCCAGAGGGGTTGGAATCCTTCTCAGACCCATAGCCACTAGTTTTGCTTCCACTCATTTTGCCTGAGCAGTGGTAACCAATGCTGTTGGTAGAACCACTCAGTCTCCAAAACAGTCTCCATAACAAAAAATGGAAATAAAAATGGAGAGTGACCTTCGCGCTTTACTAATGAATAGTGGATCTAATTGATCCACACGTGTAAGTGAATAAATAAATTGAATAAGTGCAAATGTGCAATGAACGCTTATAAATATAAGTCTAGTATAAGTGAAAAAATTCCAATAAATGGTGATAAGTGTGATTCAATGTAGATAAAATATCTTACATGAATGGATTACTAGCAGCCAAACCTGAACGTGTTCACAATACACAACAACAGAATAATAATTAAAGTGATTTAGCGCTAAAATAAAAATAAAAACACACATATAAAAATACAATCCAATATAAGATCAATAAATAGTATAAATATATATAGATGCACGTAATCAATGACACAAATGGTGGTCTGAATGTCTGATAATAATAAAACGTCCGATATGATATGGAAATATTGTAGTCCTTCTCCACCACCCGAGTGCCTCTCTTCCTTTTCAGTAGCTTGTCACCACTCAGTGGAAATGGGGATGTGCCTTCACGTTGGGACCACTGTGCTCTCCGCGCCGTTAGGCCAGCATATAACTTGTTTGTGAAGTAAGAGGCCAGATAGAAGAAGCCTCTCTCTCATCACTAATGGCATTTCTTTAACCTGTGGGTCACCCAGGGTCCCTCAGCCACTTAGCTGCATTTTTGTTTTTTATATATATCACTTTTGCTGATGCACACCCTACAGGTCCACCACTTCACTTCTATGTTTAAAACATTCCCTACGCATATAATATATATTAATTTTATATTTTTGATATTTACCCTTAGGACCTATTAAAATACCGGCTCCCAGATTAATGACCTGGTCTACAGTTGATCTCCACATGTCTATCTTCCATTTAAAGTCAGTGATTCTGTGCTACAAATGTTTCCCAGGACTGCACACCAATATAGTGAATCACAAAATGAATGATTATAAAATCGCTTCAGCTGGCTCTTCACCCATCAGCATAACATGTTTCACCCATGTAGGTTGGTTGCAATTATTTCAGCAGGAAGGGTGTCGGAAGTGATGGCTCTTTTTTATAGGAAGTCATCTTTGGTCCTTCATCATGACAAATGGTGTTACACCTTCACCCGTCTTTTTTGGCGAAAGTGGCTTAAAGTTTTTATTTTGATTCATGTATTGTCTTGCCTTCCTTTTTTCTAGTCCACAGTTACCAGGAGAAAAAGCTCTTTATACTTTGGATGGTGTTCACGCTGTCGGGTTCTATTTAAGGTAATTTGCAGCAATCAGGGAGTCAGATCCATTGTTTGGCTGCCAGAGAACAGGCAGCACCTAAAGTTACAATTTCTTGCAGGGTCTGTCAGTTTATTCCCCAAGCTTACCACTTGAACGGTAAGACTCCACGTTTTTCAGATTCCCACTAGGTATGAGGGGGCCCCTTGACCTATCCGCCATCTGGCATTAGTAGCTTAAGTCAGCAAGGCTGTTTTCGGTCTTTGGGTCCTTAGGATTGATAAGCGTTTTTTTGTCCCTGTCTCCCTCCCCTCAAGTACATTGCCACAGCGGTCGCAGTTCGCACTGCTGCATGCACCAGGGGGTGAGTGGGAAGTGTGCGACTGGGAAGGACATCACTAAAACAATCTGTCCTATTTATAGTAAATGTAACATTCACCACACATTCACCAAAGGACACAAAACCTTCACTTCTTGTCCAAGTTTAAAAGTGAAAAGTTGCGTATGCTTTTGGTACACTGAACCAGAGTATTACAGTATTTCCCCAAAGTTAGATACATAGTTACATAGTTGGCAAGGTTGAAAAAAGACACCTGTTCATCCAGTTCAACCTGTGTGTATGTGAGTATGTGTCTACTATTTTCAATATTTCTGCATATTGTGTTTGCTAAGAAACACATCTAAAAGATTTTTGAATTCATCCAAACTCTCAATGACACCAACTATGGAAGGGTGTTTTCTTCATCTCTAATGGTCAAATAGTAAAGAATCCCTAATTCAATTTAAGATTGAACTGCTGCTCATCCAACTTTCTTGCATGGCTGCAAGTCTTCTTTAGAGAACTTAGGTTGAATAGTTTCCTCCCAATACTAGACTCACCATTTATAGATTTGTATATTGTATTATATCTTCTCTTCAGCACCCCCCCCCCCTTATTAGCTTTGTTGCCCTTCTCCAGTTCAGGGGTGTGCATCCTCAGGTTTGGTGACCAAGCCTGGAATGCATACTCAAGATGTGGCCGACATAAAATACAATAAACTTTATTGTAATAATAAAAGATATGTAAGGAAATAAATGTGTGGATTGTTGTATAATTGAACCACCGTTTTTATTTACAAATTAAACATGTTTTATAACAATAACAGAAGAAATCATGATTATATAATTTTATATAGCAATTAATATAATGTAACAATAATATAATAAAATTTATATTTTAATATCATATACACTAAAAGCAGTTTGTATGCTGTGTTGGTAGGCCAACTATTATTAGATACATATGTCTAGAGAGGAATGTGCACCAATTCATCAATGTGCTGGCCTAAATCCGGCCTAGGCACATATATCTGTAGTGTTTACTTATCTCTCTCCAAAGCCCCATGTCTTTCTGCTGCTCCGTTCCTCTGTTATCGGCATGATAAATTCTGATAAGTTCTCTGACACAGGAGATAAAAGCATCTGGAAATTTGTGTTGTGTCGGGTGGGTTCATAGAGAGAGATTAGCAAAGAGCTTGTCTATTTACACTGCAGCTCTGCATGTTTCATTTATTCCTTTGCCTATGTGGAGGGAGGGGGGTGCCTTTCCTACAATCAGCTCTCACACAGTGTATGCCAAGAATCCACATTCAGTGGTAGAACAGGAAGAAACATTTCTAACATGATGTTTACTTTCTAAAGAATGTAGAAAGCTGAAGGCATCAGATATACAAATAAAACTGTTGTAGGGGGATTTGTTTCATTTCTGTGTATCATCTGAGGCTGTTCACTTCACTGGGTATATGTGAGGGTTTACAACCACTGTAATAAAAAATAGCCTAGTAAAACCATGCAACATGCAGAACTGTGGTAGCAACTGGCTCGCTGTAGAAAACTACAAGGGATGCATACAAGACAAGTTACTCTGTATAAGGGGAGAGTGCAGAGTGATTGGTCTTTATTGCAGGAAGCTTCTTTGCTCCTGCGCATATTACTGCTGGATTACTACACAGATAGCTCCCCAAAATTCAAATAAAAATACACATGCATCTTTTTTTTTACTATTTGCTTATCATAGTTCAGCTTTCTTCTATCTCCTAAAGTAAGTCATGCTCTTCTTCCAAATTGTAACTGTTTTCCCATTTTATAATCTTATTGAGCTCACAGTCATGATCATCATACATATACACAAAGACAAATGTGTGTAGAAGCCATTTAGCCAGTAGCATGTTTTGGTAACGTGGCAGAGAGTCACCTGAAGGAAACTTACTGTACATGAACACAGGAGAAAATGCATACTCTATGCATACATTATCCCTGGTGATAGTCTTACCAAGGATCCCAGCCTGTAAAGTAACAATACCAGCTTAAACAGAAAGCCCAAGCAGGAATACATTTAACCCTGTAGTATCTACTAAATTATGCTTTATGTAATTTTTTTGGAGTTTTTTTTTGCAGTGCAATCCATAAGTGTGATCTTAATCAATCATCTTTCTTGACTGATATGAAGCGTTCGTTCTAAATAACACAGCTTTTGTCTTTAAATATTTTCAATATCACAGCAGCTAGCTCTGCTCCTGTCATAATTTATATGCTTAAGGATTGCCTTGCACAGTTCTGTATATTCAATCTCTCTTTATGTACCATGGGATTGCTTAACTTATAATTGTTTTTCAGTAACTGATAGCTTCTTGCTTTTCTTAGTGATTTATCTAGTTTTCTCTGGGCTTTTAGCTTTAAAGTCTAAGTATCTCATAATTGTTTGCAAAAGTAAGACAATGCATTGTAAGTAAGCTGTTTTTAGCTATATTTCAAATCTCACTTTGTTTTCTTAGGCTTATTTTGGAGTAAGGCTTTGCATCTTTCATATTTTTGGCATTGCTTTATTTAAATTTGCTTTGCAATCTTGATAATAATAATTGCTTCTTGAAAGCATCTTTTGAACACTGTGGTAATATGTACACTTTAGCACACTGTGGTCTTTTTGTTTTTTTACAAGTTAACCTATCATTAGTGGCTGGTCTTAGGATTGATCTTTTTTACTCATATGTTTAAACCATAGATGATTAACATTCATGTTGTATGCTCTCTTTTTTGTAATATCACTATTTAACTTAGAATGAATATTCCAATTAAAGTATATTAGAACCCAAAACGTTTTAATAGTTTTGGAAAGAGTGGGATAAGGTTGATTTTAAATTTTTTTTTGCTTATTCACAAACCACCCCACACTTACTCCCCTAAGTTAGTAAAGAGTGCCAAGCCTGGTGATACTGCAAAAATTAAAGTCCAATGAAAAAAATATATGTTTAGCTCTTGAAGCTTCAAACATTTGGAAAAAACAGCATTTCACTGAAGTTTCAGGGACACATAAGTCTACGTATTCAAGGTGACACAGAAGTCTCCTTGTCTGTCATCTCAAGAAAAGGTTTTGTTGTGTCCAAAAAACATCAGTGGAATGCTGCTTTTTTGTTGTTGTTTGATGACAAAAATGCCAAAATTTTGTAACTTGCAAACTCCTCAACTACCGTATTTATCGGCCTATAACACGCACCGGCGTATAACACGCACCCCAAGTTTAGGAGGGAATTTTAAGGAAAAAATTTTTTAGGAGAGAAGTTTAGGGAAAAAAAAAACTTACATTTAAGCGTCATTTGCAGCTTGCCCAGCGTCATTTGCAGCTTACCCAGCGTCATTTGCAGTTTGCCCAGCGTCATTTGCAGCCTTGGCCAGCGTCATTTGCAGCTTGCCCAGCGTCATTTGCAGCCTTGCCCAGCGTCATTTGCAGCCTTGCCCAGCATCATTTGCAGCCTGCCCAGCGTCATTTTCAGCTTGCCCAGTGTCATTTGTAACTTGCCCAGTGTCATTTGTAACTTGCCCAGTGTCATTTGTAGCTTGCACAGTGTCATTTGCAGCTTGCCAGCATCATTTGTAGCTTGCCCAGCGTCATTTTCAGCCTTGCCGACGTTTAAATTTCCCGCCGTCGAGACAGACCGCGCATGCGCCGCCGAAAAAAGACCGAACCGCGGCCGAAAAAGGACCGAAGCGCGGCCGAAAAAGACCAAGCTGACTGTTCAGCTCCGCTCGGAGTCCCGCCTCCCTGCTGTTTCGGGAGCGAAGGATAGGGAAGGATTAATGCCCTGTCAGGTTTTTAATGCTGTGTCCTCCATTGGGTAGATGTATGCTATTTGTCCTGGTGACCATTACAGAAAGTGACATATTTGTCCTGGTGACCCAGAGAGAATGTGATAGTAAATGTAAAATTTTACATTTGAGACTAGACCAAGAGGTTAGGGTAAATCTTTCATCGTGAGCATCTGTTCCAGTGACAGCTGTCGAAAAGGGAATTCTCCTCTTATTGTAGAGATTTCCTCTCACTTTCTGTTACATCTCTAGAAAAGGAAGTGAAGCAAAATCTCCTAAACAGGAAAAACTGTATTGGTAAATGCCAGCTTAAAATATTTTAGAACTTTGCCAAACGTAGAAATAGTTGAAGTTGAATTCTATTATTTATATATTACATTGTGAACCTTAATGACCATAGCTGACCAGATTATAATGTCTGATATGCTTTTTGTATATTCTCTTAAATCCAAGGGCAAAAAAGGAGTTTTTGAAGATGATTTTATTGGAATTCATAATAATGTCTATTCATATAAATCAAGTGCAGCTAAACTGCTAACACGGGCATTACAGATGCAGAACAATTCTATGGGATCTGGTCATATATCAATATCCATCCCATAATTGTAATTATTAAAGCAAAATTGAAATGGTTTTGCCTCAATTTTTGAAAAGTAATTTTTTAACTGATCTTTGTTATATACTGTATATTTATGTGTGCATTTATTGTTTTATAAGTAAAAATGTAATAATTGACAAAGGATTACCAAAGTGCTATGAAAAAGTTATTGAGACAACAAGTCCTTTCCAACTTCCTACATTTGATGAAACTGCAGAACAACTGTCCTATAAGAGATGAGTCATTTGACTGAAGATTCATTCAACTGTAATCATTGCAAACAACAACTTTTTCACAAACCTATGTTTAAAGCCACCCCCCCCCCCCCAAAAAAAAAAAAAAATCAAAGTTGCAAACCATTTGGAAAGTAGACACCCCAAGCTATTTGCTGAGAGGCATGTTGAGCCCATTGAATATTTTTTTTTTTAGTCCCAAGTGATTGAATAAAGACAAAAATAAAAAAGATTTTTTTTTTTTTAAAAAAGTTGTCACTAAATGATATATTGCTCACACATGCCATAGTTATATGTGGAATTGCACCCCAAAATACATTTTGCTGCTTCTCCTGAGTATGGGGATACCACATGTGTGGGACTTTTTGGGAGCCTAGCCGCGTACGGGGCCCCGAAACCCAAGCACCGCCTTCAGGATTTCTAAGGGTGCAAATTTTTGATTTCACTCCTCACTACCTATCACCGTTTCGAAGGCCATAAAATGCCAAAATAGCACAAAACCCCCCCAAATCCCCATTTTGGAAAGTAGACACCCCAAGCTATTTGTTGAGAGGCATGGTGAGTATTTTACAGCTCTCATTTGTTTTTGAAAATGAAGAAAGTAAAGAAAAAAAAAAAAAAATTTTTTTCTTTTTTCAATTTTCAAAACTTTGTGACAAAAAGCGAGATCTGCAAAATACTCACAATACCTCTCAGCAAATAGCTTGGGGTGTCTACTTTCCAAAATGGGGTCATTTTGGGGGTTTTATGCCATCTGGGCATTCCATGGCCTCCGAAACTGTGATTGGCAGTGAGAAGTGAAATAAAAAAATTACACCCTTAGAAAGCCTGAAGGCGGTGATTGGTTTTTGGGGTTCCGTACGCAGCTAGGCTCCCAAAAAGTCCCACACATGTGGTATCCCCGTACTCAGGAGAAGCAACAGAATGTATTTTGGGGTGTATTTCCACATATGCCCATGACATGTTTGAGCAATATATCATTTAGTGACAACTTTTTGTAAAAAAAATATATATATTTTTTTTTTTTTCATTATTCAATCTCTTGGGACAAAAAAAAAAAATATTTAATGGGCTCAACATTGCTCTCAGCAAATAGCTTGGGGTGTCTACTTTCCAAAATGGGGTCATTTGGGGGGGGTTTGAACTGTCCTGGCATTTTATGCACAACATTTAGAAGCCTATGTCACACGTCACCCACTCTTCTAACCACTTGTAGACAAAGCCCTTTCTGACACTTTTTGTTTACATGAAAACATATTTTTTTTTTTTTGCAAGAAAATTACGTTGAACCCCCAAACACTATATATATTGTTAAAGCAAAGGCCCTACAGATTAAAATGGTGGGTGTTGCATTTTTTTTTTTCCACACAGTATTTGCGCAGCGATTTTTCAAACGCATTTTTTGTGGAAAAAATACACTTTTTTTTATTTTAATGCACTAAAACACACTATATTGCTCAAATTTTTGATGAAATAAAAAATATGATCTTAGGCCGAGTACATGGATACCAAACACGACATGCTTTAAAATTGCGCACAAACACGCAGTGGCGACAAACTACATACATTTTTAAAAGCCTTTAAAAGCCTTTACATGATACCACATTAGATTCACGGAGGAGGTCTACTGCTAAAATTACTGCCCTCGATCTGACCTTCGCGGTGATACCTCACATGCATGGTGCAATTGCTGTTTACATATGACGCCAGACCAACGCTTGTGTACGCCTTTGCGCAAGAGAAGGGGGGGCAGGGGTGCTTTTTTTTTTTTTTTTTGTTTTTTTTTTTATTTATTTAGCTTTTTTATTTTATTTTTTAAATTTTGCTTCCATTTTTTTTATTTGTTTTTATTTTTATTGTTATCTCAGGGAATGTAAATATCCCCTATGATAGCAATAGGCAGTGACAGGTACTCTTTTTTTGAAAAAATTGGGGTCTATTAGACCCTAGATCTTTCCTCTGCCCTCAAAGCATCTGACCACACCAAGATTGGTGTGATAAAATGCTTTCCCAATTTCCCAATGGCGCGGTTTATATCCGGGAGGGGGGACATTCCCTCCCACTGCTTGTAAAAGCAGTCTAGAGGCTAATTACCCGCTAGAATTGCTTTTACATGAAAGCCGATCACTGGCTGAAAAGAATGATACCAAGATGATACCTAAACCTGCAGGCATCATTCTGGTATAACCATTCAAAGTCCAGCAACATACTGGACATATATTGTAATCTTTTTTTTTTTTCATGCAGCCTCTTGGCTGAACGAAAAAAAGAGATTGATTGGTGGGTATGCCCACCATTAGAATACCTCCCTTCATCCACCCACTTCTAATGATGGGCATACATGCACCATTTATATATGCCGATGCATGGGGGCATCCTCCCGCAAAAGTTATGCCGTGTACACACGGTCGGAATTTCGACCGTATGTACGTGGCATTAGGAGCCAATCGCTCCCCCCCCCTGCTGCCCCCATGCTTCGGCATATATGCTCTTTTTTTTAACTGTGGTGGTGAAATCACCTCCTACAGCGTTGGAGTCGCGGCTTTATGTATCGTGGGAGCAAACGCTGTTGCTGTCAAGATAAATAAATCCGCGTTGCAACTGAATGGCGCACCTGAAAACAAAAAAA
Organism: Lithobates sylvaticus; assembly: GCA_028564925.1. Classification (NCBI taxonomy): domain Eukaryota; kingdom Metazoa; phylum Chordata; class Amphibia; order Anura; family Ranidae; genus Lithobates; species Lithobates sylvaticus. The sequence goes on from CM053026.1 coordinate 650,414,602, forward strand.
TGCTCAACACTAAAACACACAGTAAACAAAATTACATACCTGAAAAGCAAGCATGATAAAACATAATAAAACATAATAAAACATAATAAAACATTGCAGAATAGAATGGAGTAAAAAAAGAGCAACAATAGAGAGAGAATAGAGTGAGAGAGAGAACAATAAAACGACAACTATTTTATTTTTTTTTATTTTTTTGAGATTCACAGGTAAAAAAGCTCCTGACTGAAGCGACTGAATCAAAACGCTACCACAAAAAAAATGTTAGCGATCGCAGGGATCAGGCCTGACTCTGCGAACGCTGCAGTTATGTGTGCTTAGTGTTTTGTAAGTGACAGTGATCGATCGATACTGCACTTGGGTGGGCTGGGCTGGGCGGAGGGGGAAAACGCAGGTGCTAGCAGGTATCTGGGCTGATCCCGCTAACAATGCGTTTTTTTTTGGAACCCTAAACTGCTGGGACGCTAGTATAGATCTGATCAGATCAGATATTGATCTGTTCAGATACTGTGCCACTAAGGGAGGTGTATGCTTTGTGCGTGGGTGTTTGCGGTACTGGCACTAACCTGGGGCGACGCAGACCTTATTTGACCCTAAAACCTAATTGATATCACCCGCCGGGCGATCAGGGGGTTAAACCGTTATTGGGTAATAAATGGCGGGTGCCCTGACAGTATAAAAAACAAGCTAACTAACCAGCGTCACCCGTAACAGTAATACAAAAAAAAACTGGTTACCTAGCGACACTAATGCAGCGATCAGAAAAACGATCGCTTAGTGACACTGGCAAAAGGGGGTGAAAGGGTTAACTAGGGGCAACCAGGGGGTTAAACCTTTATTAGGTAATATATGGGGGTACCTGACGCTATATAAAAACCTGACGGGGAACCTAAATAACGAAATAACTAACTGGCTAACCAGCGTCACCAGTGACAGTTATACAGTGATCACTGGTGAAAGGGTTAACTCTAGGGGCAATCAGGGGGTTAAAACCTTTATTTAGGTTGTAATATGGGGGTACCTGACCTATAAACCTATTTATGAACCTATATAAACATGGCGGTTACCTAAAAAAAAAAAATGGTTACCTAGCGACACTAATGCAGCGATCAGAAAAACGATCGCTTAGTGACACTGGCAAAAGGGGGTGAAAGGGTTAACTAGGGGCAATCAGGGGGTTAAAACCTTTATTAGGTAATATATGGGGGTACCTGACGCTATATAAAAACCTGACGGGGAACCTAAATAACGAAATAACTAACTGGCTAACCAGCGTCACCAGTGACAGTTATACTGTGATCACTGGTGAAAGGGTTAACTCTAGGGGCAATCAGGGGGTTAAAACCTTTATTTAGGTTGTAATATGGGGGTACCTGACCTATAAACCTATTTATGAACCTATATAAACATGGCGGTTACCTAAAAAAAAAAAATGGTTACCTAGCGACAGCAGTGACACTAATACAGCGATCAGAAAAACGATCGCTGTATTGTTATATTATTATTGTATTGTATACAATATGTCTATAACGCTAAAGTCTCATTCCATATGAAAAAAGTAAATTTTACAAAAATAAATGTGAACATTTTAACCACTTTTGCGATTCAGCACTGCGTAACTGACAATTGTGCGATCATTTTCCCACAAATAGAGCTTTCTTTTGGTGGTATTTGATCGCCTTTGCGGTTTTTATTTTTTGCGCTATAAGCAAAAAAAGAACAACAAATTTGAAAAAACACAATATTTTGTATTTTTTGCTATAATAAATATCCCCATTTTGTTTTAAAAAAAGCGAATGTTTTCTCAGTTTAGGCCGATATGTATTCTTCTACATATTTCTGGTAAAGAAAAATGCAATAAGCGTATATTGATTCGTTTGCGCAAAAGTTATAGCGTCTACAAAATAGGGGATAGATTTATAGCATTTTTATTTCATTTTTTGACTAGTAATGGCACTGATCTGCAATTTTTATCGGAACTGCGGCATTATGGCGGACACATCGGACACTTTTGACACATTTTTGAGACCATTGGCATTTATACAGCGATCAGTGCTATAAAAATGCACTGATTACTGTAAAAATATCACAAGCAGGGAAGGGGTTAACACTAGGGGGCAATCAATGGGTTACCTGTGTTCCCTAGGTGTGTTTCTAACTGTAGGGGGAGGGGACTGACCTAGAGAAAGTGACGGAGCATGATTCCTAGCTAATAGGAACTCACGATCTGTCACGCCTTACAGAACAGGGATTTATGTGTTTACACACGCACACTTTCCTGTTCTGCCTCTCGTGCCCACGATTGCTCATGGATGGCGGTCATTGTGACCATCAGCCACGAGCAACAGCACCCCTGCTGTGCAGGAGGCATGGGCGTGCGCCTCCGGTGGTGTGCGCACGCCTGCTATCCTGATCCCGTGAGCCGACATATAGCTATGATGGCTCGCAGGATCGTACCGACCTGCCGCAGTAAAATGATGGTGGCTGGTCGGCAAGCAGTTCAATTTGTTCATACAATGTGCATGGAATTAAAGAAATACAGTTACATCAAAAACATTTTTCTGCATTCACATTACAGTATACAGTATAACTACTCAGAAGTCTAAGCAAAATTAAGACGTAAAAGTTAGCAATTCTCTCTTGCAGCAGTGGGGTCCTCATTTTAAATCCTGGCCAGGATATAGGCATACCCCACTTTTAGGTGCAAAATCAGGCTCACTTCTGCATAGAAACCAATGAGCTTCTAACCCCAGCTTATTCAATTAAGCTTTGATGATAAAACTTGGAAGCGCATTGGTTTCTATGCAGAAGTGAGACGGATTTTGCACTTTCCAGCTTTAGTAAATAAACCCCATTGTGTACTTAAAAGTGGGGTATGCCTGTACTATCTGCATGAAGTTTGCATGTTTTCCTGGTGCTTGCATGGGTTTTGTCTCACACTCCAAAGACCTTGCTGGTAGGCTAATTGCATATGTATGAAAGGTGGAGACCTTAGATTGTAAACTCAGTAAAGTGTTGTTTAACATTTTGAGCACTATATAAATGCATATAAGAAAAATAGGGTTTTGTTAACATAACATAACATTTTTAATTTGTATGACTCCCTTACTGTTAAGAATAGCGTACAATACATTTGTTGGTGTTAATTTTTTCACGCACAAGCTTTTGGCTTAAAATTGAAATGAAAGTTTTGGTAATGTATGTTTTAAATTATGTTTTACATTGCCATTTAATTAAAAAGCTGAATGCAAAATGCGGCTTTCATTTTCTATGTAAATTCAATTTTAGATTAATTAGGGAAGTATAAGAACCACAGTGTAGGTATTTACTTTTAGCTAGGGCTCTGTAACATAGGTTTCCCCTCAACTACTGTCCTTGTAACAATGGTTTCACCAAATAGGAACTGACTGAAAGTCCTCAACAGCAACACAGACAGAAATATTTTTTTTAGGGCAAAACCCTTATCAGATTTTTAGTGCTATGTGATAGAAAATCTATATAGGCTCCTAATGCTGTAAAACCTGACAGGAGTTATCATCCTTGCCTACACTATCTAAAACTTAAAAAAAAAAAGTTAGGGCTTGACATAGATTTTAATTAACTGCCAAAGCCTCTGGCCATATACTAGGATAAATATACAAAGAGATTACATAATATTGTAGGATATCCTCTTAGTTTAGTGACAAAACATAAAGCTGTATTCATGCCAATCGTCAAATTTTGCACAGGTAAAAATCTTTTCTTTGCCTTGAAATTTATAGATTCACCATGTTTATTTTGCATTCATCATTCCTTTATTAAAGCCTTTCCAATGTCCATCATTTTGATCATTTATGTTTTCCTAACATAGCTTCTTACTTACTGGGCGAATTAAAAGGAGAAAGATATATTTAGTTCATTCTATCTATCTATAAATATTTTTTTTGTTCATATATTTATAATCAAACCTATTTTCAAATGTTATCACATTTATTTTATTGTTTACTTGCATTCTCATTTAACAAATAGTTTATTCTTAATTTAGATGTAAACCCTACATGGGTGATAATTAGTTTGCTAAAGCACTGTGGGGGTTTTTAAGAAAGTCAAGTGCACACTTGAAATTGCACTGAAAGTGCACTTGGAAGTGCAGTCACTGTAAATCTGAGGGGTAGATCTGAAATGAGTGGAAGCTCTGCTGATTTTATCATGTGCAAGCTAAAATGATGTTTTTTATTTTCCTTGCATGTTCCCCTTGGATCTACAGTGACTGCACGTCCAAGTGCATTTTCAGTGCAATTTGAAGTGCACTTTGCACTTGTAGTTTGCACTTGTAGTGCAAAGTGGAGTTGCCTTTAGTAAATAACCCCCATGTATCATAAACAATTGCCTTGTTTTTTTTTATTTATATTAGACTAAGATAGAGTTTTTAGCTTAATTCATCCTTTTTTTTGTCTTAGGCTACTTTCACACTGAAGTGATTTACAGGTGCTATAGCACTATAAATAGCGCCTGCAAAGCGCCTGTAAAGTGTATCTCCTGTCACTCCATTGTGAAAGCCTGAGGGCTTTTACACTGGAGCGGTACGCTTGCGGGACTTTACAAAAAGTCCTGCAAACAGCATATTTGAGGCACTTTAGGAGCAGTGTATACACTGCTCCTAAAGCGCCCCTGCCCATTGAAATCAATGGGCAGCGCCGCCTAAGTGCCTCGGCAGAAGCGCTTTGCGGGCACTTTTAACCCTTTACTCGGCCACTAGCAGGGGTTAAAAGTGGCCCGCTAGCAGGTGAAAGGTGCCGCTAAAACGACAGTAAAGTGTCAATATAACTAGCGGCGCTTTACCACTGATGAGCCTCAGTGTGAAAGTGCCCTTAGTGCTGCTGATCTCCTCCAGCTTCCCATATACTGTAAAATTGGCACCTGCCCCGAGCAGCAGCTCGGGGCAGGTTTTCTGATGGTGACAAGAGCAGAATGGGCCTTTGGTGTGTGAGTCAGCATGAAGCTCATAATAACCATGAGAAGCTCATGTGGCAGGGTGACAATGCAGAAAATTAGTTAGGAGACAGGGACATAGCATTGTCCCCCTATAACAGGACTTGCCGGAAGAAGAAATACCATGTTACCAGGATTGTGAAGGATTCTGTTACTGAAAGCTGAAGATGGTAAAATACTTTTGTAGTGACCACCCACAGTATATATACGTCATTACTTTGTCGTTTAATACTGGTGTTATGGCAGCAGCTAGCTGCCATAACCCTGGTATAATTTTTCTCTGTGGGCGATTCGGTGTCTGCTTAAAGTGATCCTGGCAGGGGATTCACCACAGAATCACTTTTAGAGGTGGCGGGAGAGGTCCCCCCGCACCGCTTTTTGGTAATTTCCGGGTTTACCGGAACCATCAGTTAACTCAGAATTTATTCGATCCAGCTGATGGCTAGGCAGAAAGTTGAGTGAGCAAAGATGACCCCCACTTAGCTGTATGTCCTTGGAGGACCGGAGCGACCTCTGATGTCACGTCCGGTTTTTGGGCTTAAGGACTTTTTTTTAAGTCAACATTTTTTTTCTTTTTCTTTTAAAGGTAAATGAGAGATCTGGGTCTTTTTGACCCCATATATCTCAATAAAGAGGACCTGCCATACGTATTTATGTTACAAGGGATGGTTACATTCCTTGTAATAGGAATAAAAGTGATAAAAAAAATAAAAATAAAGGGACAGTGTATAAATAAAAAATAAATTAAATAAGAAAGAAAAATTAAAGTGCCCAATTCCTCTGTGCTCGCGTTTATAAGCGATAGCATACATAAGTCATGCCCACATATAGAAACATAGAAAAGTGACGGCCATTGTGTCTGCCCTTTTTTTTGTTGTTTTAGTTTTGTTTTTTGTTTTTTTTTTCATTAACTTTTTTTGTCTGAGTATATATCTGTTTGTCCCAAGCATGTTTCAAGCCATTTACTGTCTCATTGCCTCTGCTGGAGGTTTATTCCAAGTGTCAACTACCCTTTTAGTAAAATAATACTTTCTAAAATTAGTTTTGAACTTTCCTCCAGTTAGTTTGAGGTCATGTCCCCATGTTCTCGATATTGGTTTCATATTGAAATAACTGCCCTCCCGAAACTTATTTACCCCTTGATGTATTAAAAGGTTTTAATGATGTCTCCCTTTTCCCTTCTTTGCTCCAGACTGAAGTCGCTCTTGATATGTTTTATCCCCCAGACCTTTCACCATTGTTGTTACCCATCTCTGGACTTGTTCTATTATATCAGTATCTTTCGGTAGGTGAAGTCTCCAGAACTGGACACATTATTCTAAAGGAGGTCTCACTAAAGACCTATATAGGGGAGTCAGAACCTCCTTCCTCCTGCTGGTGATCCCTCTAGTGATGCAATGTTGTTCTCCCCCACGGGATTGTTTTTCCCTAGGTCCATTATTTTACATTTAGAACATTGAACTGCAGTTTCCACGGCTTTGACCAATCTTCCAGCAATACCAAATCATGTTCTATATTACAGGCACCTCCAGGGATAGCAACCCTATTACACACCTTTGTATCATCAGCAAAAAGACATACCTTTCTCAACAAGGTATGTAAACGGTGTTCAAACCACAAATGTTGGGTATCACCATGATTGTTAGAGCAAGAGCAATAATTCTAGCACCAGACCTCCTTTGTAACACTAAACAGGTAACCTGTAAAAAATCTTTAAAGCGTCTCCATTTGTCGCCATTCCACGAGTGTGCACAATTTTAAAGCATGACATGTTAGGTATCTATTTATTCAGTGTAACAACATCTTTCACACTATACAAAAAACTTGGGCAAACCTCTGTGTTTTGTTTTTATTTTAATTCATAAAATTACATTTTTTCCACAAAATTTGCCTTTTGCTGCGCAAATACAGTGTGACATAATATAATGCAAAGATTGACATTTTATTCTGTGGGATCTCTGTTAAAAAAAGTATATATCTAATTTCTTTGGGGTTCTAAGTAATTTTCTAGCAAAGAATACTAATTTAAACTTGTAAACGAAAAGTTCCAGAAAAGGACTGGTCAGCAAGTGGGTTAAATGTTTAAGATTATGTGAGATTTCAGTAATTAGGTCCATATATAATTTAACTTTTAATTTTCCACTTTTTAAAGGCAATTTGAAATTGGTATATACAAATGCACCTTGTCTGATGTAGCTTGCCTAAAATGGAACAGTCATACATTTTGCAACTGTAATTTGCATCATTATCTGGAGAAAATAATATTTAGGTTGACATATTCAGCAGATGTCCAATTTTGCATGGAAATGTAAAAGCCAGAAAAAAGTATGATTTTGCATCTGTTTTTGTTTATTTATTGTGAGGTTAGTGTCAGAATGTATTAAACTCATCTAGCAAAAATTTTGCAATAATGGTACTAACTGAACTGTTGACAGACTTTTTATGTTGCCAAAATGATTGTATCTATTGTAAGAACAGTTCCAAATGTTACTGTATTCCAAGCTTTATTTGTTCGGATCACACATAAAGGATATGTAGTATAGGTAATGAATTGTATAATTTACTGAGAAATCAATGCATAAAAATCTTAAAATCTGCTCAATACCAAATGCAGAACTGTACTGTATATTCTGTTATGTTAGACAGGTTTTGGCTGCACTGAGTGTAACTAGTGATCATCTTTAAAACTCTCCTTTCCAGAACTGTTCATTTCTAGTCAGTTCTATTTGTCAGATTTTTTAATTATAACCTAAATTATAACCTTAATTACTTTTAGAGTAACACTTCACACAATCTAAAACAGTGGAACCCAGAATATTATCTTTACTCTTGACCATTTCTGATTCAATTGTTCAGAGAAGTCTATTTCACTACAGTCAACCCTTTTACAAATTAATACTTCTCTAAGAGAAATAGAAATATGCCAGGGACCAGCCATACCACTCACTGTATATATTTAGCACTTTGGTGGTTAGAGCTTAACTCATTATGGTATAGTGTAACATAGTATGATATAGTATAACTAGTTAATTCCAACATGAAATAACTATTTATGCTTAGAAGTATACAATAATCAAAACGTTTAGTTCCAAAGTTAAAGTTAAATAAAATACTGTGCATCATTAAGAATTGCCATTTTCCCAATAAAACACTATCAAGTACTTTCATTTCAATGATTCTGGTCTCTTCCAGCTTTTTTCAGCCACTTCCTGTCTACATGCAGGAATGGTGGCACATCACTGCTCAGAGCCTCCTATTTGAGATAATGATGAATCAGCGCCTTCACAATATGTGATACAACATGCCTATTTATAGTCTCTACTGGGGGCGCATGTGATAGAGACACAACTCAGGAGCACAGTTAAAACACAGTTGTCACTCCATAACAGGAAATGTTTCAACAAAGGCCTTCATGGCAGGATCACCAGATTTTTAAAAAATCAAATCTGCAGATTTAATAAGAATAAAGATAACTTATTAAATTAACTTAGTAATTGGGTTTATATTTACTTTTAAATATTATAACTCATAACTATGAATTAGGTATACTTATGCCGCGTACACACGAAGGGACAATCCCGCGGGATTATCCGCTGGACTGAAGTCCAGCGGATAATCCCCTCGTGTGTGGGCGCCGGCGGACTTTTTGGCGCCAAAGTCCGGCGGACCAAAGTTTTAAGTTTGGTTTTAAAATTATCCGCTGGACTTGGCAGTCCAGCGGACAATCCCGCCGTTAGTAGGCAAGTCCGCGGGACTTTTGAAAATGAACGGACTTGCCCACACACGGAGCAGTCCGTTCATTTCGAACGTAACTTCAGGTACGTAGCTAGCGTAGGCAGTAAATGCCGCCGCGCTAGCTCCGTCACCTGTCATGGATTTAAAGGGAATCCCCACGCCGAAAAAACGGCGTGGGGGTCCCCCCCAAATCCATGTCAGACCCTTATCCAAGCACGCAGCCTACCAGGCCGCGTGCCCTCAACATGGGGGGTGCCCTGGGGAAAGGGGGGCCGTGCGGCCCCCCCCCCCCAAGGCACCTTGTCCCCTTGCATCCTCCGGGACTGTGACAACACAAGGGGGCGGGGTCACCATGTGACATGAACATGTGACCCTGTCTCCATGCCCCTATATAAGTCCTAGCGCAGAGCGGCACAGGCATTCCGGGCAGAGAGAGCGTCGGGTCAACATCGGAAGAAGAAGAAGAAGAAGAAGAAGAAGAAGAAGAAGAACAAGAACAAGAACAAGAACAAGAAGAAGGACAAGAAGAAGGACAAGAAGAAGGAGAAGGCGCCGGCGGCGCGGAAGACGACGACCGCCGCAAGAACAGAAGAGACCCCCGGAAGACCCCCGAAGGCGGATCGAGACCCCCAGACGGCGGCGACGACGAAGAAGGTAGCCGGACTTCCCCCGCTCGGTAAAAGAGCTTGGTAAATGGCGGGGGAGTCCGGCGAGAAGACCCCCAAGACGGAAGAAGACCCCCGGAGCAGTGCAATAAACTATTTTTTCAAAAGTGTGGGTGTTTTTTTAACTTTACATTTTACACCTTAGGTGAATGGGTAGGGGTACATCGTACCCCATACTCATTCACATAGGGTGGGGGGCCGGTATCTGGGGGCCCCCTTATTAAAGGGGTCTCTCAGATTCCGATAAGCCCCCGCCCGCAGACCCCGACAACCAACGGCCAGGGTTGTCGGGAAGAGGCCCTTGTCCTCATCAACATGGGGACAAGGTGCCTTGGGGTGGGGGGGCCGCACGGCCCCCCTTTCCCCAGGGCACCCCCCATGTTGAGGGCACGCGGCCTGGTACGGCTCAGGAGGGGGGGGGCGCTCGTTCGTCCCCCCCCCTTTCCTGGCCTGCCAGGCTGCGTGCTCGGATGAGGGTCTGACGTGGATTTGGGGGGAACCCCCACGCCATTTTTTCGGCGTGGGGAGTCCCTTTAAATCCATGCCAGCTTACGGAGCTAGCGCGGCGGCATTTACTGCCTACGCTAGCTACGTAACCTGAAGTCACGTGCTAAATGAACGGACTTGCCGATGAGCGGCAAGTCCGTTCATTTTCAAAAGTCCCGCGGACTTTGGCCGGCGGATTATCCGCCGGAGAAGTCCGTGCGTGTGTGGGCAAGTCCGCACGTGTGTGGGCAAGTCCACACGCTCGGAAAGTCCAGCGGACCCAGCTGGAAAGTCCGGCGGGATTGTCCGCTGGACTATGTCCGCCGGCAAAAGTCCGCACGTGTGTACGCGGCATTAGCCTTATATTTAGCATTGCTTTGTTTGTGTGAGGAGGGCTTTTGATGCTAAAAGTTGAAAGGCCCACTAAAGTCTGGGAGTTGTTGCCCTGTTATTTGTCTGAATAATACATACTAGGCCTTATCTACTAAAGCCTACTTGCATATGCTGTTTATTGCTCATACATGGACATCCAGATTTAATCCTCCTGATCTACTGTGCACATGTGATATGCATGGATATGCTTGTACTATCTATACCATGCTTTTGATGTGTTTTCCTATACACTGCCATGTCTGAATGCATGCCACGTAGGTAGCGATGTGTATAATATATATATATATATATATATATATATATATATAATTCCAATTGATGTTTTAGGGTCTTGGAAGAAAACAACACAAAGTGCATGCATATATCAAAAAAAATAACTGTAATGCCGCATACACATGATCGGACTATTCGGCCGGACCATCCGGCGGACTTAATCCGGCGGACAATCTGCCGGACTTTCCAGCGGAGTTCTGCCGGACTTTCCGAACGTGCGGACTTGCCCATACACGCCCGGACTTTTGAAATGAACGGACTTGCCCACACACGGAGTAAAGTCCTTTATTTAGAACGTGACTCCAGGTAGACGGGACTAGCAAAGGAAGTCACAGTCCCGGGGGATGTTGGAACTGTGACATCATAAGGGGCAGATCACAATGTGACATGAGCCGGTGACCCTGCCCCTTGTCCCTATATAAGTGGCCGTGCAACACGTCTCGGCCATTACAAGCGGAGACAGCGTTGTGTCAACATTGGGAGAAGAAAGAAGAAGCAGAAGAAGCAGAAGGCGGCTGCGACAGTGACAGCGACAGAAGACTGGGCCAACGCTAGTAAAAAAGCTAGAAGAAGAAAGCGGAGGCCCGGCAAGAAGAACCAAAGAGCGGGACACAACCCCCGAAGTCAGAAGAAGACTCCCAGATGGCGACGAAGGAGAAAGCCAGGCTGCTCCACTAGTAAAAGAGCTAGTAAAAGAGCAGAAGATAGCGGAGCAGTCCGGCGAGAAGACCCCCAAAGACGGAAGAAGAGAAGATCGCAGAGCTGTCTAATAAGGTATTTTAAAAACCTGTGTTGTGTTTTTTTATGTACACTTTTTCCCCAGGTGAATGGGTAGGGTACATGGTACCCCATACTCATTCATATAGGGTGGGGCACCGGGATCTGGGGGCCCCCTTATTGAAGTGGGCTACAGGATTCCGATAAGCCCCCCACCTGCAGACCCCAACAACCAACAGCCAGGGTTGTCGGGAAGAGGCCCTTGTCCTCATAAACATGGGGACAAGGTGCTTTGGGGTGGGGGCCCCCCTTTCCCCAAAGCACCCCCCATGTTGAGGGCACGCGGCCTGGTACAGCTCAAGAGGGGGCGCCCCCACCCCCTTTTCTGACCGGCTGGGCTGCATGCTTGGATAAGGGTCTGATATGGATTTGGGGGGACCCCCGCACCGTTTCTTCGGCATAGGGATTCCCCTTTAAATCCATACCAGGCAACGGGGCTAGCAAGGTGTCAATCTCGCCGAAGGAGGCGGCGACATTGACTCCCTTCGCTAGTCCCGTCTACCTGGAGTCACGTTCCAAATGAACGGACTTTACTCCGTGTGTCGGCAAGTCCGTTCATTTCAAAAGTCCGGCGGACTAGCACACAGACGGACGGATTGTCTGGCGGATAATTTTGAGTCAAAACTTCTTTCTAAAGCCCCATACACACGCGCGGATTATCCGAGGACCAGGTCCGTCGGATCATGTCCGTCATACTTTGTCCGATGTTGGTTTTGCGTACACACGGTCGGACAAAGTTGTCGGAAAATCCGATCATTCTGAACGTGGTGACGTTTGTTGCCTACGACAGGACTACGTAGAGGCTAGTAGCCAATAGCTTTGGTCTTGTAATGTGATCTGAGCATGCGTAGCACTTTGTCCGTCGGAATTCGCTACACACGATCGGATTTGGTGTGATCGGACTTTGTTGTCAAAAAATCTATCCAGCAGGAGATAGGACTTTGTCCATCAGACAATCCGATGGAAACATTCCGATGGTGCCTACACACGGTCGGAATTTCCGGAATTTCCGACAACATTGTCTGATAGGACAGAATCCATCAGAAAATCCGACCGTGTGTATGGGGCTTTAGTCTGCCGGATAGTCCGATCGTGTGTACACGGCATAAAAGAAACACTAAAAGAAAAAAAAAATGTTCATGCTGTGCAGGGGGTATCACAGTGCACATTCATAGATATATCTACTTTGATGTGCAAGCATGCTTTCATACACTACTGCTTGGAATGGAGTTACTAGTAAAGTACATGCTGCACAAATGCAGCATTTAAATATTTAATACACACTTCAAATTGGGAATGTAGCATACAGTTTGAACACCAGTGTACAATATTCTAGATAAGTTGCAGGATTGCAGAGCAGGCTTTGTGGTTATATGTGCTTCTATAAACAAATTGTATTCTCTAGTAAAAGTTATTTTTTTTAATGATGTGTTTTGCCTTTAATTTTCCTTAAAGCGGTGTTCCGCCCCAACAAAAAAAAAAATAAAAGCCAGCAGCTACACACACAAACTTTTCTCTCAGGCTCATTGCAAATTGTAGATAATAATGGAATGTGAAGTGCACATGCAATTTATAGTAAGATAAGAGTGTCACTAGTCTGTTTACTCTTATTTTTCCATTAGACATGTGCAGAACGGAAACATTTGTTTAGTTTAGTTTCGGATAGATTTGTTATGTTACTAATTTAATTTCGTTATGGAATTGGTTTAGTTTAGTTTCGGAATTTGTTTAGTTTAGTTTCGTTTTCATTAAAATTCATTTTATTTTCATTAAAATTTGTTTCCTTTATAAATTTTCGAACGAATACCAACTTTTCAGAAGGATTAGAATCCGAATCGGTCGAAAAGCGATTAGCTGATTAAAATTCTGTGTGAAGAAATAGCTGGTTGTTAGGCAGGCAGCCGGGAAGCTGGCCACCCGCCTCCTTAATAACCATGAGTCATCATCTGTCAGCAGGAATAGAAATAGAAAATTGTTTAAAAAAAGGTGGGGTGTCTCCCCCAAAATTCATACCAGACCCTTATCCGGGCATGCAGCCTGTTCAGGTCAGGAAAGGGGGGAGGTGAGCAAGCGCCCCCCCCGAACCATACCAGGCCACCTGCCCTCAACATGGGGGGGTTGGTGTTTTGGGGCAGGGGGACCCCACCTCCAAAGGACTTTGTCCCCATGGTGATGGGTTTCTTCCCAACAACCCTGGGCTGTAGTTGTCAGGGTAGGCGGGTGGGGGGCTTATCGGAATCTGGAACCCCTCTTTAACAAGCCCCCCCTATGTGAATGGGTAGGAGTACATAGTAACCCTACCCATTCACCAAAAAAGTGTCAAAAAGTGATAAACACAAGAGACAAGATTTTGACAATTCCTTTGTTAAAAAAAATAGTGTCCCTCAATGTAAATCCATTAAAAATGCTCCAACTCCTGGGAGGCCTCCCACCGAATGCTTGCTCTGCTCTTTGACATTTCTTAAATAGGTTCATCACCCAGTGGCCCCACCCTTTCTGATGTCACAGACCCAGCATGCACCAGTCCGTGACATCAGAAGGGGTGGTGCCACCGGGCAACGCAGCCAGGTGGCCCTGCTCCTTACCTATATAAGAAATGTCAAAGTGCAGAGCAAGCATTCAGTGAGAGGCCTCCCAGGAGGCTAAGTGTTTTTCTTTTTTCTTTTCCTTTTTTAGGTCAGCTGGCAGCATTATTGAAGAGGGATTTACATCAAAGGACACTATTTTGATTTTTTTAATAGGGGAATTGTTAAAAAGTTGTCTGTTGTGTTTATTATTTTTTTTTACACTTTTTTGGTAAATGGGTAGGGATACTATGTACACCATACTCATTGACATGGGGGCAGGACCTGGGGACCTCCTTGTTAAAGGGGGCTTGCAGATTCCAACAAGCCCCCCCCACGCAGACCCCCCACAACCACGGTTGTGGGCATGAGGCCCTTGTCCCCATTGACATGGGGACAAGGTACTGGGGCAGTAGTACTTCATTTTCCCATCGCACACGTTCCTGGAAATGCTCTCAGTTTTGGGTGCTGTAGCAACAACCAGCTGGATACTGGTTCAAGTCACAATGAAGATATTTGCCAGCACACCATGGAGCGACACAAATAGCGTCCAAAAGGGTGATTTATTGCATGATCACAACACAGGGATAGTGCAACGTTTCGGAGCCACGCAGGGCCCCTTCATCAGGCATGCCTTTTGGACGCTATTTGTGTCGCTCCATGGTGTGCTGGCAAATATCTTTATTGAGGTACTGGGGCAGAGCCCCTTCTTTTCCAAAGCACCCACCCCCATGTTGAGGGCATGTGGCCTGGTATGGTTCAGGAGGGGGGGCGCTCGCTCTCCCCAAGAAGTTTTCAACCTGGTATGGCCTGGGGAAGGGACCCCACTCTGTTTGCAATTTTTTTTACCTTTTTCTATTGCCGGGCAATTGCCGACATTGTTTTATTTACATTCATTTGTCAGGGGGGAAGCCCGCTGACAGATGATGACTCATGGTTGTTAAGGACACAGGCGGCCGAATTCCCAGCTCGCTGCTTAACAACCAGCTATTTCTTCACACACAATTTTTTTCGACCAGTCTGAATTATATTTGTCCTGAAGAGTTGAAACTTGTTAGAAAACGAATAAACAAAACAAATTTTAACAGATTTTAATGTAGTTTGTTACTATTCGTTACTATTTCATAACCAAAAATGTGTCTGAATTTGTATTCAGACCAAAACAAATTACACATGTCTACTTGACATACATACATTATAGTAGCTTGTAGGAGTTTCAGGAATTCACCAGTCTAATTTTAAGCTTATTTGTAACTTACAAATTAAAGTGACACTAAATATCCTTTTTGCCTGAAAAACTATTCGTAAATATCCACTACGTAAAGGCCCTATCATTATTTTTTTATTAAATATTTTTTTACAGTGTTATTCTGCTTCGTGGTAACATACTGCATGAGCTCCTGAACTCTTCCTTTTCCATCTTACTTCTGTCTTGTTTGGAACAAGTGTGCTCTATGCACACTATACATCCCATAGTCCATAGTCCATCTCAGAAGCAAGAAAGAGGGTGGTGATGTTCCTACATACAGCAGGATCATGGATATCAAATGTAGACACCCTCTAACTCTAAATTTGGAGATTTGGAGAAGGCCAAAAGCAATAGGTGGTACTTTTTAGAGTTAATAAAACATACCTGAATAGAATTATTTTTTTAAACTAGAGATTAGTGTCACTTTGGGGGTCACATCACATGGGGATTTATCAGCTCCATACCTGTCTAGAGCTTACTGCTTGTGTTATATATATTACTATTCCTGGAGTTGGGCTCTTTCATCTCTTTCATAATACATTATATTTTTACAAAAAACATATTTTACAAATGAAAATATCACAATATTAAGTACATTCATTTGAAATTTTTGTTAGTTTTTTAAAAAGAGAAGGCTTTAAGAGAATTAATAAACATTTGACATATACTGTATATGCATTTCTGAATGTTTATTTATTTTCTTTTCTTTTTTATAATTATATATTTAAATCATTTATTTGATGACACTTTTAGAATGTGTGTCCTCCTTTTACTTCTTTAGAGAAAGAACAGTACCAGATGTGAATGTCTCACATTATTCTTTGTTTGTATTAATGGTTATCAACCAGTTAGATCTCCGTGAAGTGTCAGTGATTACACAGTTTAATGCAACAAATAGGAACAGGTGCAGCAGTAAACAGTCCCTGATTAACAATTTCATTTAAATGTTTTAACACATTTCTGTAGGGCAAATTATTCCCAGTGGAAAGAAGGTGTGCTTTTTTATTGTATAATTTGCTAAACCTAGAATTTAATTATTCCAGCAATAACAAAAGGCCTTTAACTTGTCAAAAAAAATCACAATATATTGGCTCTTACCATGAAAATAAGTACAATAAAATCTCTGTTGTTATTGAAAACGTTCCTTGCGGACTCAATGTAAATGATCACATTTGGTGTCATGGGAAAAATTCATGTTCAGCATCTTAATATCAGTATGGTTTCAAAGCAGCTTTCTTAAATATTCATCACATTAGGAATGCTCTTGCTTCTTATATTGTTAGTTAAATGTTTAAATCTAGCCTATTATTTTCATATGGATTGTTCAGTTTGTCTTTTGCCATGGTTTTAGTGGCCCAGTGTGGCTTTCTTGTACTTGTGTTTGACAATTTAAAAAAATTATTATTTTTTTTTGTACTTTTTTTTTTTTAATGTATGTATTAATAAAATGGCTTACTATGTAATATAACTGCTTTCAAAGGCTTTCAAGCCATTATTTAAAGGTTCAATTTCTTTCCCCAGGCAGTAATTTTGCAGTTCTGTGTAGGCTGATATATGAATGTCAGAAATGCAGTAGAATCTTATTGCATAGAGCCGGGTTTATTCTCAAATAGTTAAACAAACTAGTGCTAAGGTAGCTAAATCAATAATACAATACCATAACATCCAATGAGTGGCACATTGTAGGGGGGGGGGGTGGCTATCACAATAGCACTTTTTGAGGAAATACAAGTGTACATATAACATCTTGGAGAACCAACCACAGATCTTTGGTGGATTTAGGCTGCCTTGTTTCCTCCTGTCTCTGTCGGGGATGTTATCCCCGACAGACTCAATGATGTTGAGATCACGACTCTATGGGGGCCAACCCATCACTACCAGGATTTGTTGTTCTTCTTTACGCCAACTTCACACTCTTTTTTTGTTTCTCTGTAAAATCCATACCAGACTCTTTAGATCTAATATGAATTTTGGGGAGGACTTCACAACATTTTATTTTACTTTATCACTGCCTCTTTAACCCTTTCACTGCCAGGCCCTGTGCTCCATTTTTACCCTCAGTTGGCCAGACCACTTTTGTAATTTTTCCTTTGCTTTTTTATTTTTCACTTATTGATTTCAAAGTTTGTAAAAGACACACAAACCATATATTTTCTGAAAGCACATGACCAGTGGAATAAAAAGAAGGTACTACTAATTTCTAAGGTCCCACGATATTTGCGCAAATGTTTATCAAAACAATATTTTTACAGAAAATCTACTAAAATCATGATTAGCAGATAAATACACAGCAAACTTTTCAAAATTCCTTAACCTGTACTGAGTTAATAAAGAACAAACATTTGTAATTTTTAGAATGCGCCTTCTTACAAAATGGTGAAAATGGAACATGCGCACAAATGTAAATATCCACATTTCTTTAAAAATCAGAAGGTATATTTTTTCCCTTACAGCTTTTAGAATTTGTGAAAGACCCCCCCCCCCCCCCCCAACCATATATTTTCTGAAAGCATATGACCTCTAAAATAATAAATAAGGGGCTACTGATTTTTTTTAGACCTCGCCGTATTCGCGCAAATGTTTATCAAACTAATATACTCAGTGGGGATCAGCAGACAGATCCTCTGCTGAGCAGGTGAATCTGCTTGACAGAGTCCGCTCCATGTGAAAGGGGTCTTATCAGGAGCGGTCAAACCATTAGGAGCACAGGGGCATTTGTATGATTTATTTTTTCAAGCCGCATGATTAGAGACTGAGGCTCTAATTGGCTTGAAAAATGTTGGGCTTAGGGCGCAGAGCATTGGACCCTGAACCCACCCACTTGTGACAATAGTGAATTAATATTCGCTTTGTCTTTTTTCTTTGTCTCCTCCTGGCCAATCAGCATGGTTTGGGTTGGCCTGGGAGGAGAAGCTGAGGAAGCCATGTAGGGGTGAGTGTGGGGGGGGGGGGGGGGGGGGGGGGTGGGAGGGACTGTCACCATGGAGGGGTGAGTGCGGGGGGGGGACCATCACAATGAAGGGGTGAGTGTGGGTGGACCTGGTTTTACTATGTTTGTGCTTTTTTTTTATTTAACTTTTTACATTTTTTTTACAGGTCAGTTATTTGTTTTCTTTTTTGGGGGGTCTTTGGTGAGCTATAAGAGGTCTAAACAGACCCCCATATCTCTTTTTTGAGACAGAGAAAGGGGCTGAAGATAGTCTCTTTCTCTGTAGAACTTCACTTTGTATAGAGATTCCATTCATTCATAAGATGACAGTCTGATACATTGTAACTTTCACGGATACAATAATGAGCTGTCAGTGGATATAGGAACGATGCTGCCTATATCCACTACAGAGGGGGGTTTGTTAAACACATGTATACCAAACTCCCCAAGCCCCAACTTCACCCCCACCCGCTGCGCTCCCCAGCCTGACAGATTGCTGAGATCAGTGCAGGGAGAAGATGCAGGTGGCGGGAGGGAAGTAGAGATGCTGCTTGGAATGGCCATGGATCGGGGGTGCGGAGGCATTACAGGAGGCGATCTGAGTTATGTGGGGACACATCTGGACCCCACAAGCCCCATGCAGCAACTGAAGCCGGCGGGAACCTGTGGGCACTTTTTAGATGTGTACAGCGTACGGACTTGGCATTGAAAGGGTTAATGAAAGGGTTAATATATCCCTACAACTGCGCTATCCAATACAGCAACAATTTTTATAAACTCTTCAAATATGAAAAACAGCTGTGATACAATAAAAATAATACTATATCCACATACACAAATTGCGCTTTAATGAAAATATGTGCTAAAAACAATGTTGCAATCTAACTGTGTTACAATGTCCTTGGAAATGGATCCACTGCCTTTAACCATGTAAAATTATCCACATCATTGCATGCGTTCTGAACTCAACATCAAAGGTGCTCCAAATGTGTTATACACCACCACCTCCAAAAAGACTCGCTCATCAGAAATAATTCACCAAAATGCATAGTGTGTGCTTTAGCAGGTGACAAAACCATGCTGATTCACAGTACCTGCCCTCATCCTAAGGAAAAGCCCGGGATTTACTGCTTTAGAGCTTAAGGTGGCCAGGGCCTTTGTGTTGAGGTAGGACTCTATGTGGATGACAGTCTTTCCATACTTGCATGCTGGTGATTGTAGTGCTTGGTGCACTTATGTAATGTAAGCACAACTATATGTTTTCATTCAGTTTTAAAAAAAAAGCAGTATCACACTATTGCATTGTATTTGATGGTGTATGGAGATGACATTGGAATGATGGAAAAGAGATCCTTATTATAATTGTGTATTACTATTCAGATATTTTCCTGTGAGAGATCTGGAGATATTGATGAAAATGTGCATCTAACCTTTATAATTTCAGATCCATCCCCTAACTATGTAACTATGTATAAGTAGTAAAAATTAAAAAATGCAGTTCTCACTACAATATTGATCTCTCCCTCTCTGGCACATAGGTTGGACTTGATGGACTTGTGTCTTTTTTCAACCTTGCCTACTATGTAACTTTGAGTAAGCGGTGGTGAATAACACAGTTCAAGTACATTTGAAGTGAAGATAAAGTGATTGTAAATAAGGATGAGCTCGGGAGTGTTCGCACACTCCACGCGCAGAGCCCGCCAGGAAGTCGGCACGGTGCTGCGCTAATCACAGGCAGTGAGACATTTTCCCGATGTGCAGCTGCAGAGATCGGGAAATGTCTCACTGCCTGTGATTAGCGCAGCGCTGTGCCAAATTCCTGGCGGGCTCTACACGTGGAGTGTGCGAACACGCCCAAGCCCATCCTTAATTGTAAAGTCTCATTTAGTTTTTTTTTTTTAAATAACAGACATATGTTATACTTACCTGTTCTGTGTAGAATTTTGCACAGAGCAGCCTGGATCATCCTCTTCTTGGGTCCCTCTTCTCTGCTTTTGGCCCCTCCCTCCCTAGGATGTACCAGCAATTAATGTTGCCTGCTGTGCAGTAAAGCTCTAATTTTGCCTAGTATAAGTACAACTTTCCTTTAGGACAAGAAAAATAATTCCTGAACAACTCTGGCATTTAGCCTTTAAAAACAAGATTGTTATAGAGAAGCTCCAATCTCCTGCAGAAAAAAATAAAAGTCAGCCACTACAAATACTGTAGCGGCTGACTTTTAATATTAGAGAACTTACCAGGTGCTGCCACTGTCATCTCCACTAAGGCAAACTGGCAGTGAAGCTGTGCTGCTTCACAGCCAGTTCCCTACTGTGCATGATCAAAGTGCGTTGTGCTCTCTAATTTGGGCGGCTGTGGGGAAAGAAGGGGGGCCGAACTTCCAGCTCAGTTCACTGCAGCAAACTCAGCTAGAAGTGCCTATAAGTGCCACCTATCAGTGCCCATCAGTGCAGCCTATCAGTACAGCCTCTTCAGCACGCATCAGTGAAGGAGAAAAATGACTTATTTCCAAAAAAGAAAAACATATTTTTTTTCAAAATGTTCAGTCTTTTTTTGCTTGTTTAGAAAAAAGTAAAAAACCCAGTGGTGAATGAATACTACCAAAAGAAAGTTCTAACTGTCTCCAAAAAAATTATAAAAATGTAGTTTGGGTACAGTGTTTCTTGACCGTGCAATTGTCATTCAAAGTGTGACAGCACTTTAACCACCTCAATACAGGGCACTTACGCCCCCTTCCTGCCCAGGCCATTTTTTAGCTTTCAGCGCTGTCACAATTTGAATGACAATTGCGCAGTCATACAACACTGTAACCATGTGAAATTGTTATAATGTTCTTCACACAAATAGAGCTTTCTTTTGGTGGTATTTAATCACTCCTGGGTTTTTTATTTTTTCCTAAAAAAAAAAAAGACCAAAAATTGTGAAAAAAAAAAGTTTTTCTTAGTTTCTGTCAGTAAATTTTGTAAATAAGTAATTTTTCTCCTTCACTGATGGGCGCTGATGAGGCAGCACTGATGGGCACTGATAGGCTGCACTGATGAGCACTGATGAGGTGGCACTTATGGGCACTGATTAGGCAGCACTTATGGGCACTGATTAGGTGGAACTGATGAGGTGGCACTGATATGAGGCACTGATGAGCACTGATGGGCGGCACAGATGGGTGGCACAGATAGGTGGCACTGGTGGGCACAGATAGGCAGCACTGGTGGGTACAGATAGGCGGCACTGATGGGTGGCACTAATGGTCACTGATGGGCATTGATGGGTGGCATTGATGGGTAGCAATGATGAGCATTGATGGGCAGCAGTGATGGGCATTGATGGGCAGCACCGATAGCAAGCACTGACTGGCATCACTAATGGCCACTGATTGCTGGCACTTGTGGGAACAGATTGGTGGCAATTGTGGGCACTGGTTGGCAATAATTGTAATCAGGGCACTGATGATCAGTGCCCTAAATACATACCTAGCTGTCCCCTGTGAGGAGATGCCACTGATCGTCTCTCCTATCCTCACACTCTGTTAATGTGAGGCGAGGCATGCCGATTACCGGCATCTCTGTGTTTCCATGTGACCGGCTATGATTAGACACAGCCGATCACATGGTTAAAGAGCTGTGGCCCCCGGGGGTGCGTGAGAGCGGTCCTTCTGGGAGGCTGTCATATGATGTCTACCCAGAACGAGAGCCGCATCACCCAGCCGTCATTTGACGGTGGGTGGGCGGCAAGTGGTTAAGCTGAAAATTGGCCTGGGCAGGAAGGGGGTGAAAGTGCCCAGTAGGCAAGTGATTGAACTTGCCAACAATAGCTTCCCCCTCAAACTTTTCGATTCTATTAGTGTCCAGGAGGGTCATACCTAAATTTTGAAAAGGCTATCTAATATCCAAATTATTGAAAAGCTTTCTAGTGTCCATTGAAGACTAAGGTCTCATTCACACTGGCAATGACATGGAATTATAGACTTTTTATTCTATAAATGCACATAAGGATTTTAAACAGTATAATTCACACTGCACATTTTCCTGGTGCATTCAATTTAGCTGAGTTTAGAGTAAATATAATTTTGTGTGTCCAAGGTGAGATTAGATACCCTGAATGTGTATAAACAAATGTAAATGCAAGATCATTCAAGGCTCGTTCATGTGAGACGTGGTGCAGGAAACCCACATTCCATGTGATACTCCTGCACCACGTTCAAAACACACTGGGTGTGTGATCTGCTGCTTGTATCAATGTATTACCAAAGACACATCAAATGCAGATAGCGAAACCAAATGCATTGGCCTTCACCAGATTGCTTGGTACCGCAGTACGACCATAGTTACATAGCTGGTCAGGTTGAAAAAGACACTAGGATAGGAAATAAAGCAAGTAAATGAAAATCATGCTCAACACGTTTGAAGAGGAAATTCAGAGAGATACAGTATATTAGATATTGTCGTTAGGCATTTACACTTTTGATGGACAGCAGCAAAACAATATAAAGTAATGCAACCTGATTTATCTATCTTCATTTAGAGCAAAACAATTGCACAAATTATTACACATTTGTTTACACATTTGTTTATCTCAATTACAGAAATAATTAGGAATAATTAAAGTCTTAGATGATTTTAGTAGCTAAAAAATTTGAGCATGTAAAATAAATAAAAAACTTTTTAATAATAACTTTGTAATGAATAATATTACAGAGGATTGTTAATAATAAAATAATATGAAACAGTAAGATATTAGTATATGGCTCAATTAACACAGCTGTTAAGGATATGCTGCCTATAATATCTGAAGTCATTTTACTGAGTGTACTATACAGTAATTATAGTTCCTTCTAAGTATCTGACAGTTACACTTGTTTACAGATTAATGGATGTTTATCAGACATGTTTCTATTGTTATAGAATATGTATTTTATTATTTTTAATCATGGATGTTTTAATTATTTGCACAGTAAAGTGTGTTGTATGTTCCAAGCTATGTAAATGTTACTTTTTTGACCATTTAGGTTGCATTTAATTGTGAAGTAAAAGTTATTACATCTATTAACCATGCACAATTATCAGAATACAATTTTCTTCATGATAGGGGGAAATTAAAAATGGATTCCAGACTGTCCTTGCCTACTCTAGCCGTGTGAAGACCTGGTTGATCTAAAAGTGATATACTTGGTTGTAGGTGCTCCCCCATAAACAGTATGTGAATAGATGTGACTGTAAATAGGATTTGGCAGCAGATGGATTTTCAAGTTTGCCAACAGACAATAACTCTACAGAGGCAGACTGGGTGGCAGACAATAACCCAGACTGGGTGGCAGATAAGCATATACCAGAAGAAAGCTGTCAAACAAACCTAGCACATTAGGGCTAGGAATATTATTGTTTGGAGGTAATATGGAATACTCCCATCAAGTGTAAGTGGGTTCTGTTTCAGATGCAAGAGTACTGTAGTTTTCAGCCCCTAGGGCAAGAGCAACAGAACACTACTGGATGTGGGTTTGTTCATTGATAGATGAGAACTGCATACTGCATAGTCATTTAATAGCTAGAAAAGGCATGCCATTGCTGGTGTAGAAATTGAACCATAAAGACAGGGTAAGTGATCACAGATCACCCTTAGCAGAGCTAAGTAAAGGTGGCATTTAATTTTAGCCTCAAATGTATGGCAGCCAGAAGACATTGGTAGTTGAGGGTTATATGACTCTGCTGATTGGACAGCAGAAGAAGCTGATGGTTGGGTAATGGCATGCTCAGGATGAAATCTGTTGGAAATTATTTGAATTCTGGTTGACAGCTGACTGGGATGTGCTTGCTTTAGTTACATTTACAGAGTTAGAGACTGAAATAGAGATGAGCTCTGGGTCTGAGTTGAATGTGAGTTTATCTGGACCCAGCCTATTTGGCCAATTCACCCCCCTGCCAGCCTGAAATTTGAAGAAGGGGAAAGTCTATCATCTTGAAGCAGTATCAGTTCCAGCTCTTAACACATTTTTGATGGCTTCTGTTTCAAATTGTGAACATGGCTGGCAGGGTTCACAGGTGACCTCATTGAACAAATATGGCCATGACCATTGCTCAATGACATCACCCAGATTTCTTGTTGCTGTTTAAATTCCAACACTTCTGGAGACCTGTCATTTGCAATAGAAGATGTTGAACAACATCTTCCTGGAAGAAGGTCATCATGGGAACAAAAATGAATGTGAGTGTCCTTTGCGCTGGTTTAAGAACTAGATGTTGAATTTATAGATGAAGTAATAAATAAACGTGATCTAAAATGGTGAAAGTTGCAAATACAAAATATGGAACAAGTCCTAAAGAAGCTGCAAAAACTAAGAGTCAACACTAACTCGTGAATCCAAAATAAATAAATAGTGTTTTTGCGCTAAAGTGCATCTAGTGTTAAAGTGCTCAATAACTGCAACAAAATAAATAAATAATCACGGAGTGATCAAAAACCAACAGTGGTCACTGAATCGTGACCCAGCTGTTAATCAAGTGCAGTGAATAGATCCTTTAAAGTGCATACAGTGATAAATAAATAAATAAAAACAATAATATATAAACACTAAAGATATATATACAATCACTCTAAAAACATATATGTGAATAAAAGTGGCATATAAAAACCATATATCTTTGATCTTGAAAAACCATAGAATAGTGGGAGCATAAACAATGAATCGATCAATCAATGAAAAATCAGTCCATAGAGTGGTACAGAGTGGAAGTAGTGTGATAAAAGTGACACCTATAAGGAAAAATAGTCTCTATGATGCAGATAAAATATGCTTTTTCATTCTGTTTTCCACACGTGGGGAGTGCTGGGTGGTGAGGGTCTATCCAACAATGGTGCTCTCTAGCCTCTCACCTCTCTTCCGATTAAAATCGGCCTTTATAGATACTCCTGTGGCAATCTCCAGCTCTCCAAACCCCAGTATGGCTCTCAATGCATTCAGCTTTACGGATCAAACGATACCAGATCAGAGTCTCCACTTCCCCACAGCAATGTTATGGCTCCCCCTCCGGGGGGAGTGAATCAATCAAAGAATGAGAAAAAATGGAGAGAGGGGACCCGATCGTGAAGTATGTCAAAATACGTTTTAATAGAACAAAAAGTAAATGCTTACATTAAAAACAGCAGCAGCTGGATGAATGTGTGCGGTCTCTGCGTCAAACACTTCCGGTATCCTGACCAATCCCTATGCATTACGTCACGTGACCTCGTGACTTCTTCAGGGGATGCTGATTGGTTGTTTAGTGTGTCTTTTATATCTGACAACCGAAGTTGTCTAGCGGCCATTTTGCCGTGGTCCGCGTGTGTAAACAAAGCGCGGCCATTTTCCTGTGGACTTCCTGCACTTATTCCGCTCTATGAGGCGGATCTAATGGCTGGGCTTATCCGTGATGTTTGTTGCATTGTGTAGTTCGGGATTATCTCCTGTGTCTATGCAGACACACAAAGTTAAATGAGCACTCTACCCAATTGATTTAAATGGGATCTGATTCGATGCAGCACCTACAACCATTATCAGGACCATTTCTCGGTGGCGCTGAATAGCAGTAGCAAGGGCAGCCCAAAAACTAAAATATCCTAAGGGATCATAAGATTTAAATGTTAATCTGGTCCATGGAGCACAGTCACTGGCAATTAAAAGATTGTCATGACATAGCCCTCATGTGCCCTATTGAGGCAAAGAATAACTAAATCCCTATACATACATATGTGTTGGAGATGTGAAGTCCAACACAATATGTATCAACGGAAGCTGGGTTTGGCCTATGAGTCTGTCAGTACATTCAATAATCATGATTACATCTAAAGATATGTGTGTATACATATCTTCACCATACTGAGAATTCCTGTATGCGTTGATGTGCAATAATTTGACCCCGTCATTTATTGCCCCATCCATTATTGCTGTAATATCAACAATCCACTACACCCAATGGCTCTGGGATTGTGAAAATGTTCATTTAAAAAATAATAAATAAACAAGAGACTATTTATAAAAAATATTAATTAAAATAAAAATTCCGTCCCCTAACAACAAGGGCATATGCTACTATGTCAATTCTATATCATGTGATGTAGGTGACTAAAAAATATTTTTATTAAAATATGTTAAAAATATTTTAAAATTATGAATGTAGGACATTTTCGGTATCCAGTACCGTATTTAATAGGCAAAGGTGGACAAAATAATTGTACTGATATGGGCTATGTAGACATCCCACATACAGATGGATGTAATATTAAATTGAAGTACATTTTGGACCACCAAGGAGTGGACACATTCATAATTTTAAAATATTTTTAACATATTTTAATAAAAATATTTTTTAGTCACCTACATCACATGATATAGAATTGACATAGTAGCATATGCCCTTGTTGTTAGGGGACGGAATTTTTATTTTAATTAATATTTTTTATAAATAGTCTCTTGTTTATTTATTATTTTTTAAATGAACATTTTCACAATCCCAGAGCCATTGGGTGTAGTGGATTGTTGATATTACAGCAATAATGGATGGGGCAATAAATGACGGGGTCAAATTATTGCACATCAACGCATACAGGAATTCTCAGTATGGTGAAGATATGTATACACACATATCTTTAGATGTAATCATGATTATTGAATGTACTGACAGACTCATAGGCCAAACCCAGCTTCCGTTGATACATATTGTGTTGGACTTCACATCTCCAACACATATGTATGTATAGGGATTTAGTTATTCTTTGCCTCAATAGGGCACATGAGGGCTATGTCATGACAATCTTTTAATTGCCAGTGACTGTGCTCCATGGACCAGATTAACATTTAAATCTTATGATCCCTTAGGATATTTTAGTTTTTGGGCTGCCCTTGCTACTGCTATTCAGCGCCACCGAGAAATGGTCCTGATAATGGTTGTAGGTGCTGCATCGAATCAGATCCCATTTAAATCAATTGGGTAGAGTGCTCATTTAACTTTGTGTGTCTGCATAGACACAGGAGATAATCCCGAACTACACAATGCAACAAACATCACGGATAAGCCCAGCCATTAGATCCGCCTCATAGAGCGGAATAAGTGCAGGAAGTCCACAGGAAAATGGCCGCGCTTTGTTTACACACGCGGACCACGGCAAAATGGCCGCTAGACAACTTCGGTTGTCAGATATAAAAGACACACTAAACAACCAATCAGCATCCCCTGAAGAAGTCACGAGGTCACGTGACGTAATGCATAGGGATTGGTCAGGATACCGGAAGTGTTTGACGCAGAGACCGCACACATTCATCCAGCTGCTGCTGTTTTTAATGTAAGCATTTACTTTTTGTTCTATTAAAACGTATTTTGACATACTTCACGATCGGGTCCCCTCTCTCCATTTTTTCTCATTCTTTGATTGATTCACTCCCCCCGGAGGGGGAGCCATAACATTGCTGTGGGGAAGTGGAGACTCTGATCTGGTATCGTTTGATCCGTAAAGCTGAATGCATTGAGAGCCATACTGGGGTTTGGAGAGCTGGAGATTGCCACAGGAGTATCTATAAAGGCCGATTTTAATCGGAAGAGAGGTGAGAGGCTAGAGAGCACCATTGTTGGATAGACCCTCACCACCCAGCACTCCCCACGTGTGGAAAACAGAATGAAAAAGCATATTTTATCTGCATCATAGAGACTATTTTTCCTTATAGGTGTCACTTTTATCACACTACTTCCACTCTGTACCACTCTATGGACTGATTTTTCATTGATTGATCGATTCATTGTTTATGCTCCCACTATTCTATGGTTTTTCAAGATCAAAGATATATGGTTTTTATATGCCACTTTTATTCACATATATGTTTTTAGAGTGATTGTATATATATCTTTAGTGTTTATATATTATTGTTTTATTTATTTATTTATCACTGTATGCACTTTAAAGGATCTATTCACTGCACTTGATTAACAGCTGGGTCACGATTCAGTGACCACTGTTGGTTTTTGATCACTCCGTGATCATCATGGGAACAAAGTACCTTGCAAGAAGAAAAGTTGGCATTACCATACACCCTTGCTAGAGACCCTCCTAATGTTAAAGAAATGTGGTTTGATAATATATATACAGTGCCTTAAAAAGTATTCATACCCCTTGAATGTTTCCACATTTTGTCATGTTAAGACCAAAAACTTAAATTTATTTTATTGGGATTTTATGTGATAGACCAACAGAAAGTGGCACATGATTGTGAAGTGAAAGGAAAATGATAAATGTTTTTATACAATTTTTTACAAATAAATATGTGAAAAGTGTGGCATGCATTTATATTCAGCCCCTTTTACTCTGACACCCCTAACTAAAAATCCAGTGGAACCAATTGCCTTCAGAAGCCACCTTATTAGTAAATAGAATCCACCTGTGTATAATTTAATCTCAGTATAAATACAGATGTTCTGTGAAACCCTCAGAAGTTTGTTAGAGATCCTTAGTGAACAAACAGCATCATGAAGGCCAAGGAACACACCAGACAGGTCAGGGATAAAGTTGCGGAGAAGTTTAAAGCAGGGTTAGGTTATAAAAATATAGCCCAAGCTTTGAACATCTCATGGAGTGCTGTTTATTCCATCAGCGGAAAATGGAAAGAGTATGGCACAACTTCAAACCTACCAAGAAATGGCCATCCATCTAAACTGGCAGGTCAGGCATGGAGAGCATTAATCAGAGAAGCAGCCAAGAGGCCCATAGTAACTCTGGAGGAGCTGCAGAGATCCACAGCTCAGGTGGGAGAATCTTTCCACAGGACAACTATTAGTTGTGCACTCCACAAATCTGGCCTTTATGGAAGAGTGGCAGGAAGAAAGTCATTGTTGAAAGAAAGCCATAAGAATTCCCATTTGTAGTTTGCAAGAAGCCATGTGGGGGACTCAGAAAACATGTGGAAGAAGGTGCTCTGGTCATATGAAACCAAAATTGAACTTTTTGGCCTAAAAGCAAAACGCTATGTGTAGCAGAACACTGCACTGTAAAGAACAGGTGTGGCCAGACTGTGTGGACTGCAAAGAGAAACCAAAATGCATGTAAGGTGAATAATATAAAGTTTATTCAAGATAAGTAGTAAACAAGTAAACACCCCAAATACAAATAGTGCTCAACTAACCAACAGAAACCCACAGACAACAGATAATATATACAGCCAAAGGGAAGTACCAAAATCAAACACATTAACCAGGCCAGGGTCAAACACAGAAGATCAGCAGATAACAAAGGGCAGTTTCGGAATCGCAAACGTTAGCCAGGCCAGGGTCATACACAGCAGATCAGCATATGAACAAGGGCAGGACAGGAGAGGGAGATGATGGATGGGATCAGGCTACAAGGGAACAGGAACACAGGAGGGACAGGATCAGGATGGGATCGGGTACAGGCTCAGGTACATGTTCAGGTTACAGGTTGCAGACTAACAGGTCAGGGCGCAAGGAGGATACCAGGGCACGCATGTGAATGCGTGCTGGGTATTTATATGCACACCTGCAATTAGCCTCAGGTGGCACCTGATTGCAGGAGGTGCTGTCTGCTCCACATGGCCAGGATCCACTCGCTGGTGGACGCCAGTACTACAGCCCAAAGATGACATAACACCAGCAGGGGAAAGCTCTCCTGACAGTTCCAAACTGCCAGGAGACACCTGCTGGTGGACCTCAGTACTGCACACCAAATAATAAATATTACCAGTGGATGGAACATTTCCTAACAGTGCCCTCCCCCAAAAGAAGCGACCTCCGGGTGCTCCAACTAGATGTAACAGGGAATAGTCCATGGCATCAAGCTGAGCATCAAACTGGACAGCAGTCACATCAGGGCAGACAGTGGGCACATCAGGGCAGACAGCAGGCAAATCAGGGCAGACAGCGGGCACATCAGGGCAAATCACAGGCTCTGGGTCATCGAACTGGGCAGCAGGCTCTGGGTCATCGAGCTGGGCAGCAGGCTCCGTGTCATTGAGCTGGGCAGCAGGCCCCGGGTTATCGAGCTGGGCAGCAGGCTCTGGGTTATCGAGCTGGGCAGCAGGCTCTGGGTTATCGAGCTGGGCAGCAGGCTCCGGGTCATCGAGCTGGGTGGCAGACACTGGGACATCAGGCCAAGCATTGAGCACCATAACGGCAGGCTGGGTAACAGGCACCGGCTTAGCAAGCTGAGTAACGGGCCCCCGGCCCAGTGGGCTGGGTAAAGGGCCCCAGATCAGCGAGCCGGGCACTGGCCCAAAAAGCCGGATTATGGGCACTGGCATGGCAGGCTGAGACATGGGCACCAAAAACTTCAGGCTGAGGCTGAGACACCGGATCTTCAGGCTGGAACACCAGATCTTCAGACTGGGACACTGTGACTTCAGACTGGGACAGCGGGACTTCAGACTGGGACACTGGAACCTCAAACTGGGACACCAGGACTTCAGACTGGGACACCGGAACTTCAAGACTGGAAGGCAGGCACTGAGACATCAGACTGGAAGGCAGGCACCGAGACATCAGACTTGAAAGAGGGCACCGGGACATCAGACTGGAAAGCGGGCACCAGGACATCAGATTGGAAGGCGGGCACCAGGACATCAGACTTGAAGGCAGGCACTGGGACATCAGACTGGAAGGCAGGCACCGAGACATCAGACTGGGCAACAGGCAGAGACACTGGCACAACAGGCTGAACAGCAGGCATCAGATAACATCCGGCTGGAGTGGATTAGCTGGCATGGAGGCAGGATTGGGTGATGGCGGGATGGTATGGGTTGGGAAAAACTTCCACGTATTTTTGGTTTTAGCCACTGAAGATTTGTATGTGGGTATAGGGCTGTAGGTAGTGGATGCAGCTGATAGAAGCGAAGAGCGGAAAGATAGTAAAAGAGAGGGAGCTGATTTTGAAGGGATATTTAGTGGAACTGATGGAGGCAGCCGAGAAGAGGCACAGGAGTTAAAGGCAGGGTAGGTGCAGCAGGAGGAAACAGGGTACTGGTACTTCATTGGTAGCAGGGTGTATTGAACAGCAACTGTGGTTGTTGGGGGTAACGGAGAGGAAGACATCTCAGCAGGCTGGTATCTAGACACAGAAATGGGTGGTTAGGAACTGACAGAGGCTGAGTATAACAAGCTTGACCAGGCCTGTAACACAGGTTGAACAAAAGTTGGTTTACAAACAGCCTGTCTAACCAGGGATTGTACTGAACAAATGCAATCAGACAACACCTGCTGGGAACAAGAGGAATAATTTTCAGTGAAAAAAGCTGGATCATCCTCCAACAGCCATACTAGAGACTCCACCTGATCACTACTGAAGGGGAGAGAAAAATCATCACAACCCTTAGGACTGCTAGACAAGGCTAGCTCAGCACACACCTGTATCCAGGGCTGAACGTTTTTAAACAGCAATCTAAAAAGTAAATGGGTATGGGGTACATTAGTACAAAAGACAGTTTTTGACAATTCCTCTATTAAAAAAGAAAAATAAGTGTCCTGCAATGTCTATCCATCGTCAATCACGCTGCCGACAGACCCAAAAAATAGAAAACAAAAAAATAAAATACTCCACCTCCATGGGAGGCGTCCCACCGACTTCTGTCTTTTCGCTGTGACAGCTATTATATAGGCAAGGGCGGGGAGACCTGCTGACGTAACCCAATGACCTCATCCCCTCTGATGGCACATGACATCAGAAGGGGTGGGGTCACTCAGTTATGTCACCGGGTGCCCCCCCTTTGCCTATATAGAATAATATAATAGAATAACTGACAGCAATCACATGTGATCACTGTTGGTTCAGGAGCACGCTGAATGATTATCCCCCGCTGGCGTCTCTATTGTGGGAGAGCTGATGAGTCATCCTTCGGAGCAGATCGGCTGGAAAACTTTACAGTATATGGCTAACATAAGGCGATCTTGACCCTTATAATTTGGGGTCCATCTGTTTGGGTAAGAGGCCATCTGGCTCCTTTTTGTATATCTCCCCTTCTGATGTGAAGTATTCAATCAAGCTTTGCTGAATGTGAAACTATTGTTACACTATTTGTTACATATGTTTTTCTATTCATTCACTCTGTCACTTTGTTGCAGTCTGGACATTTTTTGGATACTTATACACAAATATTTTTTGGTGAACTTCTTTTTATGAACACTTTTTTTCACAATTCTTTCAAAATTTATTTAGGATATTTATTTATTTCTATTATCAATTTTTAGTGAGTTTTTCATTTTTGATTCACATATTGCACTGATTTATGTAGTGCACATACATATTTATAGGATATCAATTGTACACGTTGTGAATATATTATTTGCACATCTCCTTTCTGTTTATAATCTATGTTAAAATTAAGTATTTAATTTTTCAGGAGATAGCAGCATTTATTTATATATATAAGTGGTCATATACACACTATTTTTCACCTTTTTATTTTAGGTATTTCATGAGTGGTTGGGTGAGCGCAGATTGATTCACATATACAGTCTTCAAGGGATCCCAGATCCCTAGCAAATTCAATCAGTTACATCAGCATCAGGGGCTTGATAGCTGCTGATCCAGGACTGATTCATTTTGATAAATGTCAGCCTATCAATGGACTCTGTGGACAGGCGCACTCTTTGATCCATTACAAACCCTCCAGCAGCACTGAATTTCTGTTCAGAAAGCACGCTGGATGCAGGACAGGCCAGTAGCTCGATTGCATATTGAGCAAGTTCTGGCCAGTGGTCCATCCTCAAGACCCAGTAATCAAGTGGATGATCAGTTGGAAAGATCTCCAAGTCTGCACTTGCCCCTAGATATTCCTGCCCCATATAATGCAGATGCTGCCGATGGTTGCCTAAACCTAACAGCCCTGGACACAGAGGACTAAAGAATTGTTTAAAAGCATTGGTCAGCTTGCCACCTTCTCCACCACTGTTCCTCTGACCGAACAAAGCCTCCGAAACACATTGTCCAGGTAATGGTAAAAAAAATGGTAACCTCCCAGGGTCTGGAAAGGCGTTACACAAAGTTTTCTTCAAGGCGTCCTGAAGATGTTTCATCCTCTGCTCCTTCTGTGAAGGCAGGATGAGCTCTGCAACTTTACCTTTGTAACATGGATTAAGAAAGGTTGACAGCCAGTAATAATCCCTTTCCTTGATACCACAAATCCTCGGGTCCTTTCGCAGGCTTTGCAGAATCAGGGAGCTCACGCAGCGTAAGTTTGAAGACGCATGAGATTCTGAGTCCTCTGGGTCACTAAGGATGAAATTGTTAGGAACTACTTCCTCCCAGCCACGTACAGCTCCTTGGGTTTCTGGGGACTGAAAACCATCCCTTGAAGACTGCTGAATGTTATCCTCTACATCCATGCTGACGCAATCCTCCTCCTCCTCATCTTTTTCCTGTGTGTTTGGTGGCTCTGCAGGAATGGTATCTGCATAAAGGGGGACTTGAGAAGAAAGTCCTCCTTTTCCTCCCGCTGTTCTTCCTCAAGTGCCCTGTCCATGATTCCACTAAGCATGTGCTCCATCAGGAAGACTAGAGGGACAGTGTCACTGATGCATGCATTGTCAATGCTCATCATCCTTGTGGCCTCCTCAAATGGTGACAGGACAGTGCATGCATCCTTCATCAGTAGCCACTGGCATTGCAATAAGAAGCCAGGCTACCCCGATCCTGTCCTGGTGATACTTACACAGGTACTCATTGATAGCCCTCTGCTGTGTGTGCAGCCACTGCAGCATTGCCAATGGTTCCACCTGATGGGCATGTCACAAATGAGGCAGTTGGTGGAAAGGAATTTCCACTGAATTTCCACTGAATGTCAAGCAGCTGAGCACTGGCATTGTATGACTGCCGGAAATGCCCACAGACTTTTCTGGCCTGCCTCAGAAGATCTTGTAAGCCTGGGTACCTGGTCAAGAAACGCTGCACCACCAAATTCAGGATGTGTTCCAAGCATGGAACATGTGTCAAGTGCCCCTGTCGGAGGGCAGAGAGAAGGTTGGTGCCATTGTCGCATACAACTATTCCTGACTGAAGCTGGTGTGGCATCAACCACCTCTAAGCCTGCCCCTGCAGAGCTGAC
Source organism: Lithobates sylvaticus (assembly GCA_028564925.1). Taxonomy (NCBI): domain Eukaryota; kingdom Metazoa; phylum Chordata; class Amphibia; order Anura; family Ranidae; genus Lithobates; species Lithobates sylvaticus. The sequence goes on from CM053026.1 coordinate 650,448,707, forward strand.
AGATCTCTGCCCCAGTGTGGCTCCTTTCCACTAGACAGACCAACTGAAGCACTGCATGGCATCTATTATCCTGACTGCTTGCGTATCCCCTTGAATGCTTAGGGAGCACTGCTGGTTCAGAGGACAATTCAGCAGAAGAGGCCATAGAGGAAGAAGAAAAGAAGGGGGTGGAGCAGACAGATGTGGGAGAATCATCACCAGCTTTTTTGGAGGCGTGGTGGCGGAACAAGCTCCAACACTGAACCCTGTCCTGCATCCTTCCCATCTGCCAGCAGAGTTACCAAGTGTGCCATGTAGGAAATGTAAAGTCCCTGACCATGCCTGCTGGACAATGAGTCACCTTGCTGCTGACCGCCCTGTCCAACGAGGCCAAAACATTGCCTTCCACATGATGGTAGAGAGCTGGAATGGCCTTACGTGAACGGAAATTTATTTTTGGAACCTGCCACTGGGGTACAGCCCATTCCACAAATTCAGGAAAGGGGGCAGAGTCTACCAGCTAGCAGATTGGGTTCAAGTACTTGTGGTACCTATTGCATCATTCTTCTCAGTGCAGGTTTTTGAAAGGACTTGAGGTATACTTGAGGTATACTAGGGATTGAGATCCCAGATGAGTAGCAAGGAGATAGCTGCATTGTTTTATGATGTGGGTCTTTCAGGTGCTGTTGCCAATGGACTGCATGGCAGGTTATCATATGTCTTGTCAAGCATGTGGTGCCAAAACCGGTGGTGTTCTGGCCACACTTGATCCGCTTCAGACAGAGATTGCAAACAGCAATTGCATGATCTACTGCACATGTGTTGAAAAAAGCCCACACCAATGAACTTTTGGAAATCAGCAGGGAGTCAGCAGCGCCCTGCACCTGTGGAGCAATAGGAAGGCTGCCCTTAAACTGGCCTCTGGAGGACATTTTGGAGTTGTGGCTCCTCCTCCTCCTCACTTTTCTCCTCTGTTCTCTCAGGCACCCAAGTACAGTCAGTGACCTCATCATCCCCTCTTTCCTCGTCACTGGAGCAAACTTAGCTGTATGCTGCAGTGGAGGGGAACGTGACTGCTAGTTTCTTGTCCTTCTGTGGCACCCCCTCTCTCTAGGCTCACGTTACTCCCTTCCCGCCAAGGGTTGTGGGAAAGAGTCCATTGTTCCCATCATGTGGCCTGGTATGGTTCAGAAGGGGGAGGGGAACATGACTGCTAGTTTCTTGTCCTTCTGTGGCACCCCCTCTCTCTAGGCTCACGTTACTCCTTTCCTCACCCTGGAAACCAACATCAGAGCCTTCAGCTTGCTGCACATCCTCCAGCAGCATGTAACCGACACTATGGTTGAAAAATTCTGGTGACTCCTCCATGCATGATGGTGGGGCTACAGAAGGAGTAACTATGGACAAGGAGCCAGTGGAATAGGCCACTTTGGCAGCTGCGTTAGAAGGCAAACTAGTATGAGCCTGGGTGACAGAGGATGAGGAGGATGAGGATGGCTTAGTTATCCACTCCACCAACTCCTCCGCATGTTGTGGCTCAATAACACAGCCAACAGCACCATGTCCATGACCACCACTTTTCACTGTAGACACAGAGGCTGCTTGCCCTCTTTTTGTGGCCTGTGAGCGTCTGCCTCTCCGTGGTGGCCTTCCAGACATGATGGGGATTTTTTTTCCATGCTGCACTACACTGTAGTATATACTCTGCACTGCACTGTACTCTGCACTGCACGATATACTGTACACTGAATTCACTGTATTATATACTGTACACCGAATGCAATGTATTATATACTGTAGACACTGTATTATATACTGTGTACACCACCTGCACTGTATTATATACTGTCAAAACATGAATTCCTCAGATTGGGACTTTAAACCCAGCCACAAACAGTTTGATGGTAAAAAAATATTCAAAATGTATTACACATTGATAATATATAGCAACATGAACATGAAGCTTTATGCAACAAACACAAATTGGGAACAGAAATGGAAACCAGCTGCAAGGAAAAGCCCAGAGCTTTGGTAGACAGACAGAACATCCAACATGTTTCGAAAAACAAAATGAAGATCTTCTTCAGGGACAGAGGGCTTGCGGGTTCCAGATCTGTAGCTTATATCCCAAATGTTGATGCTCCACCCATAAAGACAAAGAACATAACTCAAAAATGAAAAGAAAGCTATGTCTGTCAAAACAGCGCACAAGCAACAGAGAATGTGAATGACATTAGCCAGGGGTCCCATATATTGTGTCATGGTCTTATTGTATAACTTAGTGGTATAACTGTATATAGACCGTAGCTATAGAGGAGAGGTAGAATAGTACTTTCCCCTTAATGCAGGTCTGGTTGATAGAGAGTGTGTATCAAAAGTTATTAAACCATCCAGAACATCAAAGTTTAGAGATGGTTGTATCTATCAGCCAGATATCTGGATGTGCCTTATGGATCTTAAAGTTGGAGTCAAAAATGATGCGGCTGGAGATGTGGCTGATGGTGTCTGGCAAGGTAGAGCAGAGACTGTTTGTGGCCCAGTTTAAAGTTCCAATCTGAGGAATTCATGTTTTGACTTTATGTATCAGGGATGTGGTCTACAATCAGTTTAAGCAATTAGTTGCGGTAGAGGGTCTCTTTAAACTGTATTATGTACTGTACACCGCCTGCACTGCATTATATACTGCAATGTATTATATACTGTACATTGACTGCAATTTATTATATATTGTACACTGCCTGAAGTGTATTATATACTGTACACCCAATGCACTGTATTATATACTGCACGTCGACTGTTCTATATTATATACTGTATGTACTGTACATGTCTCCTGATGTTGATCCATTGTCAATTATGATGCCTGTCACACCGCTGGACCTGGAAAAGGTAAAAAAACAGCTCACCAGGTGGCCTCGCTCCTAAGCTATTTAAGAACTGTCAAATGGCAGAGCAGGCAGACGGTGGTAGCCTTTGACGGGGCAGAGCTTTTTTTTTTTTTTTTTTTTTAGGTCGGGCAGAGCGGAGGCCATCATGAATGATGATATATCTAGCGGGATATTGTTTTTTCGTTTTAATAATGTGTGTGTGTGTGTTTATTTTTGACACTTTTTTTGTTGAATGAGTAGGGGTACCCCCCTCATTCCAATGGAGGGGATGGGATCTTGGGGCACCTTGTTAAAGGGGGTTTCTAGATTCCTAAAAGGCCCTCTGCCCCCCGACCCCCACAACCACCGCCAAGCGTTGTGGGGAAGAGGCCATTGTTCCCATCATGTGGCCTGGTATGGTTCAGAAGGGGGAGGGGAACGTGACTGCTAGTTTCTTGTCCTGCCAGGCTGCATGCTCGGATAATGATCTGTTATGGATTTTGGGGGGACCCCACGCCATTTTTGTTTAATTTTTGTTGTGCGGGGGTTCCCCTCCAAATCCATACCAGACCCAAAAGGCATGGTATGGTATGGATTGGGTTTTTTTTTTTTTATTCAGCTTTATATACGTCAGTTTTTCTGCAGCAGGTTCTATACACAGTACAGATGTGCCACTTTACAGACAGACTAAGGCACTATATTTAAAGGAATTTTTCATTTTTGTTGTTTTATTATAAGCATCATTAAAATCACTGCTCCATTAAAACGATCTTTTTTAAAACGACTGTTTGCATTGTGTCAGGTCACCTGAGAACAGGTGACTGATGCACTCCTAAGGTGCGCTAAGGTAGTGGACTCTGGGACTGACTGCTGCGGATTGAACCCTGGGAGGTTCAGGTAGCAGGTCTACTAGATCACTAACACAGATCCCAGTGGGAGCTAGAGCATAGATTCCCCAGGGCGCAGAGTCTCAGAGCCAGTAGGTGTTCACCAGAGCATCTAGTGGTGAGGATGGACTGCGCTGCAGTCTGGCTCCAGGTCGCAGCCCCCAGGGTCTCACAGCTCACAGCTCACATATATGCAGTCAGGTGAGAGTGGATACCCTCTAAAGGAACACATGAAGAGAGGTAAACTGACAGACACACATTACTGCATAACCATGACACACTGTCCCCACAGGGCAGTACCCGGGCCCCCAAACACTTTTTATGGCCAATAACTTGCATAAAAGCCTTAAAAATGGGGACTGATTTTTCAAGTTCAGGTCCCATAGACTTTAATAGGTTTCTGGGTTCAGATCCGAACTTTTTACATGTTCTGGAGTTCTGGTGCAAAACCAAATCAGGGGGTGCTCGGCCCATCACTAATTGCTAGTTGCAAGTATCCCACCAAACAGTAATAGGAAATCAAATAGTGCTCATTATTCACCTTTAGTAACATGTTACACCCATATTTGGGGACCACACCCCCCGAGTCCCCGTTGTGACCATGGGCTGGGGATCATCTACCTGCACCTGCCATCATAATTGAAAAAATGGTGGCCAAGTAGGGGCTCCACTCACCTACTCACAGTGTTCCATTGTGGCTGACAGCTTGTACTTCTCAATTAATTACAAGGGTGCTGAGGAGCGCTCTTGGTATTTCAATGATCCTTCCTGTCAATCAGTAACTCCCTGTCCTTATGAGGAGACAGCTACACTGACAGCCTGCAGGAGCCTGAGATTACACCTATGATCTACTGATGCTTTACATGCGCCTAATAAAAAAAACATGAATGCACGTTTTGTTTTTTTTTAACCTGCAAAAAGATGTATATTTGTTGTTTCTTTAAAAAAGATGAACTTGAGGGGGGGCGTGGCGACCGGACTCCAGGATGGCCGCTTAACCTGGAGCTCCGCTCGTCCGCAGGAGACATTCGTCAGCCACACACTATTTCCGGCGGAAACATACCTCCACAAAAGGTCAGTGCGATCCCGAGAACCGGAGGCAGTCACTAGGGATGGGCCGGCACAGGAAAAACCCGCCACAGCCACCGAAAATAGCGAGCTACTGCGCCACGAACGGCGCCTCACAAGATGGCGACGGCGGCGGGAATGCTGACACTCATACCTTACCTCAGAGTCTGGGAGAGGACGTGTCCGGAACCTACCGCACCGATGGCCACACGCTACAGACTCCCAGCGACTCATCCTCCGGTCCCGCAACGCCTACCACACGGAGCCCAGTGAAATCCAGGCCGAGGAGAGAATCCCCATTTAGGCCGCAAAACGCTCCGGCCATGGAGGTAAGCGAACCACACTCATACCAAGCTAGCCAGCATACCATGAAAGGAGAATCAATTATGGACTTTCCTACAACAGATGGGCCCGTGTCTGACACTATAATAAAAGACATGTTGATTTCACTGAGATTATCACTACAGGCTGATATGGTCAGGGGGATTAATCAATGTAAAAGAGAAGTGCATTCACTAGGCCTAAGAGTGGACAGAACAGAGCACAAAATGGAGGAATTTACCTCAGCTTATAATGTAATGGTCGACTCAAATGCAGCTCAGGGGGAAGAAATAGGATGGATTAAAGATAAACTAGCAAGTCTAGAGGACCGCTCCAGGAGGAACAACCTCAAATTGAGGGGTATCCCTGAAGAGGTACCCCCGAATCAGTTACTACCATTTGCCCAAGCTTTATTTTCTACTTTTTTACCTCAGGCTACAGCACAGGACCTCATTGTGGACAGAATTCATAGAATTCCTAAACCGTCATTTCTGCCTGCAGAAATTCCCAGAGATGTTCTTCTAAGAGTCCACTATTTCCACATTAAAGATCAAATTTTGCAAATTTCTAGAAAACAAGAAAATTTACCCCCACAATTTGCTAATGTTAAATTGCTCCCTGACCTATCTAGACATACTTTACAACGCAGACGCAATCTTATAACTATTACAAAAGCCCTAAGGAATCATAACATCATTCACAAATGGAAATACCCTGCCACTCTATCCATTGTTCACAATGGCACCACCACCATGATCTCCTCGTTGGATGAAGGTCTAAATTTACTACGTAGATGGAAAATACTACCTGATGCAAGCACCAACTTTCCCGCCATAGCAGGCCCATCACATATCCCTAATGAATGGCAAGCAGTGACTCATAAAAAATCTCTTAAAAAATCCGCTGGTATACCAAGCACAGAATTTCAACAGATTACTTGAATGTCTCCTAGGAAGAGTGCCTTATACTCTGTTCCTTGTTACCCTCAGGTTACCATTAGCAGTTCCATCTGCTCTTGGATCGCTTTATGGATCCTTTTTTTATCTATATTTTCTTTTTTTATTTCTTTTTCCTTGATATGCACAGATCTCTCAAGAGCAATTTATCGTCCTACATCTACTCCAGAAATCCATATGATGACTGTCAACAACCAGGAAAATTCACACCAATTGTAGTGAGTACTTTATTGTCTATCCTCCATATCCTTTATACAATGGACCAATGACGATCTCTTGCTTATCAATCAACGCACATGGTTTGAACCACCCGGCCAAACGATTTTCCTTATGGAAGGAGGTTCATAAACACAAGGCAGATATTGTATGTGTACAAGAAACGCACTTCCAACTAGACAATACCCCGCAGTGTACCCACAAAGACTTCCCACACATCTACTTAGCATGTAATCCTCTCAAAAAAACTGGAGGCGTTCTAATAGCCCTGAAGAACTCACTTTCATTTCAACACAGAGATTCGTTTACTGATGAAGCTGGCAGATTTATCATTGTCTCAGGCGACATAAATTCTCAACCATTCACTCTGGTTAACCTATATTCACCAAATACACATCAAATTCGCTTCTTCAATAAGGTCCTTCGCAAACTCAAGTCTATGCAGTATGGTAAAGTCCTGATATGCGGAGACTTTAATGCTACTGTAGACCCCCAAGTGGACACATCTTCGGCCAAAATCCGCTCAACACCAGCTCTACAAACCATTCTTCACAAAGAGGAACTGTTCGATGCGTGGAGATGTCTCCATGCTGGTGAAAAGGACTTCACTTTTTTTTCCAACAGGCATCGCTCATACTCACGTATTGACATGTTTCTAACTGATAAATGGTTGTTACAAGATATAACCACAGCTGCCATTCACGAGATTACGTGGTCTGACCACGCAGCGATTTCCTTATCTATTATGGAGAAGGGTGTCTCTTCTTCACCTCCCATCTGGCGGTGTAATAATAGACTAGTACAAGAACCTTCATCTAACAAACTACTGACACAACACATCACCAATTTTTTCTTAGATAACTATGGCTCAGTTACGAAAACACATGTTTTGTGGAACGCCCATAAGGCATACATGAGAGGTATTCTAATACAAATGGGGGCTAGAGCCAAACACCAGAGGTCTCAACAAATTCAAACTATACTCCATGATCTTAGAAAATTTGAAACACAAAATAAAACATCCCCTACCTCAGTAATAACTCACAAACTTTCTATCCTTAGGGAAAAACTTAGAGAAATTTTATCTCAACAATATGACAGACATATCAGAAGCTTAAAATTGAATTTCTACCATAATGCTAACAAAACAGGTAAACTATTAGCCAACAGATTAAAAGCAAAACGCACTAAGACAAGGATAGCATACTTAAAACACCCCACGTTACACCACAAAATTATTCATCCTAAAGATATAGCTGACCAATTTGCAGAATACTATAGTTCACTTTATAATATACATAAGGATACCGCTACGAACCAACCATCTAAGGAAAACATAAATGATTTCCTACAACGCATTCATTTACCCTCGCTATCTACTGAACAATTAGAATATCTTAATACCCCCTTTACCACTTCTGAAGTTGAGAAAGTTATTTCTTCTCTTCCTAACGGTAAATCCCCTGGCCCTGATGGCTTCTCAAATGAATATCTTAAAGCATTTAAACATGTCATAGCACCTTATCTCACACATTTATTTAATGACACTGCCGATAGTGCTAGTATGCCCCCAGATATGCTTAAAGCATATATAATCACATTACCTAAACCTGGTAAGGAACCAGACACTCCGGCCAATTATAGACCGATATCACTGCTTAACTCTGATACCAAAGTATATGCCAAATTATTAGCCAATCGTTTATCAAATATTATTCCTTTACTAGTCAAAAATGATCAGATGGGATTCGTGAAGGGGAGACAAACTTCTGACGCAACCAGGAGAATTATAAATGTTTTGTATCATGCTAAATTGCACCGAACGCCTTCTCTGCTGTTATCTATTGACGCAGAGAAGGCGTTCGATAGAGTCCACTGGACATACATGGAGATGACGCTTAGTAAGTTCGGATTCCGGGGTCGTATACTTCAAGCTGTTTTGGCATTGTACTCTTGCCCCACTGCACAGGTATACTCGACAAATGCTTTATCTTCACCCTTTGATATTAGAAATGGAACTAGGCAGGGATGCCCCCTGTCTCCTTCCATTTTTAACCTTATGATGGAACCTCTTGCAGAAACTATAAGGTCTCACCCGCTGATTTCGGGTTTCCAGTTCGGCAACACTAAACACTCCATTAATCTTTTTGCTGATGATGTCATTCTGCTATTGACTAATCCAAAAATTTCTTTACCACATGCTCATGAGGTCCTGCAAGAATTTGGTAAGATCTCATACTATAAAGTGAATTTTTCTAAGTCTTTGATCCTCGCCCTCAAAATTCCACCCAAACTTAAACTTGATCTCCAATCACAATTTCCATATACATGGAGTACTGAAGGTGTTCCATATCTGGGGATTGTCTTGAAAGCCAAAGTTTCTGAACTCGTCAAATCTAATTTGAAACCACTCATTGCCAAACTGGGAATTCAACTCAAAGACTTTTCAATGAAAGAGGTTTCATGGTTTGGTAGGATTGCTGCATTTAAAATGCTGATATTGCCTCAAATATTGTATGTTTTTCGCTCTCTACCACTTCATATCCCACAACATTTTATTAAAAAACTTACTACTATGTGCTGGAAGTATGTGTGGAATGGTAAAAAAGCCAGATGCTCCAGGAACAATCTTATCTCACATAAGAGATTCGGTGGGGCAGGGCTTCCCGATATTCAAGACTACTACTGGGCAGTTAGACTGGACCAACTTAAACATTGGTTCCCGGCTAAAGACCCACCAGTTTGGGTAGACATTGAAAATTCATTAATCCCACTATCCATATCCAACGTATGCAATCTTTTACTGACTGATAGCTGGGCTACTTGGGACCTACGTAAATTATCCCCTACAATTCAAATTTCCTTAAAAGCATGGAGACATGCACTAACTACTAATCAAGATGACGTTATAGACTTACCATACAATATACCTCTTTCTATTCTTAGGACGAAACTTCCCGACATCCCTATAAATGACTTCATTAATATAGGAATTACGATGCTATCTGACTTCTTCGATGTCAATAAGCTCAAATCTGTAACACAATTGACCTCGCAGTATAACCTTACTACTGATATGGCTCCTTACGCATTTCGGATATTAGAGTTACTTCAAACCTTACCTTCTCCTTTAATTACCATTCCACGCAGACTATGGCAGTTTTATTATCCAAGTAGTAAAGAAGTGAAAGGAATTTCTTATTTTTACAATCTTCTACATGATAAATTACAATTTATCAAAACACCTGCCATGCTCAAATGGGAAGCAGAACTCGGCTCTGACTTTTCGGAGGTTCAGTGGCGCCACGCCTTCTCTGAAATTCATTCTGCATCTCATTGTGCCAAACACTGGGAACTTACTATTAAACTCTCCAATAGATGGCATTACACTCCTTGTCGATTGGCATCTTTCTTTACAGGTTTTTCTCCGAACTGTTGGAGGGAGTGTGGCCACTTAGGTAATCTATTACATATGCTTTGGTATTGCCCTACGGTTAAAAGCTTATGGAATAGTGTTTTTCAACATATATCTACCATTACTGGTATACTCACTAAACCAGACCCTGCCTTAGGTATTCTTCATATGAATATCGACAAATTTCCTAAATCATTTAGATCAGTTATAACTCATATTCTGTTAGAAACCAGATTGCTGATTTTATGCAATTGGAAGTCTAACACTGCTATCAATTTATCAGATGTCATTTCTGCAGTACGTAGAAACTATACTTTTGAACGTTTGATGGCACTTAAGAATTCCAAATGTGTACAATTTGATAAATACTGGTCTATATGGCCTAAAGTTTCCTCTCAGGATGATATATAATTCTGTAGATTGTTTGTTATAAATGCTCTATATACGTTCTTGGAACATGTCTTATCTTTTATATGTTATATAGTCGATGGATACTGACACATATCCCACGTTGTGCATATCCTATTATTTATTTCTTTTAATGTTTATTTATTTTCTGTATGATTTCATGAAAATACTCAATAAAAATTGAATGATTCAAAAAAAAAAAGATGAACTTATCCTTATGCACACATGTAAAAATCTTAATTTTTGGCAATACAATTACTTAAACCCTCAGGACAGTATATATTTTCTGAAAGCAGAGTCCCAGTAGAATAAAAAGATGATAGTTGCACATTTTTTTATGGCACATTATATTTGCACAACTACCGTATTTATTAAAATCCTAATTTTCATAAAAAGTATAATAAAATCTATTTTAGTGCAAAACACATACAATATAGAAACCATTTTTTTGGTAAAATATAAAAGATGAGGTTGCATTGAATAAATAGACACCTACCATGCCAGGTCGTAAAATTCCATGATATTGCAAATAATTAGGGTACCCAAAAATCTCCATAGGTGATGCTTTAAAAGCCTTTATAGCTCATCCATTTAGAGTTAACCAGGAGCTCTTATACTAGAATTATTGTCTCTCACTCTAATGCTTGCGGTCATATGTGATATGTATGGCTCAACCACAGTTTGTGTACGTGTGCACACCCTGGGAGTACATTTGTTTACACAATTTATTATAATTTTATTTTTTTCTTACTTTTTTCTTTAATTAATTTATTTCTTTATTTTTACTTGATTGTTGTCACAAGGGGCTAATAAACCCCCATGTGATAGCACTGGGCAGGTGACAGGTACTCTTTTTGGAGACATTAAGGGTCTAATAGACCCCAGTGTTTCCCATGTCTTTCACAGCATCAAGCCAAGCACAGATCTACTTAGATATGGCCCCTGATTAAATTATATATATGAAACCAGAAGTTTATGATTTCTTTGTTTATATGTGACATTGAGTCATGGGTATGCCTCAAACTGCTCGCTATCCTGAAGCTGGCAGTTGTGATCCTGGGCTCCCAGTAAGAGTGGCAGAGCCTGGGAACCACAGAGGAAGGGGGCTGCCACCAGTGGGGGCCATCATGCCACCTGCTCTGTGAAAGTGATCGGTGGCTATAGATGCCACATCACTATAACTTTACTGTATACTACAGCATCTGTCAACAGCTCAAGTTGAACCTGATTGGTGGACCCAATTTTCAGGAGCACCAGCTGCAGAAAAATATGCACTGATTTGAATGCCTGTGATTGGGATGTCATTGGACAATGCAGAACAAAGGCAAAATGCACAGAGCAAATCAGAGTGACCATGGTGACTATTGTCATTGAGAAATTTATCAACGTAAATTAATTGTAATGTTAATAAACCTATTATAGTGTACACTTGTAAAATAGTACAAAGGTATGCAAAGCGGCATGTATGCAATGTGCACTACAAAACAAATTAAAACCTTGTTCATTTATATATTATAGAAAGATTACTGCACATCTTTGTCAGTATACATATGTGTATACTGTGTGTATGTATGTTATACCGGGTATGTATATTTTTTTCTTTTTTTTTCTTTTTACATTATTGTACAATGGGTTAGAGGTCACCATATACATTGTATATTTTTTTAAAAACAACATATTATATACAGACAAAAAAAAAATGTGAGAGAGTGCATATAGTCCATAAAAAAAAGCCCACAAAACACACAACACATTCACAAGGAAAGGACGGATGAGCAGCCACAGTGCCCGAATTTGTGGCCAGCTGACAGATGAAGAGCTGGGCTGGATGCCAAAAATCTCTGCTGCTCCTGCACAGCTCGCTTTATTCCAAGGACAGCTCTCAGTGGACAATGGTTTCCTGTAAAAGTGGGGTCGCAGGACACATTTCAAGGGTTCCTCTTCTTCTTCAGCCTGAATTCACCTGTCAGCTGGACACTGTGGCTGCTTATCTATCATTTCCTTGTGAGAGTGGGCTCTTTCTCGAGGACTATATGCGCTCTCTCACATTTTCTTTTGTGAGTATATAATATGTTGTTTTTAATAAAGCCCTTTAAACCTTTTACTACACCCTTGCTTTTGTCTTCACAGGTGGGGTTCCCTCTCCTTGATCACAGCAGCACTCCTCCTAGTGTGTAGTAGTTGTATATCTAGGTGTTGGGCTACCCACACAGTAGTTCACATTATTTATTGATTGCTGTATTAAATATTTAAGGAGTGTGGAGAATAGGGTGCTCTGGATAACAAAGAGGCTTTAACCAGTTGCAGACTCTGACCATACTAGGCACGCCCAAAAACATATCATCTGTACACAGGTTGTGTCTAGTACGTCCAGTCTATCTGCTATGCTGCTCTGCTCCCCGTACAATGCAATTCAGTTGTGATTAATCACAGCTGCATTGAATAGTACACCGAGAAGGTCGGAAGCATGAGCTGTGTGTGAAAAAAAAAAGCAGTTTAGCAATGTTTATCAACAACATTGCTCAGACGGGAATATAGAAAGTTACATTGAAACATTGTATCATTTGTAACGATCTGTTTTTCTCATCTTCAGATCAAAGATCAACTTGGATCTGCAGATGAAGAGCGTTAAAGCAAACTTGATCTAATCAGGATCTAATCAGGACTAATTAACTCCGTATTCTCCTGCTCTATTCAATTGTAATTTTCTTGGGGATTTTTTTTCTATTTCATTAACTAATAGTTAAACTTTTTTTCTGTTTTTGTTTGCTTTGTTCATTAATATTTTTTATCCTTTACATATATTTACACGTATCACACTGAAAAAAAGCATAACATTGAAAAAACCCACTTCACTTCATTTGTAAATAACTTTGCAATGCTTTGTACCAAAATCATAATTTCACTGTTGTTTTAAACAGGAAAAATTACATAAAATAAAATGCACTCTTTTGAATAGGGTTGCACTGATACCAGTTTTTTTAAGACCGAGTACGAGTACCGATACTTTTTCTCAAGTACTCGCCGATACCGATTACCGATACCTATTTTTACATGTTTTTTTTTTACATTTACATTTTTTGAATTTATATTTTTATAACTTTTTTGGTGGAGAGGTGGGGAGGGGGTTATTGTTTAGGGTGGAGAGGTGGGGAGGGGGTTATTTGTTTATGGTGGAGAGGTGGGGAGGGGGATATTGTTTAGGGTCTAGAGGGGGAGGGGGGTTATTGTTTAGGGTGGAGAGGTGGGAGGCTGTTATTGTTTAGGGTGGGGAGGGTGTTATTGTTTAGGGTGGAGAGGTGGGGAGGCTGTTATTGTTTAGGGGGAGGGTGCTATTGTTTATGGTGGAGAGGTGTTATTGTTTAGGGTGGAGAGGTGGGGAGGGGTGTTATTGTTTATGGTGGAGAGGTATGGAGGGGTGTTATTGTTTAGGGTGGAGAGGGGGTTATTGTTTAGGGTGGAGAGGTGGGGAGGGGTGTTATTGTTTAGAGTGGAGAGATGGGGAGGGGGGTTATTGTTTAGGGTGGAGAGGTGGGGAGGGGGTTATTTTTTAGGGCGTAGAGGGAGGGATGGGGGGTTATTGTTAAGGGTGGAGAGGTGGGGAAGGTTGTTTGTATTATTCAGGAAGGGAAGAGGAGAGGAAGGGGGTATTTGGGAACCCACACACTGCCAATCACTGCACTACAACACCCAGCAGACCTGCCCTCCCCCTCCAAGAAGTTCTGCAGCAGCAAAGCTTGGCTCAGTGCAGGACACACTACTCACAAGGCAGGCAGATCTGTCACCCAGAAGCCTCCCACAGAGGAGCCCGAGGAGGAGAAGCACATCACCAGAGGACACAAAAAACACAGCCCTCTGTTGAGTTTTTTTACGTTTAATTGTTTAAGGATTACAAAAAAAAATGATTGTTGCAGGACAATATTCACAAAAATAAATGCCTTGTTTGTCCTTAAAAAAAGAATGTATGTATTACTTTGTTATGTTAAGTAATGACAAATTTATCGCTGTATAAATAGGCTTATAGCAGAAATTTGAAAATTGCTCTGGTCCATAAGAGGTAACCAGGTGTGAGAGCCGAAGTGGTTAACAAACAGTATATGACTGGCTCTTGAAATTGGATTAATGCACCACAGCAGCACTTCAGAAGTGGGAAGCATTCTCTAGGAAAAACAAAGCAGAGAAGAAGGCTCTTTTAACAATTTAGTGATTTATTACTGAACTTAGAAGTGCCTTCTTCTCTGCTTTGTATTTATATTTACATTCATGATTTGAGGTCATATGTATGTCACACATAGGTTTTTGGTTTGTTATGGTCAATCCAGGTAGAGTGTAGTGCTGTGAGCCGAACACCCTCCTGGTGTAAGGCTTTTAGTGGCTTTAGGTAACTTTAATGCCCCGTACACACGCTCTGACTTTCCGACGGGATTGTCCGCCGGACCTAGACCAGCGGACAAACCGCCGAACCTTCCAGCGGGGCTTCGCCGGACTTTCCAAGCTGTGGACTTGCCCACACATGCCCGGACTTCTCCGGCGGACAATCCGCGGGAAAAAGTCAGCCGGACTTTTGAAAATGAACGGACTTGCCCACACACGGAGCAGTCCCTTCATTTAGAACATAACTGCAGGTAGACAGGGCTAGCAAAGGCAGTGAATGCCGCCGCGCTAGCCCCGTCACCTGGCATGGATTTAAAGGGAATCCCCACGCCGAAAAAATTCCCCCCAAATCCATCTCAGACCCTTATCCGAGCACGCAGCCCAGCCGGACAGGAAAGGGGTGGGGACGAGCGAGCGCCCCCCCCTCCTGACCCGTACCAGGCCGCGTGCCCTCAACATGGGGGGTGTCCTGGGGAAAGGGGGGCCGTGCGCCCCCCCCCCCCCCAAAGCACCTTGTCCCCATGTTGATGAGGACAAGGGCCTCTTCCCGACAACCCTGGCCATTGGTTGTCGGGGTCTGCAGGCGGGGGGCTTATCGGAATCTGGGAGCCCCCTTTAATAAGGGGGCCCCCAGATCCCGCCCCCCACCCTATGTGAGGAGGATGCTGGGACTGTGACATCATAGGGGTGGGGTCACCATGTGACATGAGCATGTGACCCTGCCCCCTTGTCCCTATATAAGTCACAACACATCGCGGCTCTGCCATTCCGGCCAGAGAGAGCGACGAGTCAACATCGGAAGGAGAAGAAGAAGAAGAAGAGGAGGAAGAAGAAGGCGGCAGCGCAGAAAGCGGCGACAGCGGCAAGAACAGAAGAGACCCCGGAAGACCCCCGAAGACCCCCGAAGGCAGATCGAGACCCCCAGACAATGGCGACGACGAAGAAGGAAGCCGGGCTCCTCCACTCGGTAAAAGAGCTAGGTAAAATAGCGGAGGAGTCCGGCGAGAAGACCCCCCAAGACGGAAGAAGACCCCCGGAGCAGTGCAATAAAATATTTTTAAAAAAATGTGTGTTTTTTTTTTAATTTACACTTTACACCTTAGGTGAATGGGTAGGGGTACATCGTACCCCATACTCCTTCACATAGGGTGGGGGGCCGGGATCTGGGGGCCCCCTTACTAAAGGGGGCTCCCGGATTCCGATAAGCCCCCCACCCGCACACCCCGACAACCAACGGCCAGGGTTGTCGGGAAGAGGCCCTTGTCCTCGTCAACATGGGGACAAGGTGCTTTGGGGTGGGGGGGCCGCACGGCCCCCTTTCCCCAGGGCACCCCCATGTTGGGGGCACGCGGCCTGGTACGGCTCAGGAGGGGGGGCGTTCGTTCGTCCCCACCCCTTTCCTGGCCGGCCGGGCTGCGTGCTCGGATAAGGGTCTGAGATGGATTTGGGGGGGACCCCCACGCTGTTTTTTCGGCGTGGGGATTCCCTTTAAATCCATGCTAGCGCGGCGGCATTCACTGCCTTCACTAGCCCTGTCTACCTGAAGTCACGTTCTAAATGAACGGACTTTCCGAGCGCGTGTCGGCATAACTGTCACTGGTGACGCTGGTTAGCCAGTTAGTTATTTCGTTATTTAGGTTCCCCGTCAGGTTTTTATATAGCGTCAGGTACCCCCATATATTACCTAATAAAGGTTTTAACCCCCTGATTGCCCCTAGTTAACCCTTTCACCCCCTTTTGCCAGTGTCACTAAGCGATCGTTTTTTTTCTGATCGCTGCATTAGTGTCGCTAGGTAACCATTTTTTTTTTTAGGTAACCGCCATGTTTATATAGGTTCATAAATAGGTTTATAGGTCAGGTACCCCCATATTACAACCTAAATAAAGGTTTTAACCCCCTGATTGCCCCTAGAGTTAACCCTTTCACCAGTGATCACTGTATAACTGTCACTGGTGACGCTGGTTAGCCAGTTAGTTATTTCGTTATTTAGGTTCCCCGTCAGGTTTTTTATATAGCGTCAGGTACCCCCATATATTACCTAATAAAGGTTTTAACCCCCTGATTGCCCCTAGTTAACCCTTTCACCCCCTTTTGCCAGTGTCACTAAGCGATCGTTTTTCTGATCGCTGCATTAGTGTCGCTAGGTAACCAGTTTTTTTTGTATTACTGTTACGGGTGACGCTGGTTAGTTAGCTTGTTTTTTTTATACTGTCAGGGCACCCGCCATTTATTACCCAATAACGGTTTAACCCCCTGATCGCCCGGCGGGTGATATCAATTAGGTTTTAGGGTCAAATAAGGTCTGCGTCGCCCCAGGTTAGTGCCAGTACCGCAAACACCCACGCGCAAAGCATACACCTCCCTTAGTGGCACAGTATCTGAACAGATCAATATCTGATCTGATCAGATCTATACTAGCGTCCAGCAGTTTAGGGTTCCAAAAAAAACCGCATTGTTAGCGGGATCAGCCCAGATACCTGCTAGCACCTGCGTTTTCCCCCTCCGCCCAGCCCAGCCCACACCACCCAAGTGCAGTATCGATCGATCACTGTCACTTACAAAACACTAAGCACACATAACTGCAGCGTTCGCAGAGTCAGGCCTGATCCCTGCGATCGCTAACATTTTTTTTTGTGGTAGCGTTTTGATTCAGTCGCTTCAGTCAGGAGCTTTTTTTACCTGTGAATCTCAAAAAAATAAAAAAAAAATAAAATAGTTGTCGTTTTATTGTTCTCTCTCTCACTCTATTCTCTCTCTATTGTTGCTCTTTTTTTACTCCATTCTATTCTGCAATGATTTATTATGTTTTATCATGTTTTATCATGCTTGCTTTTCAGGTATGTAATTTTGTTTACTGTGTTTTAGTGTTAACCATTTTTTGTTTTCAGGTGCGCCATTCAGTTGCAACGCGGTATTATTTATCTTGACAGCAACAGCGTTTGCTCCCACGATACATAAAGCCGCGACTCCAACGCTGTAGGAGGTGATTTCACCACCACAGTTAAAAAAAAGAGCATATATGCCGAAGCATGGGGGCAGCAGGGGGGGGGGAGGAGCGATTGGCTCCTAATGCCACGTACATACGGTCGAAATTCCGACCGTGTGTACACGGCATAACTTTTGCGGGAGGATGCCCCATGCATCGGCATATATAAATGGTGCATGTATGCCCATCATTAGAAGTGGGTGGATGAAGGGAGGTATTCTAATGGTGGGCATACCCACCAATCAATCTCTTTTTTTCGTTCAGCCAAGAGGCTGCATGAAAAAAAAAAGATTACAATATATGTCCAGTATGTTGCTGGACTTTGAATGGTTATACCAGAATGATGCCTGCAGGTTTAGGTATCATCTTGGTATCATTCTTTTCAGCCAGTGATCGGCTTTCATGTAAAAGCAATTCTAGCGGGTAATTAGCCTCTAGACTGCTTTTACAAGCAGTGGGAGGGAATGTCCCCCTCCCGGATATAAACCGCGCCATTGGGAAATTGGGAAAGCATTTTATCACACCAATCTTGGTGTGGTCAGATGCTTTGAGGGCAGAGGAAAGATCTAGGGTCTAAATGAACGGACTTTCCGATGATTGTCCGCCGGACTGCCGAGTCCAGCGGACAATTTTAAAACAAAACTTAAAACTTAGTCCACCGGACTTTTGGCGCCAAAAGGGAAAGTTCGCTCGTGTGTACGAGGCATAATACTCTTTAAAGGGTCCATGGTGTGATCAAATTGCTAGGTCATTCAAGGAGGAGAACTACCTTTACTCCTTACACTGCCCCCCTCCTCACTCACAAAGAGGGTTGAAGGCCATACGTGAACTAGCCAGCAAGAAAGGCATCAAGAGATGTTTAAGATGCTGGTTACTAGCAGAAATAAATATTCGATAAGAAACTGTTTTTAAAGTAATAATGATAGAAGGCAAAGTGTTATATGTGTTTTTTTTTTTTTTTTTACCCTGAACTCTCGTATTATGATATTACACGGTAGCTAAAATTCTGCCAATGATTGGGAGCAGGCTAATACATGCATTCACATTTGGTCCACTATTTGGGGTACTTTTTTGACAGCCAAAGGAATTGTAAAAACTGTGTGACTTGTCTGTTTCATGAGCAGTACAGCAACCCTATTTATGAAACAGCCAAATTTGAAAACACAGTATGTGCCGCCAATCCATACTTGTATTGACAGTTAAGTTACAGCAGTGGTCAAAAGAAAAAAGGTTAATGCACTTTTTAAAACTATTAAAACACTACTGTTTGGTTGATTCTACAACTAACACAATACCATCCCTCAATATTTTGATGTAATTGTTTTGTAATCTAGTATTGTTATTTAACTGGAAAAAAGGGCAAGTGTTTGTATTTCTCTTCCTAATATTTCTAGTGTGTGTTAAAAAAACAATGATTCATAATTTTCATTTGCAGTGACCTCCACCTATCTTTTATTTTATTGCCAGTCTTACCCATACTCTGAATTTTTTTTTCTCTGAAGTAAGATTTCACATGCTTCAAAAAGAGTCTGCCATGGAAAATATTTCATATGCATTGTATTTGATGCCTTATAATTTGTATGGATCCATGGCTGCTCTTGCAACAATGTCTTTACTGGGCATAGAAATGTATTTTACATTCTTCAATTTATTAAGTTGATGTGAAACAGTGTCAATTTTTAATGCATTAAGAATTACTTTTTTTAATGCAGAATCTTGACACACAAGAACGCTTTAGCAGTTAGGTGCTGAGTTGGCTTGAGAAAATGAAAACAACTTACTATTTAAAGAGGAAAGAACGAAAAAAGGAGACCTGTGAAAGAGAATGTGAAACAATGAGATAATTGGCTTACTTGGGAAAAAGCAGAATTAAATGAGACAAGCAAAAAATCTATGTGTTACACAGCTTTAAAACTGGTAGATGTGGAAAAAATATGCATACATGCATTTATTATTCTGTAATGTGTTTTAAGATTTTTGTTGTACAAAACTAAAAAAATAACCTCAGCTAGTAAAAAATAGCTATACAATATAGAAATAAAACAAATAAATATAATAACCCATACAAATTCTTTCATTGTTAGGCATCATGAACATTATGTCCCCAGATGGCCAAAAAATATTTTTTCTTTTTCTTTTCCATGATCTACCATATCAATAAAAAAAATGAAAATAAAATAAAAACTGTATTTCTAACTATAGCAAATGAGTTCAACAGCATACAAAGTGGGTTCATTATTATTTTAAAATATAGACATAATGACAACACTAACTTTCTCTGAGCTCCTGTAACTCTGATAGATGATGGCTAGGCAACATACATTTTAAAAAAGCCAAATGTCTGTATTAAGGCACATTGAATATGAATGCTAGAGTATTAAGCAGATGATTTCTGCATAATTTATAACCAGTATGGTGAATTGCATTGCAAGAGTTTTTTTTTGCCATCTGGGGATGTAATGGACTCCTAAATATGTTGGCCATTATCCTCTGTGTGTCTCAGTTAATTCTGCATCATTTAAAGCCTTGGTTTATCTCATTTTTTCAATTTCTCCTCTATTCTTCCACAACTTGGTTTCTTTTCTTCTTCTTTAAATAATAATTTATTTTCTTTTCCAGGACACAGCAAAGAACCATCTCCACACCATGACAAGGAACCAGTAAAGATGAAAATTGGGACTGTTAAAATATTTCCTTGCCTACCAGTCTCATTAGATAAGTATATGTAAATATATTTCATCTTCTTTAATGTTCTGTTTATACATCTGAAAATGTTTCTTTCATGAGCAATCAGTAGCTTTCTTTCAAATATATTTTGTTTTAGAAGGAACACCAAATCCTGAATGTGCCAAAACACCTGCAAAAAAGAATGCCGTGGTTTTATTGCAAAATGTAAGGGAATGTTTCTGTATGTTATATGCTGAATCTATAAAAAAAATATGGTTACACAAATGTAATTCTTGTACATATACTGTATGTGTATATATATATATATATATATATATATATATATATATATATATATATATATATATATATATATGTTACAGTATGTGTAATAAAATGAAAAAAGTATTGAACACGCTAACTGGAATTGATTTAATACTTTGTACAAAATCCTTTGTTCGAAATGACAGCTTCAAATGCCTCCTTTACGGAGAAACCAGTCACATGCATTGCTCAGTTGTAATTTTGGCCCATTCTTCCACACAGTCTTGAAATCTTGAAGGTTCTGTGAGCCTGTTCTATGAACTCTGATATTTAGTTATTTTCATAGCTTTTCTATTGAATTCAAGTCAGGTGATTGGCTGGGCCATTCTAACAGATTTATTTTCTTTCTTTATTGAAACCAATTGAGCTTCCTTTGTGCTTGGGTTCATTGTCTTCCTGAAATGTCCACCCTTGTTTCATTTTCATCCTTCTGGTAGATGGCAGCATATTTTTATCAAGAATGTCTAGGGACATTTTTCCATTCATCTTTCTTTCAATCACAGTTTGCCAGTACCATATGCGGAACAATAGCCCCACACCATGTTGTTCCCAGCTCCAAACTTCAGTGTTTGTATGGTGTTATTGGAGTGCTGTGCAGTGCCATTTGACAACCAAACATGGTGTGTATTATGGCATCCAAAGAGTTATATTTTGGTCTCATCTGACCAGACTATTTTCTCCCAGTATTTCACAGGCTTGTCTAAATGTTGTGCAGCAAACAAGCTTCAACATGCTTTTACTTTAGCAATGGAGTCTTGCATGGTGAGCATGCATACAGGCCATGGCGGTTAAGAGCATTACTTATTGTTTTCTTTAAAACAATTGTACCTGCTAATTCCAGGTCTTTCTGAAGCTCTGCACGAGTGGTCATTGGCTCTTGGACAACTCTTATGATAATTCTTTTCACTTCTCTGTCAGAAATCTTCTGAGGATCACTTGGTCATGGGCAGTTTATGGTGAAATGGTAGCATTCAGATGTTTAGAAAGTTTATCAGTGTGTTTTGCAACAATAAGGTTCTAAAGGTCTTTAGAGAGCTCTTTTACCCATCATGAGCTATTTTTTTGTGTAACACTTTTTTGATAAGACACCTTTTTATAGGCCATCAGTTGAGACTGAACCAGCTGATATTTATTTGACGAGTGGCAGGATTGCTTTCTAATTACTGATAGATTTCAGCTGGTGTCTTGGCTTTCCATGTCTTCATGTGTTCAATACTTTTTCCCTGTGTCATTCCAATTTATTTCACATAACTCACTTGTTTTGGTTTCTTTGTATGTATGGATTGCATGGGTTGTTACTGACATGTGGTGAAAATTTAGAAATATATTTAACTAGAAAAATTGTGACATGTTCAATACTTATTTTACTCGCTGTATATATACCTGGACGTGCAGGATCATGTATATATACTGCTCAGTATATGATCCTGCTCAGTGCAGCCACCCTGTAGCAGTAAATCTGCTATGGGGCAATCGGCAAGTGGTTAAACCTTTACCTTTACAACTGTTACACAGTGAAAAGAGATTAAAAACAATATTTGGGCTTACATACAGATTGTACAAGAAAATTGTGATGTGTGTGGACCATTTATTAGTGGTCTTAGATTGAGGGTGGGGGACATCTGCTTGGTCTGGAGTGAGACATTTGAGTATCAGGATTTCCCCTTTTACCGATTCTCATCTAACGATGGTAACACTGAGTAGGAAACACTTCTTGTGTAATAATATGTGCCTCTGACTCCCAGAACTGCTCCTTATCACCCTCTAAAAGATCAAAAATAGAAACCAAAGGAAAAACTTGCTATTTCTGGGCCATTTAAGAAAATATTAAAGTGGTTGTAAACCCATTTAAAAAAAACTAACACCTTCAAGACAAAGGCATAATGAGCTAGTATGCATAGCATACTAGCTCATTATGTAATACTCACCTGAGATCAAAGCCCGACCGGCGACATCGCTCCCAGGGGTTACTTCCGGGTATTGCGGCTCTGATTGGCCGGAGCCAAGATTACTTCACTCCCACGCATGTGCATGGTAACGGCACACTCACTGAACACTCACTCACATACATGCCAGGTTTAGGAGATATCCTGAGAAGATACAGGTAAGCCTTATTATAGGCTCACCTTTAGCGAAAAGTGGTCTGTAAAGGTTTACAACCACTTTAAAAAGGGAGTAAACCACTGCCTCTTTTTTCTTTTTCCTGACCTGCAGAGTGAAGGCATAATGTGCTAGCATGCATCACATACTAGCACATTATGTGTAACTTATCTTAAAACCAAGCCCCCATTGTCACCGCTGGAGGCCGCATGCACCTTTACCCATCATCCGGCTGTGTGACTGTCCAGAGCCATGTGATGTCACTCTCACGCATGCGTGTGGGAGCCGCCGGTCACGGCACAGGGCTCTGAAGAAATGGCATAGGTGGCTGTTCCTTCAGAGTGCATGCACCAATGACGTCATCGGCTGCATATACAGTAAATATCTCCTAAACAGTGCAAGTTTAGGAGATATTTACAGTACCTATAGGTAAGCCTTATTATAGGCTTACCTATAGGTACAAACAATCCATGGAAGTTTACTTCCTCTTTAAATTATTGAATATTTTTCTTGTAACAGTGTCTTTTATCTGACCTTACAAAAACAATTTGGCTTACAAGAAATGCAAGATAAGGGATAAATCTAGAGGAAAGAAAATAATCAATGCACACAAATAGATTTTGGTTTGATTTTCTATTTTCTGCAAAATTCTTCTATTTTCTCCAATCCTTACAAAAAAATACAGTACTGAAAGAGAGCTCTTGAAGTATATCAGGCTAGACCTGTTGTTCTCTATCTTTCAAGGTCTTGTCTATTTACTACATTATTTGTGTTGAAAAGCACAATGTGCTGAAAACAAGCTGAATTGAATCAATCAGTTTGATTCATTCTAGTTTGGTTGGCTCAGCACTTATATTGGCCAGAACAAACCTAATAAACTGTAATGAATCCAGTCTTTGGAAGTTAAGTTTGTGGACCATGTGTCTCAATGTGAGTCAGAAAGATCTTTACTTTCTTTGAGTCTACAGTTTGGTCTATTGTAGAGATATTTTTCACGTAATATCGTTTTTTCACCTGTAATATAAACACAATCATTTTACTGCAAATATTAAGCATGTTAAACAAGCATATTTTGGTTTTAATATCTAAAACCCATCTGTGATGGATCAGAATATTATATTTAAGGTAAAGGTTTTCCCTTTTTACGTTTATATATTTATAAACCAATATTTTATAGAATTTTATGCAACCCTTACTTTTTAGGTAATATTGTGTTTTTTGGTCAATTTTAGTTTATTTTTTACATTTAACATGTTTATAAATCAATGCTTATAGAATTGTATACAGCTCTTAGATACAAATCTGACCATAATTTAGGTGTGTGATTCATTTTGATATGTTTGAGCCTTACATTTGTTAATTGGCCTTGCAGACTAGTGAACTAGACACAGTCCTAGCAGAGCACTGCCACACTGAAAACAAGCTCCCAACCACTGGATATTTCTTTGATTTTCAGAAGTGATTTTCAGTCACCGAACAATTCTAGGCTACAAAATGAACTCTGTAAAGGGAAACCAGGATGAGCAACAGGCGATCCATGAGCTCCCATTCACTTATCTCACATGTAACATACAAACCTGAGAGCACTTCTGTGCTCTCAGGTTTAGTATCATAGCAATAGAGGCTGACCAAATTACAGATGAGGAACTCTGTGTCTCTGATTCCTATGGGTTTTGAAGGCAGAAAGTTTTAAAACAAGGGTCTAAAAGACCCCTAATGTCACAATAAAAAGTCATGTCACTACCTCAGTACTATCTCAAAGTTGGCTTGTCAGCCTCTTAGAGAGAGAGTAAGGAAATTAGGTAAAAAAATTAAATAATTTTAATTAGGGAGCCTTCCTGATGACGCATAATTAATGCGAAACATATTGAAGTGGAGTGACACTGATGTCAATTCTGGTCCTCGACCCACACTAAAACCGAGGCTTGGATCGCACGCCAGCTCTATTGGATGGAGCGGCGGTAAAACAGGCTTAGCCGATTACTGGATAGACTTAGTGCCAGTCTAAGGTGTTTACATGTGAGTGGAACCATTTTTTATGGATTTTTTAATTGAATAAATTTGGATGTTGCGAATGATGGCTATTTATATGATTACATGAGTGCATGAGAGGGGAGCTTGGTGAAATTAATATAGAACCCATGGAATATCATTGTATATATCTGGTGCCACAGGAAAGATCTAATCAGGGGACTAAAGACCCACACATTGACCAGGCTCAAATTACACTTTCATCTGGTGAGTGTGGACTTATGAAGGTGGTGGATGTAATCATGATTAACCTGGGTGAACCACCATAAGCGATTATATGAAAGAAATCACTATTGGCACAGAGTGACTTTTTTAATGGACATTTTATTTTGACAATAATATTAATTCTGGTTTTGGCACACATGACAGTGGTGTTGAATTTTTTTATTTGGATATTTGTGTTATATGTTGATTTGAGCACAAATAAATTATGCATTGGTTAGCACAGCTATCTATAGTTTAATTTGGTATATACTTTCACCTTTCAGTGAAGTTACTTTAGATGCAGCAAACCTCGTATTTCGTTTTTTATATTCACAGTTTGTTTTGCACCAGTGACACGCGCTAAACAGCATACCCATTGACATGGTTGTATTTTCTTTATTGTGTAACGTGGATAATCCGCGCTACCCCCAAATTAATGATGCTAATAAAATAAATATGTATTGGGTATCAAACCAGTGAAAGTGATGGTGCTGCAACTAAAAAACAACTGGAATATTCAGCTCAAATACGTGTATAACATAGGATTAGATGCGCAACCAAAAAAGTGAACAAACAAATATATATGTGCAACCAAGGATGCAAATAATCAGGTGCAACATAAAAGGTGCCAAAAAAAACAGCCAAATAGCAAATGACAACTATCACAACTAGTGTAAATAAATGAATAGAAGAAAAAAAAAATGTCCATATAATGTGTCATTCAATATTCATTTGGTATAGGTCCTTCAAAAAAACTTCAATAAGGGGTATAAGTCCTTCAATAGAAACTTCAATAAGAGGGCAGACAGTTACTTCCACGGTATATCCCCACAGAACAGCCAAAGAGTAATAAGCCAAAAAAATATTAAATGCCAGATGGCCGCTTACCAGATCTGTAGGATCTCTATTACGGAGATCATATAGGCATATGCAGGAGGGATTGTTGAGGCAAGTGGGGGTTGATTCACACATCCATCGAGATCCTCTCCTCCGCCGGCAAATTCAAATGCTACAATGTACTCCGTAGCACAAAATCCAGAAGGGTGCACTCATGGAATTTATGAAAAGAAGTGAGGGCTTCATAGTGCAGTAGGTTTAAAACAGCAGTTCCTTTATTCTGTATCATGGACAACTGACATCTAAAAAGCACTAGCAGACAATGCAAAGCCGCAGTTGTATCTCTTGTTTTGCATTGTCTGCTAGTGCTTTTCAGATGTCAGTTGTCCATAATAGTATCTGTGATCTATAACTACTCATAGACACAGAATGGTTTGCTGAAAGTTGTGAGTGAAAGTCCTGAAAAATGACATTAATTTGCCGCCTGTCTGCAGTCTCATTTGATAAGAAGCTTTTTGCAACTTGGAACATCAGAATTTAACGTGTAGGAAGAACTATCGGAGCTTGTATCTTCTATAGTTCTCTAGTAGAACTGTAAAGGTGTTACATTTACTAGAATATCCAGAATTTTACTTATGCCAATCATTCCATAGTATTTTTTTTTTAAATGCTATTATTATTATTATTATTATTAATAAACTTTACAGATTTTTTTTTTTGATTGTGTATATTATTTTTTCTAACAGTAAGGTGTTTAAGTATGATGATGTGATATTTGTTTTGTTTTGCATTTCAGTGACTGATGGTGCCTAAATGGTATTAGTTTGGCCCTTGATTATGGTTTGTTTTCATTTTATTTTGCATATAAAATGTGCACTATAAATGATGTGCCATTAACATGATGCACACACGCAATATAGCATCAGACATGTTGTGTCATCATGGTGTAAAGTACGCCATGATATTATGGAGTTTATTTTCTAAAGGCAAATAGACTGTGAACTTTACAAAAGTCAGTCGCTCCAGAGCTTATTAAATGAAGTAAAGCTTCACTTTGCAAAGAAATACCCAATTGCATGCAAGGGAGTTCAAAAAAAAATGTTTTGCTTGCATATGATTGGATGATGGAAGTCTGCATATCTTCTGCTCATTTACCAAGCTGTGGAGCAACTGCTTTTGCAAAGTGTACAGTGTATTTGCCTCTCGTAAATCAATCCCGAAGTGTTCTACCACATGGCTGAGCATCATGATGTGATGTGCGTTGGAACATTGCATATGGGGCACCATTTTAGATATTTAAAGCCAGAGTGTTGATGTGTTATACATAGCAAAACCTGATCAAACGAATACCTGATCCTGATGCAATGAAAGTTGCCTTACCAGCAATAAAATGCATCATGGTACCAGTAATATTGTTCTCCACCACATCATCTGACACATGCAAGTTTTTGACATTAGAAGGACATGAGATATGAAAAGCTATTGTAAATCGGATTACCTCTAAAGAGTTTCAGGGGGGGGTGAAGTATGAAAGTATGAACACCTCATGATTAATTTTTTGAATGTTGCTGATTTTACAATAATTTGTGGTGGATTACTTGGTCAAATAAATAGTTAACATAATCCATGTTTTTTAGACTATGGAAGGACTGTATGCAGGAGACTTTAGAATTTGAATACACGATTTTAAAAAGTTTGAAGGAGCTTTAAAAGTGTTATAAAATGCAATATAGCCTAGAGTTGATGGATATACAACTTAAACAATCTGAGCTCTATTGGACCTCCATAGCTTTTTCAACCCAACTGATTCTGTCTCTGGCTTTACTGCATGTGTGTTTCAGATAATTACAGAAGGTTATGACAGACCTGTTATGTGCAACTAGGAATGTTATATTAGTTAAACGGGACAAACAAAAAAATAAACACACATTAAAGAACACAAGGATGACTATTACTGCACACATTACATGGGACATAATTTCTCACAACCATACCATACTATTGAAGACACAAACATTTTAGTTCTTAAAAGTAATTTAAATGGCTTAAAATTACTCTTAGATGCTCAGTGCAAAATTATACAAAAAGAAGAAATATAAAAGCAATTGTGAGCTATAGTTCTTTGTGATTGAACCTTATATGTTCTTGGTGAGGTTCTCACATTCAGCTGGATTCCCAATTTGAAAGATACCCATGGACATATAGTAGCTCTCAACTTTCCCTCATTTGAAGGTACTATGCCCTTTTTTTGGACCAAATCCCCCCTTCCTTCTTTTCCCTTGTACCAGTAAAAAAAATCTAGTAGTGAAAAATGTACTTGTGGGATTTAAACAATCACTTTTTGTGTATTATGTGGTCCATGTAACTATATGCTTGA
Organism: Lithobates sylvaticus; assembly: GCA_028564925.1. Lineage (NCBI taxonomy): Eukaryota > Metazoa > Chordata > Amphibia > Anura > Ranidae > Lithobates > Lithobates sylvaticus. Next base: position 650,476,725 of record CM053026.1, read on the forward strand.
GGGTGTGTCGTCAAATGTTTAGGGCATTTGGTATGGATGAATGTGACAGCTTTCAGCTGTCAAAGGTTGCTAAGGAAGCAGCAGCCACTGAATCCTTTCAAACCCCTGATGTCCTTGTCCTCCAGCCTATTCACTTACATTGCCATCACTGTCCCTGCTGTCAATGGTTGTTAAGGAAGCAGTCGCTGCTAGCACCCAATGCATCTTTACCAACCACTGACATCAGTCAGGGCTATTCATGTACAAGGCTGGAAATTCCCAGCCATGTAAGCAAATAGGTGGGAATTGGAGTGAGTTACATTATTGTCAAAATATGGCCACACAGCCATATTTGGGTGATGGTGTCACCATTATACAAGGCTGTCAATGGTTGTTAAGAAGGGAGCTGTTGCTTGTACCTGCTTCTTCCTTACCAACCACTGACATCACCCAACATATTTGCCTCCATGGCAGAGAATCCCCAGCCATGTAAGCAAATTGGCAGGCAAAGGAGCCTCACATCATTGCCTAAATTTTAAAAATAAAACAGCACACATACCCCTCCAAAGATCCCCACAATGCATAACAGAAACGTTTGGATCTGCTATGTGGTTGGGGGGCCTTTGGGGTCTGTGTGCCAATTTTTTGTTTTAAAATAAGTATTAAGATCAAGGTGTCATTTATCATTGATGCAATTTAAAACTTTTTTTTCCTGTTAGTGCTAAAATAGAATGCTTAAACATAAGATTAAGCTACCTGCCATTTGTCACTAGGGTTTTCCCCTTCAACACAGAGTTTAACACTCACTATATTGATTTTTGTATTCAGTTTCATCTCACTTATTGCACAGTTTACACACCGGTGCACTAATGTATAAAGTAAGCTATCTGGTTTCTTTCCAATACCTGATGGAAATTTGTTACACCTAATTATATCCTAACCTCTACCTGTACCAATCTTTGAAGATACTGCACTGACCAACAATGTAAGGTGGTATTTCTCTACTGAACTCCAATGTAAAAGGTCTCTTCTTCACTGAGCACTAGGGATGAGCCGAACACCCCCCGGTTCGGTTCTCATCCAGAACATACGAATGGACCGAAAGTTTGCGCGAACATTCGAACACCGTTAAAGTCTATGGGACTCGAACGCGAGAAATTGTAAAGGCTAATATGCAAATTATTGTCCTAAAAAGGGTTTGGGGACCCGGGTCCTGCCCCAGGAGACATATATCAATGCAAAAGAAAGTTTTAAAAACTGCAGTTTTTTTGGGAGCAGTGATTTCAATGATGCTTAAAGTGAAAAAATAAAAATGAAATATTCCTTTAAATATCGAACCTGGGGGGGTGTCTATAGTATGCCTGTGAAGTGGCGCATGTTTCCCATGTTTAGAACAGTCCCTGCACAAAATGACATTTCTAGAGGAACAAAAGTCATTTAAAACAGCTTGCGGCTGTAATGTAATGTCGGGTCCCGGCAATATGGATGAAAATTATTGAGAAAAACGGCATGGGTAACTCCACAGCCCATTACCAGGCCCTTTGGGTCTTGTATGGATATTAAGGGGAACCCTGCACCATAAAAAAAGAAAAGGCGTGGGACCCCCAGGCCCTATATACTCTGAACAGCAATATACAGGCGGTCCAAACAAGACAGGGACTGTAGGTTTGTTCTTAAGTTGAATCTTTGTAATTTGGAACAGGTACATTATGTAAGTGTAGCTCCAGCCCAAAAAAATATCTATTTTTTAACTTTTTTGGGTAACATAGGGAAGGGTTATCATCACCCCTGTAACATTTGTTTTGCTGTCTGTGCCCCTGTTCAGAAGATTTCACCTCACTTTCTGTCCCAATGACAATTGGATTTAGAAAATTTGGGGTTTTTAGGGAAACAAGGATTGGTGATAATAAAGCCTCAGTGGAGACACCTTTTTCCCATATTAACTCTTACAGGGGAGAATATCCCTTCCTAGGGGTAGATTTCCTCTCACTTACTGTTGTCTCCCTCCGTTTGTAAGTAGGAGTCGTTTTTAAGTTGGATGTTTGAAAGTAGGGGACCGCCTGTATATACTATATGGCCTGCCTTATATACTCGCAGAAAATTTGGGCCTTAGGTGTTGGTGGTACCAGAACACTGTAAGCCCTCACAGTTTCTCTTGGTGGGCGCTGGAATGGGCCCTGCTGTGAAATATTAGATCAAGAATTGTAATTACATGCCCCTGTTGAACAGGGTCAGAAAAATTGGGCCTTTGGTGGTGGTGTGGTGGTGTTGCCACAACACTTTAAGCCTTCACAGTTACTCTTGGTGGGCTCAGGAACGGGCCCTGCTGTGAAATATTAGATCAAAAATGTTAATTACACGCCCCTGTTAAACAGGGGCAGAAAAATTGGGCCTTAGGCACTGGTGCTGGTGCCACAACACTGCAACCCCTCACAGATACTCTAGTTGAGCGCTGGAACGTGCCCTGCTGCAAAATATTACAGCAAAAAGTGTAATTACTTGCCCCTATTAAACAGGGGCAGAAAAAATGGGCTTTAGGCACTGGTGGTGGTGCCCAGAACCAAAAATTTTCTTAGAAGCTATAAACATGAACATTGAGGAGGAATAGGATAGTCACTTACATCAGGTGCTTGGTAGCTGGTGATCCAAGATGGATTAATTTTTATGAAGGTGAGCCGATCAACTGAGTCTGTGCAAGGGCGCACTCCAGCAGCACTGAATGTGCATTCAGATAGAACGCTGGATGCAGGACAGGCCAGTAGCTCAATTGCATACTGTGAAAGCTCTGGCTAGTGATCCATCCTCAAGATCCAGTAACCCAGTGGATTTTCGGTTGGAAAGGTCTCCAAGTCTGCTCTTGCACCAAGGTATTCCTGCACCATGTAAATCAGACGCTGGAGATGGTTGCTGGAACCGATCAGACCTTGGGGCTGCGGACTAAAAAATTGTCTGAACACATCGGTCAGACGGCCACCTTCTCCACCGCTCCTTCTGTGACTGACTGAAGCCTCAGCAACACGTTGTCCAGGAGCACCAGGAAATTGCAACCTCCCAGGCTCTGGAAATGCATTCCACAAACCTTTCTGCAAGGCCTCCTGAAGATGTTTCATCCTCTGCTCCCTCTGTGAAGGGTGGATAAGTTCCGCAACCTTACCCTTGTAACGTGGATCAAGAAGGGTTGCCAGCCAGTACTGATCCCTCTCCTTGATACCACGAATCCGAGGGTCCTTTCGCAGGCTTTGCAGGATCAGGGAGGCCATGCAGCGTAATTTTGCCGAGGCATTCGGTCTGGAGTCCTCTGGGTCACTAAGGACATCATGATCCGCAGCCACCTCCTCCCAGCCACGTACAAGTCCATGGGTTTCTGGGGACTGAAAATGATCCCTTGAAGACTGCTGCTGATGCTGAGTGCCAGGCTCCACCTCCATGCTGACACAATCCTCCTCCTCTTCCTATGTCATAGACGGGCCTGCAGGAATACTGTCTGGATAAAGGGGGCCTTGAGAGGTAAGGAAGTCCTCCACTTCCTCCCTCTGTTTTGCCTTAAGTGCCCTGTCCATTATTCCTCGCAGCGCGTGCTCCAACAGGAATTCAAGAGGGACAGTATTACTGATGCATGCACTGTCACTGCTCACCATCCTTGTGGCCTCCTCAAATGGTGACAGGACAGTGCATGCATCCTTGACCATTAGCCACTGGCGTGGCGAAAAAAAGCCAAGCTACCCTGACCCAGGTACTCATGAATGGCCCTCTGCTGTGTGTGCAGCCGCTGCAGCATTGCAAACGTTAAGTTCCACCTGGTGGGCATGTCACCGATAAGGTGTTTCTTGGGCAGGTTGCATTCCTTTTGATGGTCAGTCATCCGAGCACTGGCATTAAATGACTAGTGAAAATGCCCACAGACTTTCCTGGCCTGCCTCAGGAGATCCTGTAAGCCAGGGTACCAGCACAAGAACCGCTACACCACCAAATTAAGGATGTGAGCTAAACAGGGAGCATGTGTCAAGTGTCCCTGTCGGAGGGCGGAGAGGAGGTTGGTGCCATTATCGCAAACCACCATTCCTGGCTGAAGCTGGCATGGCGTCAACCACCTCTGAACCTGCCCCTGCAGAGCTGCCAGAATCTCTGCCCCAGTGTGGCTCCTGCCCCCTAAGCAGACCAACTCAAGCACCACATGGCATCTTTTTTCCTGAGTGCTTGCATAGCCCCTAGAATGCCCACGGAGCACCGCTGGTTCAGAGGACAAATCTGCACAGGAAGAGGCCATAGAGGAAGAAGAAGAGGAGGGGGTGGATGAGAGAGGTGTGGCAGAATCACCAGGGTTACACAGTGTGCCGTGAAAGAAAGGTAACGTCCCTGTCCATGCCTACTGGACCATGAGTCAGCGGTAATATGCACCTTACCGCTGACCGCCCTGTCCAATGAGGCCAAGGCATTGCCTTCCACATGCCGGTAGAGAGCCCGAATGGCCTTCCGAGAAAAAAATGGCGTTTGGGAACCTGCCACTGAGGTATCGCACATTCCACAAATTCTCAAAAGGGGGCAGAGTCTACCAGCTGAAAAGGCAGCAGTTGGAGTGCTAGCAATTTAGCTAAACTAGCATTCAGCTGCTGAGCATGTGGATGGCTTGGACCTAATTTCTTTCGATGGTTTAGCAACTGGGATAGGGAAATTGCTACAATCGGATTTAGGTGTACCGCTAGCAGATTGCTCGCAAGTTCTTGGGACACCTAATTCTACACCTTCATTCCTCTCAGGGCAGGTCTGATGAGGAGCAAGGAGAGGTCCACCTTGTTCTTTGGTGTGGGTCTTTTAAGTACTGTTGCCAACGGACTGCTTGGGAGCTTAACATATGTCTCGTCAAGCATGTGGTGCCCAAGCGGCTGTTGTTTTGGCCACGATTGATACGCTTCAGACATATGTTGCAAACAACAATGGTGCGATCTGCTGCACATGTCTCAAAAAAGGCCCACACCAAAGAACTTTTGAAAAAACGTGCAGAGTCAGCAGCACCCTGCACATGCGGAGCTCTGCGGTGCGATGCAGTCAGTTGGCTGTCCTTAAGCTGACCCCTGGAGGGCATCCTGCCTCGTTAAAGATGTGCCTCCTTCTCATCTCTTCTATCAGGCACCCACGTAGAGTCAGTGACCTCATCATCCCCTCCCTCCTCGCCACTGGAGCAAACCTGGTAGTATATGAAGACAAAAGCAAAAAAATAAATAAACAAACAAAAAATAAGTGACTAGTTGCAGCTGCTGTAAGAAAAGTGCTAAAACTTCCAAATATAACTAAACCAATGAAAACAGCGCTGGCAATCATGATAATATTAAATAAACAAACGCGGCAATAACAAATGTGCAAAAGTGACTAAACACATATAAATGCTAATATCTGAGACCACAGCAAATGACTGTCATCATAAATGTGCCCAACATATAAAGTGAATCAAATATGATACTAGAGAGAAAAATCTAATTGGTGTCCAGCATAAAAGATGCAAAATAAAAATAACAATAAAATGTCCAGCATAAAGAAATACAAACAACAGTGTCCCCTACTTGGGCTGAACTCACCACACAAACAGACAGGCAAGCATGGCTGATTAAGCAGGCAGGTAAGCTGATGATATGAAGAAAATCCAAGGAGCACAGGGTACACACTATCACGGATGTTAATTTGGATATTTCCATATAAGTTTTCCACCGATAAGAAAGAGAAATACACTATATGGTGAAGTACTGCGGGGCTTCAATTTAAAAGTTGCGTGCTAGGCACTACTTAAAGGATGCAACTAGAAAAGCAAACACTCAGAGCGAACTTCCGCGATCGCCGCTGGATAAGGAAATGGCGTCAGTGGTTAGATCGTAGGCCGGAAATTACATTGATGTGTTTCGCCCCTCCTCCAGGGCTTCATCAAAAGACAATGTTTTTTGACACTGTGGTTGAACAGTTCGGGGGACTCCTCAGGACATGATGGTGGGGCTAGGGAAGGAGTGACTGATGCCATTAAGCCAATGGAATAGGCTGCTTTGGCAGCTGCATTGGCAGCCAAACTTGTCTTAGCCTGGGTGACAGAGGAGGATGAGGACGGCTTTGTGATCCACTCTACCAACTCTTCTGCATGTTGTGGCTCAACACGGCCAGCTGTCGAACAAAAGGACAAGCGTGCCCCGCGGCCATGTGCTGAGGATGCACCGTGTCCACGACCAGCACTGTTGGCTGTAGACGCAGAGCCTGCTTGCTCTCTTTTAGTGGCCTGAGAGCGTCTGCCTTTCGTTTGGTGGCCTTCCAGGCATGCTGTAAAATTGGATTATCAAAACACCTGAAGTTTACTAGAAAAGTTACACCAGGAATGGCCTGCAGTCATGTATAGGCTTGGCTAGACTAGAATGCAGTGGATATATATGTAGGAGACTGTATATATAACTTTATGTACTGCAGATCACTAAATCACCTGCCTGCCTGGCTGAAAGTGTCGTTGAAAACATACACCAGGAATGGCCTGTAGTCAGGTATATGCTTGGCTAGACTAGAATGCAGTGGATATATATATATATATATATATATATATATATATATAGTTCCTTTTATCACAGCAAGTCTTCCAGGTCCTGAAGCAGCAAAACAGCCCCAGACCATCACACTACCACCACCATATTTTACTGTTGGTATAATGTTCTTTTTCTGAAATGCAGTGTTCCTTCTACGCCAGATATACTTGGACACACACCTTCCAAAGAGTTCCACTTTTGTCTCATCGGTCCACAGAATGTTGTCCCAAAAGTCTTGGGGATCATCAAGATGTGTTGTGGAGAAATTGAGACGAGCTTTGATGTTGTTTTTGCTCAGCAGTGGTTTTCTCCTTGGAACTCTGCCATGCAGGCCATTCTTGCCCAGTCTTTTCCTGATGGTGGAGGCATGAACGCTGACCTTAACTGAGGCAAGTGAGGCCTGCAGTTCCTTGGACGTTGTTGTGGGGTCTTTTGTGACCTCTTGGATGAGTCGTCGCTGCGCTCTTGGGGTAATATATATATATAAACACATTTAAAAATTGCATTTTGTGTTTACTTGTGTTGTCCTTGACTATTGTTTAAATTGGTTTGATGTTCCGATATAAGTATATTAGAAACAGTACACCAGGAACAGTCTGCACACTAGCTAGCTAAACTGGATACAGTCTATATATATATACCGTCCTGTACATATATATATATATATATAAATACACTGCAGCTAACTGAATCAACCGCCTGCCTGAAGTATATTAGAAACAGTAGACCAGGAATGGCCTGTAGTGAGATCTAGCTAAACTGGATACTGTGGATATATATATATATATATATATATATATATATATATATATATATATTTACCAGACTGTATATATATATATATATATATATATATATATATATATATATATATATATATTAAATACACTACAGCTAACTGAATCACCTGCCTGACGTAGATTAGAAACAGTACACCAGGAATGGACTGCAGTGAGATCTAGCTAAACTGAATACAGTGGATATATATCTATACCAGTCTGACTGTATATATAATATTAAATACACTGCAGCTAACTGAATCACCTGCCTGCCTGAAGTAGATTAGAAACAGTACACCAGGAAGGAACTGCCTGCTCAATCTAACACCAGCAATACACTACACAGGGCCGACGTGCAGGCGGCCTTATATTGTGTGGGGTGTAGACTTAACCCCCTGAGCCATAATTGGCCAAAGGCACCCTGCTTTTGGCCAATTATGGCTCTCTTTGCTGACGGCGCTGTGATTGGCCAAAGCATACAGGTCATAGTGCATGCTTGGCCAATCATCAGCCAGCAATGCAATGCAATGACACAGGGCATTATGGGGCGTGACGTGCCGTTCAAATTTGGCGCGAACGCCCCATAATGTTCGATCTTCGTTGAACGATTGAACAGCCGATGTTCGAGTCAAACTCATGTTCGACTTGAACAGAAAGCTCATCCCTACTGAGCACCAATGTATTGGGGAAGTTCTCCACCAAAACACCAATGTAAGGGGATACTTCTGCACTGACCATCAAAGTAAAGGAGCTCTTCTACACTGACTATCAGTTTAAAAGAATCTACAGTTTTCACTGTACGTGCTTCTTTTTTGGCCATTTTAATGATTCATTTGTTTTCATAATGTTGTATAGAAAAGGAGGGTGTTCAAAATGATCTGCTCTGAATGTCACATACTCCAGATATGCCATTTGTTTATAATAATGTCATTTGCAATGACAGTTGTTCAGATTTATTCAAGGCACATTTGCTGCTCTCTTCAATAATGTGCTGTGGTAAAGAGCTAAATTCTCATTATTCTGCTATCTTTATGCATTTTGAATGGTTAAAATATGTGTACAACCTTTTGCATTACTTCCTATCAGACATCTTCTATTTAAATACAATTTTTCTTCATAGAGCTTTTCTTCACAAAGTTATTTTATTTTAGTCTCCTGTTTTCTTTTACTTTAAATTATCTTTACTACCTTTCAGCTGCAAGTGGTGATTGCTCTCTTAAGATACACAGATAATACGGACCATTATATTCTAGATACACATCAGTAACTCTGTAGAGGAATAGGATTTCCTATTTGATAGTTATTGATTACAGTTATTTTGCTTGTCTAGAAGTAAGCTGAAAGATATTTTGTTAAACAGGGGAATAGCCTAATGCATGCTCCAGTCTAACAAAATACACCTTTAATTTTTGGTTTTTAGAAATATGAAGTCTTATATAACAAATTCAGAAACCCTTTATTTAATTTATGAATAATTTTATCATGATGTGTACCAACAACATAATTTTAGATATTTGAAAAGTTGGACCGGTCACAGAATTTGTACTCTGCAACCACACTAACTCTACATATTTTAAAGCTAGCTCTGGTTAAAATTCAATTTTTTTTTCACCATTTGCCCCTTCCCAGTCCATCTTTTTTTAAATATACAATACTGTGCAAACCTTTTAGACAGGTGTGTAATAATGCTGTACATTAAGAATGGTCTCAGAAATAGAAGTTTTAATATTTTATTTGTATCAATTAACAACCTGTAAAGTAAATGAATATAAGAGAAATCCAAATCAAATCAATATTTGGTGTGACTGACTACCCTTTGGCTTCAAACCAGCATAAATTCTTCTAGTTACAGATAGTGCTTGTGCGCACAAATTTTAAAGGAATTTGGAAAGTAGGTTGTTCCAAACATCTTGGAGAACTAACCACAGATCTTCTGTGGATGTAAGGCTGCCTCAAATCCATCTGTCTCTTCATGTAATCCCAGACAGACTCAATAATGTTGAGATCAGGGCTCTGTGGGGGCCAACCCATTGCTTCTAGGACTCATTGTTCTTCTTTTTCCCTTTGATAGGTCTTAATGACATTGGCTGTATGTTTGAGTTCATTGTCCTGCTGCAGAATTAATTTGGGCCAGTCACATATCTCCCTGATGGTTTGACATCACTTTCAACACTCTTCACTTTGAATTGGCTACTATTGAAGAGGTTACAAAACTTTTCTCAGATGTCCACCTAACCAATTGGCCCTTGGATCCTGTTCCCATACAACTACTACGGTCACCCTCTTCTTCTATCCTATGCTCCCGCACTCACATCTTCAATCTCTCCCTCTCTAGTGGCACCTTCCCCTCCCCTCTAAAACATGCGCAGATAACTCCCATACTTAAAAAGCCCTCCCTAGACCCCACCAACCTGAACAACTTAAGGCCTATCTCATTGCTCCCATTCTCCTCTAAACTTCTAGAACGCTTAGTCTACAACCGTCTTAGCTCTTACCTCAGTGAAAATAACCTTCTTGACCCCTTACAGTCTGGCTTTCGCTCGCAGCACTCCACGGAAACTGCCTTACTAAAACTCACTAATGATTTACTAACTGCTAAAACCAATAGCCAGTACTCCATACATCTACTACTTGATCTCTCTGCAGCCTTTGATACTGTTGACCACTCGCTCCTTCTCAATAAACTACATTCCCCTGGCCTCCAAGATCCTGCTCTATCCTGGTTCTCTCCCTATCTATCACAGCGCTCCTTCAGTGTCACCTACAACTCTGTCTCCTCCTCTCCATTGCCCCTTTCTGTGGGGGTCCCCCAAGGCTGTGTTCTTGGACCCCTTCTCTTCTCTATCTACACCTCCTCCATTGGTCACTTGATAACCGCCCACGGCTTCCAATACCACTTATACGCCGATGTCTACTCCTCACCTCACTCCTTCAGTCTCCTCTCGCATTACTAACTTACTAACTGACATCTCAGCATGGAAGTCACACCACTTCCTTAAACTAAATCTCCCTAAAACTGAGTTACTAATATCCCCCCCCCCCCGTGCCCCCCTCCATGACTTTTCCATCAAAACCAACAATGCAACTATCAGTCCCTCCCCTCATGCCAGGGTACTCGGTGTAATCCTAGACTCTGACTTGTCATTTCAGCTTCAAGTCCAATCGCTGTCAAAAGTTTGTAGACTTCACCTCCGTAACATCTCTAAAATTTGCCCCTTTTTAACAAATGAAACCACCAAGCTCCTCATTTACTCCCATATTATCTCCTGCCTTGACTATTGCAACTCCCTTCTCACTGGCCTGCCTCTCCATAGGCTATCCCCTCTTCAGTCCATCATGAATACTGCTGCCAGACTTATCCACCTTACCAACCGTTCAGTGTCTGCCAACCCTCTCCTCAAATCCCTACACTGGCTCCCGATCACCCAGCAAATTAAATTCAAAATACTAACCACAACATACAAAGCCATTCACAACTCTGCCCTGAGCTACATCACCAAACTTATCTCCAAACATATCCCAAACCGTCCTCTACGTTCTTCTCAAGACCTCCTACTGTCAAGCTCTCTCGTTTCCTCCTCCCATGTTCGTCTCCAGGATTTCTCCAGAGCCTCTCCCATCCTCTGGAACTCGCTATCTCAACCTGTCCAGCTATCCCCTACTCTTGCTAACTTCAGGCGATCCCTGAAAACTCATCTCTTCAGGGAAGCCTATCACGTCTCTAACTAATCTTTTACCACTTCCATCAGCTCATTCCCCACAGTTACAACCTTTTGTACCACCTCCCCCCGCCCTATTAGATTGTAAGCTCTTCAGGGCCCTCTTAATCCTCTTGTATTTTATTGTATTATAACTGTATTGTCTCCCTTTTATATTGTAAAGCGCTGCGTAAACTGTTGGCGCTTTATAAAACCTGTAATAATAATAATAATGACATGACGGAGAAGTTTCTGCCTTTATTTCTCAACATTGAGGACACCATTTCATCCTGAGCAAATCTCCAACTCCATTTGCGGAACAGCAGCCCAAAACTTGCAAGGAACCTCCACCATGCTTCATTGTTTCCTGCAGACACTCATTATTGTACCACTCTCCAGCCCTTCAGTGCACAAACTGCCTTCTACTACAGTCAAATATTTAACATTTTTACTCATCAGTCCAGAGCACATACTGTCATTTTTCCACATCTCATACACAGTAGAGTCACTTATCTTTGTTTCCACATTGGAGGTATGGCTGTTTGCCCGCATTTCTTCCATGAAGACCACTTCCGACCAGACTTCTTCAGACAGTAGATGGGTGAACCTGGGTACTACTAGTTATCACCAGTTCTGTGCTGAAGGGAAGTAAGCATGATATGTCTTTCATCTGCTGCATTATGTTTCCTTAGCCGATCACTGCATCTACTGTCCTCAACATTGCCCGATCAATGGTGTCCTCAATGCTGAGAAATATAGATCCTTTGCCATCATGCCATACCATCAGGGAGGCATGTGATCGGTCCCACATTTATTCTGCAGCAGGACAATAACCCTAAAAAAATACAGCCAATGTAATTTAGAACTATCTTCAGCATAAAGAAGAACAAGGAGTCCTAGAAGCAATGAACAAGGAACAAGGAGTCCTGGAAGTGATGATATGTCTCCCACAGAGCCATGGTCTCAACATCTTTGTGTCTGTCTGTGATTACACAAAGTGACAAAAAGATTTGAGACAGTCTACATCCACAGAAGATCTCTGGTTAATTCTCCAAGATGTTTTAAACAACCCACCTGCCATGTCCCTTCAAAAACTGTGTGCACAAGTACTGTGTGTACCTAGAAGAATGAATGCTGGTTTGAAGCCAAAGGATAGTCACACCAATTACTGATTTGATTTAGATTTGTCTTCTGTTCAATCACTTTGCATATATATATATATGTGTGTGGTGAGGTCAGTGGCTGGTGAGGCACTGGCTAGTATCAGAGCCAGATACACACAGGTTACAAACACCATGATTGTTAGAGCAAGAGCAATAATTCTAGCAATAGACCTCCTTTGTAACTCTAAAGATGTAACCTGTAAAAATGTCTAAAGCATCACCTATGGAGATTTATAAGTACTGAAGTTTGGTGCCATTCCACAAGTATGCACAATTTTAAAGTGTGACATGTTAGATATCTATTTACTCGGCATAACATCATCTTTTACATTATACAAAAAAATCTGGCTAACATTAGTGGGTTTTTTTTGTCATGAAACAGTTTTTTTCCCCAAAAAAAGCATTTAAAAAAATTGCTGCGCAAATACTGTGTGACATACAAAGTTGCAACAGCCACCATTTCATTTCCTAGGGTGTCTGCTAAAAAATATATACATAATGTGTAATTTTCTAGCAAAAAAAATTATGATTTTTACATGTAGGAGAGAAGTGTCAGAATTGGCCTGGGTTGCAAGGGGTTAATTACCATAAGTAAGTAATATACAAATAATTATTATATATTGTTTTTAAGTTAATTTACTATATTTTCAAAATCTGTACTCAAGCAGGTGGCTTAACGGACAAATTACTGAAGTTTGAAGTTATAACTTCCAACCAGTATTTTCACAGTAAGGGCTCTTTCACACGGACGGGTCCGTGCACGGAGCCCGATCCACCGCTGAGCAGGAAGATGACAGGTCTGCCTCCGCACTCTGTGCAGGGACGGACTTGTCAGAGCACGGCTCTCCCCTATGGGGGATCGGATGACGACGGACCGTAGAGTCCGTCGTCACCCGAACCGATATGCAGACGGATGGAAAAATAGGGTTTTCCTCCGTCATACCTTTTCAGATCGGAGCAGGTCAGATGTCAGCAGACATGTTACCGCTGACATCCGACGCTCCATAGAGGTCTATGGAGTGTCCGTTCAGGTCCGCCTAAAAAAACTGACAGGCGGACCTGAACGGACCATCCATGTGAAAGGGGCCTAAATAGATAAATAATAAATTATTATTATTATTATTATATTATTACATATAGCATATAAATATATGATTTAGCTTGACTATAACAGTACTTTTTTAACAGAATCAGTTTCTCCCTTGTAACTGTGTGAGAAAAAACATGGGATTATGGGTAAATCTTATACACATAAACACATATTTTTCCTTGTAGATAAGAGGGCTGGGCTGAAAGGGAGTAATTGTGTTTTAGACACATGCCCCTTCTATGACACTACAGTGAGATGCATGCCTCCACTGCAGCATTTTTATTGGACAGCTGGGACCAATGGTATTGTACCATTGGTCCAAGTCTCCAAGATGTTCATTGACCTCAGTGCCTCTGACAAGAAGTGAGAGGCACTGTGAACTCAACCTCTCAGTCTGCTGCAAACAGAGAAAAAATTATTGGAGAGAATCTGGTCTCCAGCCAGAGTTCTCCAAAAAGGGGGAGCTGTCGGACTATCACGGTACGTAAAGTGTTGTTTACTAATGTTCATACACCAATGGATAAATAAAATATAACAATTTATTATAATGGTTCTTCACACATTAATACATTGGACAAACTTTCATAAAATCAGACAGATGTACAATACGTATTTCTACTAGTTTCGCTTTACAGCTTCATCAGGAAATACATAGTTCAATATGTTCAATATTGTTCAATAGTACCTAAAGGTAATGGCAATATTATAACTGGAATAATGAACCTGAAATCATAGAACGGTATCACCCGGGTGTAGACACCGTTCTATGATTTCAGGTTCATTATTCCAGTTATAATATTGCCATTACCTTTAGGTACTATTGAACAAACCTGTGGGATACACTTGACCCTCCCCAGTCGCCGTGTCAGGCACTGGAGGGTGCTCCCGTGCCTCCATAACGCATCCTAAACGGGGTAAGAACTCGCTCATTATATATTCTCTATATACCCTGTCTCCACTACGAGAAATTATCAACATTGCTGACTCACAGCATTGATTTTTTAACTCCAAACATGCAAGGTTCTCCACTTATGAATGTTACCTTTTTCCCTTTTGTTCTTTTTTACAGATGTTAAAAACTATGTATTTCCTGATGAAGCTGTAAAGCGAAACTAGTAGAAATACGTATTGTACATCTGTCTGATTTTATGAAAGTTTGTCCAATGTATTAATGTGTGAAGAACCATTATAATAAATTGTTATATTTTATTTATCCATTGGTGTATGAACATTAGTAAACAACACTTTACGTACCGTGATAGTCCGACAGCTCCCCCTTTTTGGAGAACTCTGGCTGGAGACCAGATTCTCTCCAATAATTTTTTCTCTCATATTATACGGATGATGGTACACATGCTAACCCTTTATTCCCTCGTTTAAATTAGAAAGTTAGGCCACAACCCTTTTCACTTGCAAACAGAGTATGTCAGCTTGTATTTAAAGTGTCCGCTCTGTATTTAGCTTCTGACAGGCTGCGCAAGGAGCCCCATATCACTGAAACCATGAGTCATTGGAGCCCCAGTGGTGGGGTAGGACTTAGGCTACATCCCCAAATGTGGGGTCTTTGTGACCCCAGGTTGCAGAGCTACGACCCTCGAAGGCCGCTTTTTTTGTATTTTTTAAGTTCATGGCAGGTGAGGCCCTGCCTCACCTGCCTCCCCTGATTGCACGTCCCTGATATATATATATATATATATATATATATATATATATATATATATATATATATATATATATATTATATATATTTTGTATATATTTATTTATGTTAAGCATTCTTACAGCATTTCTTCACACCTGCCTAACACTTTTGCAGTACTATATACCCGCAATAGCATTATTATTGACAAAGTTACTGTATTGCCAGAGCATAGTTGTATATTTGAAATGGAAATATTGACTTGTTTCTTAAAGTGGGACTAAAGTTTTAGTTGAAAAAACTGTGAGTGGGCAGGCTTTACATTGTAGAAGAGACATGTGTCACACAGAAAACAGGAAATGAACGAAAATCTTCCCAGTTGGGATTCAATTAAACACTTGACATAGGTTCTAATTCACCCCACTCTTGCTGTCTGTGTCTCTGTAGAGAAAATTTTCTCCTAGTCTTGTGCCATCTGAAACCTATCAAATAGATAGTAAGGGAAATTAAATCTCCCAAACTATCACAAAGATTCCAAAAAAGTTGGTTGAAAATAATTATAACTTTTTTCTATTCTAGCAAGAACTAAATTAAAAAAAAGATTTGGTTAGAGTAAAAATTGAAAAGTCCATGTTTTTAAACTGGATATTCCATATTGTTTTGCTACCTGTTTTCCATACTGAACATCCTACCTTCTAAAATGTTGGCTTGCTCCTTACTTTCAGTGCCATTGGCAATGTTGTGAAATGAGATGCTAGACCTTCTGTAATTGGTATCCAGTGTTAAAGAGAACATCTCATTAGTCAAGCTTACAACTTTGGTAACGCTTCTCATATATACCAGAACACCCCCAAAACAAGGTGTGGCTTTTGTGAGAAATGTCCAACTCTACACAAAGTAGAACGAGAGCCAAACCAATCATAAAAGAGTTAAAAACAATATTTTTTTAAATAAGCAATTGAGAGAATTTCAGTGAATTTTGAGGGTTTTGGATTTCAATTGTAGCTGGACTTAGTTTTAATTGTAATATTAGTGTATTAAATACGATTTTGCAGCATAAAGCTTCAAATTAAGTCCAGCCAACTGAAATAATATAATACACAAGGGGATTTGGGGGTATCTAAAACCTTATTATGTGTTGTATTTCTTTCAATTAATTATTTTACAAAACAATACCCTGGGCTCTTTTTCCATTTGTTGAACTTACTGCTTGTTGTATAGCAACAAGCTGTCAGGGTTCTAACCTTTAGATACACTATGCTCAATCCCCTCATATTGGTATATGGATCACGGATCATGAAATCCAAAGAGATTACCCACATAGTCCAGTTCCTACACTGTCATTGGTAAGTACTTATGTAAAGTGGATGCACTTCTTCATCTTCATCTTCATCACTGGCTTCATCTTCTTTTTTAACACAATAGCAATTTTTAATAAAAAAATCTAAATAAGTAATTTCGATTTTTTTATTTCTTTTGCATTTCTAGGCATCATATAGTCAACTTATATCTATTATTTTTCACTAATGCTAGTGTTAGAAAAAAAACAGGATAACAGCAAAATACCAACTAATTAGTGTGTGAGAACTTCAATGGAATTCAAGATTCAACAGAACTGCAAAAGAAAATAATACATTTGTTTTGTATTTGCACCAAATACACAAAAAAAAGGAAATATAAAAAAATATCAGCTAACACTAAATTGCTGGATACAATAAATGTAATATAAAAAGGAAGGTGTAGCGCTCAATAGCAACAAATCATAAAATGAAACAATATAAAATTCATAATTAAAAAGTTAATTTATGTGTAGCGAAGATAGAAAATCAGAATAATAGCCACCAAAGAGAAACAGTTCTTAATGGATGGAGTCCACCATGGGAGAGAAAAAACTTCTTAAGGAAAGGAAGATGATAGAGAGCCCATCACCTTCACCCAAAATAACTGACCCTTACCATCAGTGTATGGGCTATACACATTAAATTTAATCAGATGATGGTAACAATGATCCTTCCAGGTTAAAAACACAATCCAAAAAGATCCTTCTCACAATAAGCCAAACGAAAAAATCCTAGGAACCCTTCCTCTCAGGTACATTCCAATACACAGATAGTGGCTCGATGCTCATATAAATGCAAAATGTAGAAAAAGGAACGCTCATTGCGCAAACCTCTTAACAAAGGGCATTTATTTAGAAAGAAGTGATAAAATAAACTCACATTTTATGAGTATTAAACAAGCAGTATGAAGAGACCAGCACTTCTAACCATCAAGATGGCCACCGTGTCTCCGTCCGTCCGCATCTCCTCGTCTCTGATCACCCAACATTTCGTCATCAACATGCGTCTTCAGGGGCAAAAGCCTCATGGTTCTTCCTTCTTGATTCTTGACAGTTCATACACCTTTCCAACGTGTGACAGATGGCAGAGCAGCATTCTACATCAGCCATTACAGATAGAAGGAGAAGGTAATTTAGCATGATCAAGACTCCAGCACATTAATGAAGTGTTAGGCAAACTTAATTTGTTCTATGTCTAGTTTACATAATGTAGTAGTACACTTCCAATGCTTTTTCATTTGCCTTTGGCTGCAGCAGCCTTGCATACTGCTGTGGGGAGGTGTGTAACAAACTATCATGAGGCCGCAGTCGCTGATTGGCTGCTGTGTTGTTGGGAGGCGTGCGCCAGAAAGCGCTGTGAAACCTCCATGTGTGGGACCTCTGACGGGGCGGTGCCGGGGCGCGGCGCGTCATGACGGCGCCGGGCCGGTCCGGCGTCGTGGTATCCTGTGTCACTCGTCTCTGATGTCACCCAACATTTCGTCATCAACATGCGTCTTCAGGGGCAAAAGCCTCATGGTTCTTCCTTCTTGATTGACAGTTCATACACCTATCCAACGTGTGACAGATGGCAGGGCAGCATTCTACATCAGCCATTACAGATAGAAGGAGAAGGTAATTTAGCATGATCAAGACTCCAGCACATTAATGAAGTGTTAGGCAAACTTAATTTGTGGTCAAAATTCTATGTCTAGTTGACATACTGGAGTAGCACACTTCCAATGCTTTTTCATTTGCCTTTGGCTGCAGCAGCCTTGCATACTGCAAGTCCATGCCAGAAAACCTTGTGCTTCATACATGAGGGTAGTAGAAATCTAAAGTTTCTAATCCAGAAAAAATATAATAATGTGATGTAACACATGGTTTACCACATGTAGCAACATGTAGTCAACTATTAAACTACCTGACTGATCTGGCTGTCATAAAGCCTTGCTGACCTCTATGACTGTCATTTCTGACTTCTCTCCTGCTGTCAATTTTTAGACAGTGGAAGATAAGGACTGAGACTTTAAAGTGATGACTGAAGTGATTGCAGCAATGCCCACTGACCTTTGCAACAACTGCCCATGCTGTGATACTGAGACTTAGCAGATAAAACACTGGTGCTTTAGAAGTGGTTGTCAGAAGAATTAAGTGCCTCTGGAAAGTGTATTTCTGTTGCAAAATAGAAAACCTCCTAACTTGCTTAACCTTGTTTGGATGAACAGGTTTAGAATTGTCTATGCATTCAAACTTTAAAGTACACCATTTATTGAGTTTTATCTACTATGACACAATTATAAAAAGAAAAACATGGACTTATAAATACCCTATTATTTTGTTCTGAATAGCTCTATATCATGGGCCATGAAATCACAAAGTGACCATTAAATACTTTGTCTCTATAAAGGTAAAATATATCTAATAGTTAATGCAAGACAATGACAGTCCTCATTAACAGCCTTCTGAAGAAGCCAAGAATCCTCCATATATAATAAATTGTGGTTGTGATAGGAAAATGATAAGAACTTTTCAGACATTGGAGCAATAAAGTTCCACAGCAGTAGATTTTGCTGGTATTACATGCTGAATAGGGATATATACACAATTCACTTTGCTAAATTCTGGTAATTGCTGCCCATTATTTTAAAGGTGATGAAGTCATCGGGAGTTCATAATGGACTACTGTATATTTAAAAAATTGCCATTAAAGAAATAACTGTGTTGCCATTCCAGACAACCTTCACAAGAGACTAGTTTCCATACTAATTAGCACCACTACTTAATGAGACAATAAGACTGATTTATTAAATAAGTAGAATGTTTAGTTAGCCTAGTGAAACTGTGCACATTCCAATCATCTATTTGCGAGCAAGGGAAATTCATTTTTTGTAAATCCCTCTGCAAATGATTATGTATTTAAAGTGATAAACAAAAGCAGGGGTTGGGACTTTATATGAGGCTTTAAACAAAAAAGACAATTACCTCCATCCGTAATAAATGGAAAAGGGGGGAAGAAAATGGGACTTTATATGTATCATCCAGCCAAGGAGCTAATATGACAGAGTGTGTCTGGTAGGTAGTACATGATTAGTAAGAGCCACATATGTTACATAATAGCACAATGTATAAATAGTAGATAAAGTACATATACATTATTCCATACAAATAACATGATAATGGCATAGCAAGGTAACATGTAAGTTTATATTGTAAACAAAGGTAAAAACCAAACTCATTGACGCGTGTCTCCATGACATAGAAATAATAAAATCTTGATTAAATTGGTAATCTCCAGTAAGCCTAGCATATGCAGTAATCATATGATAATCATACCTGACTTTTATTGTTCAGTTAGAGAAATCTTGACAAAGTCTTAAAAACTTTGTCAAAAACGCCCCCTTGCTGTGAGTGACAGATGATTTACATATCTCATGCACTAGCCTGAGACAGGTTATCATCAGATCACTGGATGTTCTACTCTGGCCAGCTCTGACTACATACATGTCCCCTAAATCAGTGATCATCAACCCTGTCCTCAGGGCCCACTAACAGGCCAGGTTTTATGTATTACCTTGGGGAGATGCAGACTAGATTACTGCAATCACTGAGCAGCAAATGATATCACCTGTGATGTATTTCAGTTATGTAGCAAACCTGGCCCTTTAGTGGGCCCTAAAGACAGGGTTGATGACCACTGCCCTAAATCACTTGTCTGTCTATAGCCTGCTGACTGTTCACTGAATCCCATGATGAGAAACATCCAGTTAAAACACAGTAAAGCTGGGAAAGCTGGAGGGGAGGGGGATGTGAATTGTGAACTTTTTACACAGGATGTGCCTGTCTCAGGCTAGTGCATGATATGTAAATCACCTGTCACTCAGAGCAAGGGGGCGTTTTTGACAAAGTTTTCAAGACTTTGTCAAGATTTCTCTAACTGAACAATAAAAGAGGATTGCTCAGGCCTCGAGTAAATCTGTGTGGCAAGACTGGGCTCAAATGAAAGGAAATCTTATTCTCTACATTATGACATCAAAAAAAATATATATGTATCACAGGGTCATCATTTCATAGCTGTGAAAATTATGTGATTCCCAACATGTTTTGCCTTGGTTGCTATTTAGCTGAAAAATTATGATGTAGACATACAGTAAGGGTTATGGCCACTGTGGTATGGCGTACTAATAATATTGGTGCTCCCACTTTCATCTCAGCTTCCTATGAGAATCACATGACTTGGACTGCTAAAATTGAGGGTAAACTCTAATTTGGAGGGAGAATATTGTTGCATGCATCCATCTGGATAGCAAGAGTGGATTACCACCACTGTGGTATGGCGTACTAATAATATTGGTGCTCCCACTTTCATCTCAGCTTCCTATGAGACTTCATAATCATTGAAGATATTGTTGCATGCATCCATCTGGATAGCAAGAGTGGATTACCACCACTGGAATCTTTTTTTAATTTTTTTTATTTTTAATAAAGGACTTTTCCCAACGGTGTCAGTGTGTTTTTTAACAATTTTTTACACTTTCTTTGTGAAATGGTAGGGGTACAATGTACCCGTTACCATTTCAAACAGTGGGGGGGGGGCAGAATCTGGGGGTCCCCTTGTTAAAGGGTGATTCCAGATTCTGATAAGCCCCCCGCCCGCAGACCCCCACAACCACCGGCCAGGGTTGTGGGGATGAGGCCCTTGTTCCCATCAACATGGGGACATGGTGCTTTGAGGGGTCACAGACCCCCAAAGCATCCTCCCAATGTTGAGGGCATGTGGCCTGGTATGGTTCAGGGGGGGTGCTCTCTTGTCCCCCCCTCTTTTCCTGCGGCCTGCCAGGTTGCGTGCTCAGATAAAGGGTCTGGTATTGATTTTTGGAGGGAACGCCACGCCATTTTTTTTTTTAAATTTGGCGTGGAGTTCCCCTTAAAATCCATACCAGACCTGAAGGGTCTGGTATGGATATTTGGAGGGAACACCATGTCATTTATTTTTTAAATTTGACCCGGAGTTCCCCTTAATATCCATACCAGACCTGAAGGGCCTGGTAATTGAATTTGGGGGGAACCCCACACTTTTTTTTTTTATCAATGACTTTCAATGACTGTTCTCTGTATTACGGGGAGCCGGCAATTCATTATAGTGCTTTTAAATGACTTTTTTTCCTACAGAAATGACACTTTGTGCAGGGACAGTTCTAAGCACGGGAAACATTCGCCCCTTTACTGGTATACTATAGACACCCCCCAGATATGAAATTTAAAGGAATATTACACTTTTATTGTTTCACTTTAAGCATTATTAAAATCACTGCTCCCGGAAAAACGGCCGTTTTAAAACCAGGTCCCCAAACACTTTTAATGACATGACTAGTCTTGCACATGCAGTTCAGTTTTGGTCACCAATCCCCAGGAAAATCATTGTTCAATTAGAAAGAATTTAGCAAAGGGAAACAAAATTAAGGGGATAGAGGACTTCAGCTAACAGAACAGATTACATAGATTAGTTATTCACTCTGAAGAGGCAATACTTAAGAGGCAATATACCGCATTTATCGGCGTATAACAAGCGCCGGCGTATAACATGCACCCCAAGTTTAGGAAGGAATTTTAAGGAAAAAAACTTTTATGAGGGAAGTTTAAGGAAAAAACTTACATTTAAATGCCCATCAATGAACCTCATCAGTGTCCCTCTGCAGCCTTGCCCATCATTTCAGAATGATCAGTGTCCATCTGCAGCCTTGCCCAGTGTCATTGCAGCCTTGCCCAGTGTCATTGGAGCCTTTCCCAGTGTCATTCATTGCAGCCTTGCCCAGTGTCATTGCAGCCTTCTTGCCCTGTGTCATTGCAGCTTTCTTGACCAGTGTCATTGCAGCCTTCGCGTTTAAAATTACCGCCACTGAGATACACAGAGCCGGATGTCCTGTGTACTCGGCTCCTCTCAGCTCCTCTTGCAGTCCTGCCCCTTGGCCCGGCTCCTATGATGGACATAACACAGGTCCAATGGCGGGACTGCACGTGACTGCGAGCTGAGACAAACAGAGTCAAGCCTAGCCGAGGGAAAACAGTACACTCGGCTGTGTGTATATCGGCGGCGCTCGCTACTCCAGACAGCGGGGATCGGCATATAACACGCACCCATGATTTTAAGGGGCAAAAAGGTTGTGTTATACGCCGATAAATACGGTAATTAAAATGTACCAATATATTAAAGGAGACTCCAGTAACTGTGATAAACTGTTTACTCTAAGGTCCCTGAAGATTATATGTGAACACGTTTGAGGTTAAAAGGAAAGAGATTTAACCTTAGATTGCAGAAAGGGTTCTTTACTATCAAATCAATAAAATGTAAAACTCCCTCCCACAGGAAATGGTACTAGTGTCAACTTTAAAAAAAATGATAAAGTAGAATATGCAGGGCTATGGGAATTGTTAGAGAATAAAAATCACACACACATGTACACACAGGTTAAACTAGATGAACCCATGTCTTTTTTGAAGCTAACAAATATGTAACTATGTAGAATAGTAAAATAAGATTAAAACAGTTTACAGTATATTAAAACTTTTTGCCCAAATCATGCTAAAGACTTGTTTGACTTACTTTAAACTAGATACTTTTTTGAAGAGATGGTGTAGCACAGTTGTAAATGTTACATCGGATAGCTGCTGTTGATGCAAATGGAAGAATCTTTCAAGGCTTATTAAGCAGACAAGTTGACAAGCAGAAATAATGACAATTAAGCTATCAGACAGTCATGACAACACGAATGCTGAAAGTGTATAAAACCTAGACCTATGAATCAACTTAGGCATATACCAATATACAAAAAAGCAAACACAGATTCAAATTAGTGAGACAAATACTTGCTGTGGACTGATGTAAAAACATACAAAACATTGTCTGCTTCTAATTAAATGTTCTGGTTTGCAGGCAAGCAACAATGATGTCTAACAATGCTGAAAATAACACAAAAGCCATCCATTTATCAGTATTTTGAAAGTATTTCTGTGCTTTGAAAGAATGTGGTTTGTTTTCATACTGTGTTTTTTTTTCCATCCATGTATAAGAGAAGCATATTAAGAAGTTATATATTTCTAATAAAAATAATGGCTGATGTTTTTCAACACAGCAAAGTGAACGAGGATATGCGCTGAATTATCTAACTACAAGCATTCCAGTTGGTGGCACAACCAAGGGCACAACTGTAGCCATAATATGTAATAGAACTGCTTTGGGTTCCAGCAGCCCGGTATTGCCTGGCTTTATAATGATGAGAATTCCTTCAGAAATAGCATTCAGTATATTGGTTTAAACAAAGGGAATTTTTACATAGTTCAGGACTCTCTGCCCATCAGCTAACAATGGAAGTAACTAACAGGTTGCTGTGTTAGTTATGGTACCTGCCTGGGGAATGCAAAGTGATTAGATTTTTTGCTGCGGAGTTATCTTCCATATTTTACAACATTATACATTTATCAAGTGATATTACCTCTGTCATTTACATGTCATTGAACTTAGAAGAACTAAGTTGTAGTAGGGGGTAACAGTGTAAGCTGAGCTGCTGAGAGCAAATGTTTTTTGAAGCTGAAGCTTGGTATATACTATACTATATATACTATATTTCCTTCTTTTTGATTTTAATAAATATTACTTGGGTAATGCGCAAGGGTGGTGCGCCCTCTTTTCATTATTTTACAGTGTTCCCATTGGGTATCCCCTGGCCCTTATAGGGCAGCAAGGCCTGTGCATGTACTGGGAGACATAGGAATTCCAGGCTTCTCCTGTTGCCATCGCACCACTGTTGAATGCTTGAGATTTTGCTTGACTGTTATATATATATAAATATATATTGTACAAGGTGCCAAGAGTGGGTCCTGGACAGGTGCTATGTGGCACAGATATTTGTCCCTTTAGGGGGATAGGTTGGTGTACTCAGGGGTGTCACCCATATAGGGTGAGGGATTCCAGGACAGTTGTACAGAAGAGAGGACTGACTTGCAGTCCTCTCTGCATTAGCAGTGCCTTATTTGGGACCCGGAATTTTGGAGGCCCTGAGTGACATTCAGGTGGAAAAAGGGCCTCCACTCCTGACTACAGGGACTCTGGTCCCTACAGGGTAAGAAACCTCCAGGAAGCAGCACATAAGGCAGGAAACTCACAGTTTCGGTGGGTGGAGATTTGGAAATTAGAGGAGACCTGGCTTTGTGCTACATGTGTGCTACAAACTATCTAAAGCTGGACACTGCTAACCCTAGGGTAAAAACCCTCATTTGACTTGTGCATGTTTAACATTTGAATTTGTGTGGAAAATAAGCAGACTTTTGTGTTACATTTACTGAAGTTTTGTTTGGCTGCTGGAAACTCCAGTTTATTTGCTTAAGGAAAATAAAGACTTTTATGTTTAAGAAAACCAGCTGTTGCGCGTGGTCCTAAGATGCTAGATCCCCTACATATCACAATATATACACTATATTGTCAAAGGTATTGTCCATAAAGACAGGATGAGTTTGAGGTGGAGGAACTTGACTGGTCCTGACCTCAACCTGAATGAACAACTTTGGGATGATTTAGAGCGGGAACTGTGAGGCAGGCCTTCCTATCCAACATCAGTGCCAGGCCTTCTTGTCTAACATTAGTGCCTGATCTCACAAATGTGCTTCTGGAAGAATGGTCAAACATTCCCACAATAGTATAAAAAGACAAACTGCACTAAATAAACAAAATTAACAAACATCAGCATCCCAGCAGTAAGAGACATACAGTGAGTAAAAAAGGAAAGATTTGCTAATAGTAACTAAATATGAAGTTAAGATGGTGAACCTAAATACCAAAATAAAGAAAAAGAAAATTAAATAGTGAGCAAAAACATCAGAAAATTTGCAAATCTGTGAATCTCTCTTTAAAGTAAATCAATCGCTTTTCAGAGTCCTCTATTGGTGTCAGTGACTTAAAAACTTGGCAAATCCCTCCACCACATAGATTTCACGTTTACCAGATAGCAAGCGGCGTAGCACTTGTGGCTAATCACCCAGCCCGGGCCTTGATCGCCGATCAGATTCAGATGACAGCTCACATCCTAGAAATCCTTCTATGATGGAGCAGGATGGATGGTCTAGGACTTAAAAACAAATCCAAGGGAGCTAATCTCATTCAAAGAGGGGACTC
The DNA here is from genome assembly GCA_028564925.1 of Lithobates sylvaticus. NCBI lineage: Eukaryota > Metazoa > Chordata > Amphibia > Anura > Ranidae > Lithobates > Lithobates sylvaticus. The sequence goes on from CM053026.1 coordinate 650,502,111, forward strand.
AAAGTAACCCAAAAAGAAAAAAAGACTTGCCATAGTGTAAAAACCAGTGGATCCTTTATTAAAATAAAGTAATGCACGTACTTGTAGGAGCATATAAAACAGCATAAAAAGAAAGCTGACCAGGTAAAGGTGAATGCCCGTCCCTCCGTGTTCATGGCAACGCGGTAACATCAGCACCTTCCTCTTTCCGAGGAGAGCTGGGAAAGGGGGAGATTTGCGTAGAGAGGAGAGCTGGGAAAGGGGGAGATGTGTGCAGAAAGGAGAGCTGGGAAAGGTGGAGATTTGTGCTGAGAGTAGAGCTGGGAAAGGGGGAGATTTGTGCAGAAAGGAGAGCTGGGAAAGGTGGAGATTTGTGCAGAGAGGAGAGCTAGGAAATGGGAGATTTGTGTAGAGAGGAGAGCTGGGAATGGATGAGATTTGTGTAGAGAGGAGAGCTGGGAATGGGTGAGATTTGTGCAGAGAGGAGATCTGGGAAAGGGGAAGATTTGTGCAGAGAGGAGAGCTGGGAAATTTGTGCAGAGAGTAGAGCTAGGAAAGGGGAGATTTGTGCAGAGAGGAGAGCTGGGAAAGGGGGGGGGGGTTGTGCAGAGAGTAGAGCTGGGAAAGGGGAGATTTGTGCAGAGAGGAGAGCTGGGAAAGGGGGAGATTTGTGCAGAGAGGAGAGCTTGGAGAGGTGGATTTCTACTTATCATAATTTTTCTCTGACAAAAAAAGCCCTGCATATACTATATATCAAATAATTAACAACACATTCTTGTCAGCTGTCTATAAATGTAAAGATTAAAACATTGATGTTACATAATAAGTATAAATCATAATTTCTGTTTAACCCTTCAGGATATTATTATTATTATTATACAGGATATAATATTTTTAATATGTTAATCCCCAAAGAATGCTGTCCACATCTCTCTTTTTGTTTGGATACATCATCGAGAACTAAAAAGCAAAAATCAAACTCTGTGTACACATTCAGAAAAATCCCCTGGGGTGTCGGTGTTGTGAGATGCAATCCTTTACCTTTTGTGTCGTCTCCCTGTCAAATCAATTTTACATGGACAAATCAGAGCATGCACCTCAAACAATGAAAAACAAGTATAATGTAATTAAAACATTTTAGACCTGTGTTGAAATGAATATCACTAGTCCCATTCAGAATCAGATAAGCAAGGAAAAATCCTGTTCTTTTTTTTACCTAAAAAGTCACTGGTTACATGTTACTGGTGTGACAATTGGATACTGAAATTCTACCTGAACAAACTGAACTTTCAGGCTACGATTGCAGTGAAAAACCTGCATAGGAGCCAGGTATAACTTATATCTAGAAATGTCTGTCAATATGTGTTTTCTCACAGTAGAAATTATCCTTTTTCTTAAAAGGTGTAAAGCAATTAGAATTCCTTTAGGTTTAATACTGCTTCCAATAGTTTTTAGGGATATCCTTTATCTTTCAGTTTGCACATTATCTCCAGTAATCTTTTCTTTGGTCTGTCTGGATCACTTACTATTCGTTTGACTCTCTGAGCCACTGAGCAAAAAATGTGAAGGGGATGGAAACTGTCATATCTAAGTAGTTTATTGCAAACTGTGGGTTTAGAATATAAATCTGTCTTAAGCTGATGGAATCTTGGCACTATATACTGTCAAAATGAATTTAATTGAAGGATTAAAAGCATTTCAAAACTTCATGAAACACATACAGCCCGCAAAGGCCAGGGCAACATTGGATCTCATAGCAATGCCACTGCATTGCAAATCAAACTTATTCTGAAACAAAAACATGTTTTTAGTTAAACTTAACCCAAACAGCTTCTTAAATCAGTTTGAGCTGAAGTGTATATAAAGCCACCTGACCACTTTTATGGTCGGGGCTGTGTGGTTCCCCCTTCTCTGTCGCCACACCCCGCTGTGGTTACTGGGCTTTCCCAGGAGTCCACAACCACATCAGACAGCTTCAGGATGATGAATGGGAGGAAACCAAGGACATTTAATTTCTCAATCTCCTCTGCAGTGGATGAAGTTGGAAGTGACAATGATCTTGTTCCTTCCAGTTTCAAGGGTAACATTCCCTGGCAGTTACAGACAGGGAAGCAGCTAACCAAGCATGGTCTGTGCTTGGTTAGCTGCTTTGGGATTTAGTATGCCCCCCATGTCTCCAAAAAGAGTACCTGTCACCTGCCCAACCAACATGCATAGGGTTTTGTTAACCCCTTGTGATATCAATAAAGTTAAATAAAAAAAATATATAATAAAATGTATTAAAATACAAAGAAAATAAATGTAATCCCTGTTGCCTGCACACACCCACAAATACAAATGCAACCCAGGGTGTGCACATGTATGTAAATTGTGATTGTATCACACATGTCAGGTATTGCCTTGAACATGGGAATGAGAGCAATAATTCAACTCTAAACTCATAAGCAGTAAAAGCTTTCAAAGTATCACCTATTTTTGAGTACCATAGTTTTTTTTGCAATATCACAGGCACACAGAGTTTTAAGACTTGACATGGTATCTATTTACTCAATTCAACCCTATCTTTTATATTCTACCCAAAATGGGTATTATATTTTGTGTATTCCACTAATATTATTTTTTTTTTTTTCCTGAAAATATGTTTGATAATGCACACATATTGTAAAATTACAATTACTCTTGTACAGGTTTTATATATAATGTTCTGGGGGGTTTTAAGTAATTTTTCTTGCCAGAAATGCACATTTTTATATTTGAAAATAAAAAGAACAAAAATGCTCTAGAGCCATACTGGCTAAAAAATGACTGGTGTAGCTATAGGGACAATGATGAAATCTCTGCCCCACCCCAGAGGTGCCACATGGTCATTGTGTATTTAGTGTAGGATTTAAAGCACAGGGATTCATGGGTGTAAGGGATAAAAGTAATCCAAAAAATTCTTATTAATAATATAAATTCGTAATGCTTGATTTAGTACCTCTGCAATGTTTTTTTTTTTTTATGGCCAATTGTTATTAGACCTCTGCATCTCCTAACTGCCCCAGACGTTTCCTTGCATGCTTATGGGTTCATAATTACCACAGAACTCCCAATTATCATCAGGTTGACATCACATCTCTTGTGTAGGCAACTTAATGGCAAGCTTTCCTCAACAGATAAATTGTTAGGATTATTATCATTCTGATCCAATGTGGACAAAAAGTCTTTACTTCTTTTAAAACCTTTTCAATGAACAGTTCATCTGAGGCATTTGTGGATGGTGGGACTGTCTTACTTCTATTAAACAGACCCATTTTTTTTACTGCTGAGAATCAACTCTGGTAGAATCACTGGGAGATCAGATTTTAGTGTAAAATGTACCCTGCGTCTATTTTGTTTGTATACTGTGATATTTGGAGTAATTATCCCAGTGGTAAAAGTCTTTTTAGGTAGTCAATGCCAGTCCAAACTGTGGTTTATGGTTTGTTAAAGCAAAACAAATGACCACGCAGTGGATCTTCACTGTGAAAAAGAGGCAACAACATTAATTCTGGCTGTCTCTTCAGCAGCACTGCTGCTTAGGCCCCAAACCTTGGCCTTAGATTTCCGGTCGGTCCCTCAGACAATCTTACACAGTACCTACTGTATATTTTTATTCAGCTTTCCAAGCTCTCCTGGCTCTCTCAGTTCTCCTGGCTCTGATCTTCTAAATCCAGTAACGCTTTGTACTGCTTAAATGCTCAATCAGATTATATTCAAAAAGTTAATGGTACATAGGATTGTATATGACCAATGGTTTTCGGTGTCCCTGCACCTTGAACTTGTGAAAGATCAGGGATACCAAAAAACATATTTCATATAAAGTGTGAGTTTATAGGAGAAGACTGCTAAGAGAGTAATGTATATAAGTTCTTCTTTCCCTTCATCTTACATGGTAAGAAAAACAGGTAATTCCTGCAGTATTTAGTGTAGCATGCATAGGTCCTTTGTGGACCGTGACTTAGTAAAATATTGCCCCACTTTGAATGCAGTTTCTGTGCACCATATTGTCACAATAATAATGCATCAAATTAACATATCATTGATGTTTTTTTTAAAAGATAAAGTCAGCTTGTAATTGTAATCTCACATCATCTACTGCTAGATTACTGAGAAGTCGCTGCATGAATGCTTCTTCTTCCCTACCAGAGTAACATTTTGGAGTGTAATGTGTTCCTTATTAAGCAGAAAATTCAATTGATTTGTGGAAGCAAAGTTAATTCAAGGAAAGTAGAATGCCATGGTAAATGTTCTGCTGTCTTCTCAAGAGCAGATACAGTATATAGTGTCAAACCAGAGATAAATTACATGCTATTTAAAATTCATCATCAACAGGGACAGACTTTATCCATAAAACAAATGTAGCCAAAGCAAAATATGCATGCCCAGGGGCATTTAATGACATGCTTTAGTTAGTTACTCAAAAAAATAACTTTTTATAACAATATCAGATAAAATTTGTGTAATTAACATTGTAGTTGGAAAATATCAGCGGCTTCTTTAACCAAATGAAAAAAAAAAACATAATAGAATGCTATGGTAAATTGCTGTCTATAGCCATAGCTTGTCTAATGTGCCAATTTAAAGTTTAAAATAAATATAATGATATCTTTATATTACATAGTTTCTTCTTATGTATTTACAGATCTTATGAATGTTGCATATTTTGTAACCGCTTCATAACCAAAGGTGGCCAGTACTACATTTAGTAACTTCAGTATATACACTGGTAAACATGACAATACCTATTTGCCGGAACAAGATATGTTTTTTATGTATCCTAACTGCAGGGACCCTAATTTTGTAGGGTTGAGCAGCCAGGTGGAGGGGAGGGCAGAGTGGATGCAGCCAGATGGAGGCAAGGACATGGTGGAGCAGCCAGGTAGAGAGAAGGACAGGGTGGATGCAGCCAGGTGGAGGGGAGGACAGGGTGGAGCATCCAGGTAGAGGGGAGTACAGGGTGGTTACAGCCAGGTGAAGGGGAGGACAGGGTGGAGCAGCCAGGTGGAGGGGAGGACATGGTGGATACAGCCAGGTGGATGTGGAGGACAGGGTGGTTGCAGCCAGTTGGAGCGGAGGACAGAGTGGAGCAGCCAGGTGGAGAGAAGGACAGGGTTGAGCAGCCAGGTGGAGGGGACGGCAGGGCAGAGTGGATGCAGCCAGATGGAGGCAAGGACAGGGTGGATGCAGCCAGGTGGAGGGGAGGACAGGGTGGAGCAGCCAGGTGGAGGGGAGGACAGGGTGGATGCAGGCAGGTGGAGGAGAGAACAGGGTGGATGCAGCCAGGTGGAGGGAAGGACAGGGCGGAGCAGCCAGGTGGAGGGAAGCACAGGGTGGATGCAGTCAGGTGGACGGGAGGACAGGGTGGATGCAACCAGGTGGCGGGGAGGACAGGGTAAATGCAGTCAGGTGGAGGGGAGGACAGGGTGGATGCAGCCAGGTGGAGGGGAGGACAGGGTGGAGCAGCAAGGTGGAGGGGAGGACAGGGTGGATGCAGGCAAGGGGAGGGGAGGACCTTGTGGATGCAGGCAGGTGGAGGGGAGGACAGGGTGGATGCAGCCAGGTGGAAGGGAGGACAGGGTGGAGCAGCAAGGTGGAGGGGAGGACAGGGTGGATGCAGGCAGGTGGAGGAGAGAACAGGGTGGATGCAGCCAGGTGGAGGGGAGGACAGGGTGGAGCAGCCAGGTAGAGGGGAGCACAGGGTGGATGCAGTCAGGTGGAGGGGAGGACAAGGTGGATGCAACCAGGTGGAGGGGAGGACAGGGTGAATGCAGTCAGGTGGAGGGGAGGACAGGGTGGATGCAGCCAGGTGGATGGGAGAACAGGGTGGAGCAGCCAGGTGGAGGGGAGGACAGGGTGGATGCAGGCAGGGGGAGGGGAGGACCTTGTGGATGCAGGCAGGTGGAGGGGAGGACAGGGTGGATGCAGCCAGGTGGAAGGGAGGACAGGTCGGAGCAGCAAGGTGGAGGGGAGGACAGGGTGGATGCAGGCAGGTGGAGGAGAGAACAGGGTGGATGCAGCCAGGTGGAGGGGAGGACAGGGTGGAACAGCCAGGTAGAGGGGAGCACAGGGTGGATGCAGTCAGGTGGAGGGGAGGACAGGGTGGATGCAGTCAGGTGGAGGGGAGGACAGGGTGGATGCAACCAGGTGGAGGGGAGGACAGGGTGAATGCAGTCAGGTGGAGGGGAGGAAAGGGTGGATACAGCCAGGTGGAGGGGAGCACAGGGTGGATGCAGTCAGGTGGAGGGGAGGACAGGGTGGAGCAGCCAGGTGAAGGGGAGGACAGGGTGGAGCCGCCAGTGACTAGGTGCTATCCCTCTATGGAAGCCTTTTCCCCCCTACCTGGGGGCAAGTTCTTACCTTGTGGGGTATATAATAGAATGTCTGGCACTTTCTCTCTGTCTCTCTCCACCCGACAGCCTCGTGGTCCCTCTTCTCCTCTCACGATCCTCTCTTCCCTCCTGCTCTGCATGTTCAGGGGTTCAGTGCACTCTTAGGCCGGCTTCACACTGGGGCGGTGCGGGCGGCGACGGTAAAGCAGCGCTATATTTAGCGCTGCTTTACCATCGTTTTACCCGCGGTATGCGGCCGCTAGCGGGGTGGTTTTAATCCCTGCTAGCGGCCGAAAAAGGGTTAAAGACCTCCGCAAAGCGCCGCTACAGCGGCACTTTGCCGGCGGTATCCCCGCGGTGTCCCATTGATTTCAATGGGTAGGAGCAGTATAGGAGCGGTGAATACACCGCTCCTTCACTGCTCCAAAGATGCAGCTAGCAGGACTTGTTTTACCGTCCTGCTAGCACACTGCTCCAGTGTGAAAGCTCTCAGGGCTTTCACACTGGAGACACAGCAACATCTGTTTCGTGTGAAAGCAGCCTTAGGGAATTGTCTTGGGCCCACTGGTATCTGGGACTACATGTCCCATAATCCTCTAGCTGCTAGTTTCCCAGCCATTGGCCCTAAATGCAGCCAATAGGAGCGAGCGTTGTCAGACCGGGTGAATGAGAACTGCTCGGCTCAAGGAGGAGAAGGAGGGGTGGAAATCCCCTACAGCTGTGGCTCTGTCTGTGTCCTTTCACAGAGCCTGTCAGTTTTGGCGCTGTGGCTGATGGAATGTGCAAGGGGGGTCGGAACCCGCTACACAAAAAAAGGCGTTTTAATTGGGGGGGCATATGAGGGGGATACAGTATAATGTTAGTAAAGCCATGGCCCCCTGTGCCCCCCCCCCCCCCGTGATGCCGCTGACCACTATGGAGGCAGGTTCAGGGCATCTCATAAGCATGGAATTTAAATAAAGTTTGCTTTTTACATTTTTATCCTAAATCATTTTTAAAATCACAGCTCCCTGCCAAACAGAATGTAAAACATTTGTTTTTCCTTAGGTATATGTTCCCCAGGGCAGTGCCCAGCCCCTTATGACATTTTTGACAAGCCTTACCCTATTAATCTAGAAAATGGTCATCACTGTTTTTTTTAACATTTGGCTCCCACTTTCAATGGTTAAGATTTGTATGTACGCCAAAGCCTTCTTGAATCAAACTCAAGTACATTTGACACATCACTGGAGAGCATGCTTGCAATTGGCATTCTATAGAAACTAAAAATTACATACCTCAGATAGTCAGGTCACACAGAAGATGGAATGTGTCTATTCTACCTCCTGTCTATCATAGTCTAGATGTGTTTACCCTTGAAGCATTCAGTTTTTTTTCAGTAAATGTAAAGCAGCATTTCAGATAGTGTAATCCATCAGGCAGATAAATAGGGCACTGTAGTCATTTTGAATTTGAATGATTATAAACAGGAAGCCCTCCAACAATTGAGTGACTCTAATACCTATCAGCTACTGGATTCTGATCCTACTTTGACATTTGAACAGAAGTTAGGTCAATTACTTGAATTGGGAAAGGGGATGGGGTTCTTAGCCCTAAAACTGCTGAATATCTTATGGTGGATAATCATATTAACTTCTGTATTCCATCACCATTCCAAAATCCAAAAGCGGAACATTCCTGTAAGGGGCTGCCCCATTGTGGCTGTGTAGGGTCAATTTTTAAGATATTGAGTGGAAAATGCAAAATCTGGTGCAGCTCTGCATATAAACCAAATAGATGCCGGGTTTTATTGCCAAATCTTAAAGACAAAGTAAACCCTACCCTCCATGGACTCCTTGGCTCCGCCTCTGTCAGTTACCCTACCCTACGTGGACCCGGTCTGGCCAGTCATCGGCTGTCATGGAGGCGCCTGTTGCTCCCCTCCCCAGGCAGACTAAGTAATTATTAGCAAATGCCGGCGCCGTGCTCCAGCTGGCCAGCTGCTGTGCCGGGGGCTATATTAGTATGGGAGAGGGCCGCAGAAGGACGGGTGTTTTTTTTTTTTCACACGCCCCCCATGGCACTCATGGCACTTGCCATGGCTGTCATATGTTAGATACACCACTGCCAAGACATTCAGAAAAGATAGTGCAGGTATGCTGATGATACAACACTCCAGTCCATATTGATACTTTATGTTTCCTGTTTATGACTATATGAATATATGAATATACAAGTTTTGTTAATCTTGCAGTTTCTTTATTTTTTCATATTGGTACTTGTCATGCAATTGTTTCTAATTGATTTTAGTTTATAATCCCTGTCCTGCTAACTTGTTTAGGGGGGCTAAGCACTTTTTAATTGTGTGTTTTATCCATTTGTAATGGTGCTATGAGGAATACTGGTATAGCCGAAATGTGTTAACCTGCTACAGTTGTATTTTATCATGTAGTAGAGTAGTCAGCTTGAACTTACTACACAATTGACCCATCCCTGGGAACCATGCTGATTGTCATGTTCTAAGAACCCGCATATTATTGTGCGGCATGCAATTTGTCAGAGACTAAAAATTATATACCTTAGATAGCCAGGTCACACAGGAGATGAATTGTGTCTAATAGAGCCCTCTATACAGGGGGTCCCCGGGTTACAAATGAGATAGGGACTGTAGGTTTGTTCTTAAGTTTGAATCTGTTTGTAAGTCGGAACAGGTACATTTTTTAAGTGTAGCTCCAGCCAAAAAATCTATTTTAAAGCTTTTTGGAGAACATGGGTAGGGTTATCACCCCTGAAACATTTGTTTTGCATGAAACATGGGCTGGTGATAAAGCATCAGTGGAGACACCTTTTTCCCATATTAACCCTTACAGGAGTGAATTTCCCTTCCTAGGGGTGGATTTCCTCTCACTTCCTGTTGGCTCCTTCCGTTTGTAAGTAGGAGTCATTTGTAAGTCGGATGTTTGTAAGTAGGGGACCCCCTGTACGTGGTAGCCTAGATGTGTTTACCCTTGAATCATTCAGTATCTTCTTCACATTCTAATATTTAATCTTTATTAACATAGCTTTATCATATCTGATTTTATGAACTGCGCGCACATTTTGAAACTGTGTATTCAAGGGGTCTATTGCAGGTCAGGCAAGTCAGCTATAGGTCTGGATCAGGTCTAAATGGCTTTTATAATATCAATGAAAAATACATTTTATTGTATGCCAGTTATCCCAAATTGATTTAATTATCTGGAGATCTAAAGTATGACAAAACTGGAATACTCTTAATACATTTATCATGGGCCCAATTCTGTGAGTTTCAGTGTTATCATCTACATGCTGATAACATTTTGTAGCTTTTTACTTCTAACAGAAATGACGACATTAAGATGATAATGAACTATTGAAAGACTGCAGTGTTCTGTTCCTGATATATGTATGCGTGTATATTTTTTTTTTTCCTTCTATTGGTTGAACTAGGTGGACTGTCTTTTTTCAGCCAGACTAACTATGTAACTACCGTATGTAACTATGTCACTCATTATCCTCACAAGGGAACCCCCGATATCAACCCCCTCGTGTATGAATAAGAGGTATACACTACATCTTGTTATTCATTCACAATCAGTGAGGATAAATATCAAATAAAAATACCCACACCATTGAAAAAGTTCTTAATTTAAAAAATTAACAAAGTCCCCTGATGTAAATCTATCATCAATCACATTGTCCTGCAATGTACATCCATGTCAATCACAATTGGCATTGACAACATTGACCCACTGCCATGACGATGTTGCTCCACCACTATTCCCAGTGCCAATGACATCTCCCTGTCTGGTGCTTCTTAAATGCAAACACAATGAAAGGGACACTGATCAGGTCTGAGATTCACTGGAGACAGGCGGGTGCTATCCACAAAAAATGGTGTCCTTGATTTAGCCCCAGTTCACACCGGATGTGACTTGTCATGCAACTTGACAGATCAAAGTCACATGACAGGTCGCACTCTATTTTCTGCTATGGAACCATTCAAATTGGTGCAAAATTTGTCACAGTGACTTTGAAAAAGGTTCCTGCACTATTTTTGTGAGATTTCATGTGCGAATTTCATTGACATTTGTGTATGAAGTCGCACAGATGTTAGCAAGCCACACAAAAAGATGCACTGAGTGGCGGCTTTGAAATCGCACCTGGTGTAAACTGGGGCTTATTCTGTGTTATACTATGAAGTATGCTACCCAATTGTCTAATATAAAGTGATACTAAAGGATCGTTTTTATTTTTTTTTTAAATAACAAACATGTCATATTTACCTCCACTGTGAAGCTCGTTTTGCCCCAAACATCCATTTCTGTGGTCCCTCCGAGGCTCTTGCGGCTCCTTCCCACATTAGATAACACCCTTGGAGAAGTGCTCTCCTGAGGGGGTTACCTTGCGGGCGTGCTCCAGAGTCCAGCATTCGGCGTCCGTCGGCGTCCATGTATATCCAGGACTATAGAATATTAACCCTGTATACAACCTGGGCCAGCCTGTCTTTATCGTCGGCTTTTCATAGCGGCAAACCCCTCTCGCTGGGACTATACCCCAAGGCTATGTTCCACTAGCGCTTACACCTTCCTGGAGGAGGAGGAGGGGGAAGGGGGAGAAGGAGAGGATTCCCCCGATTCAACACAGATACAGGGTACCTTCTAGAGCCTTGGATCAGGAAGAGAAGGGAAGGGACAACATTGGAGTCTATGCAATACATTACAACCACCCCCGCGCTGCCCTAAGAGAACTCTCTTCCTCAACTGGCAGTACTGAGACGCACCACAAAGCTTACCTGCTGGTATTGGGACCGTGTAGGGACTCTGTGGGCTAATTCTAATATCATTTTTGAGCTGCTGCTATTTGGGCCTGACTTGAGTCCCCCCCCTTCTTTTGTTTTTTTTCCCGGTCAGCGACCTGTGTCCACGTTGCGCAAAGCCCCACTTCCCCTCCCCCCCCTTTTTTTTTTGGGAGAAGGAGGGAGAGGAAGAAAAGGGAAGGGAGCGATAAGTTTATCTCTTTCTTTTTTCCTTTCCCTTTTTGCTTTTTTGCTTTTTTGTACTTTTTTTTTTTTTTTTTACCATTTAGAGCCAAGCCCTTTACCTGCGAGGACTTTTTAAGGAGGACTTCTGTCCCTGTGAGGTATCCAGGGATCAAAAAAGATGTCAAGAAAAAAAGCACCAGAGGAGCCCCCGCTCATGGAAGCACCCCAAAACACTCGAGCCGCAAAGGACAGAAATAACCAGGTCGCAGCTGCTGCAGCTGCAAAACTGGAAAAATTTGCACATTCTGCAACAGCCCCACCCTCCCCAAATAAGCCAAATCCGTTGCAATCAACTAACCAACTTACTTTGCAGGGCAAGGACCACAAAAACCCTGTGACAGATAGAAAAAGCCAGGGTGCTACAGCACTTAATGTATCCACCCCCTCTGCCACTAAAAAATCGGCAAGTAAGGGACCAGGAGGGACTAAAACGTCTACCATCCACTCAAATGTAGAGGACAGCTGCTCTCTAACTCTTATGTCAAACACCTCCTCTGATACTCCCCTGGAAGCCAGGGAGAAAGAACCTACACTAAGGGAGGTACTAAACGCAATAAATGATTGTAAAAACGCAATTTCTAACTTTGACACTCAATTAAAGATCATCAGAGACGAATTAGCCTCCATAAAACATGAATTAAATAGAACAACACAAAGAATAGTAGAAGTGGAAGACCGAGTAAGTGCAATAGAAGACGAATTGACCCCAGTAAAACAGGAGATCCAATGGCTTAAAAAAACTATGAATGCACAGGTTGCCAAACTGGATGAAATGGAAAACCGGGGGGCGTGGCTTGGAGCGCAATGTGGACGGCAGCACAGTAGCTGAGCTCCGGGAGACTGTGAGGCCCGGGACCTGCTGACACCGCCGAGACACTGATAATGTCCACTCAGCTCAAGAGGGGGACCCACGGACATACACTCCGCTCCTTCGTGACCCCAAAGAGAAGAAACTCGGCAGCAAACCTGAGCAAATTCAGATTCAGCAGCGGGGGGAGGACGGCCAAGATGGCGCCGACACACAGGCAAAACGTGGAGGAGGACATAGAAGATGACGAGGTGTCTCTGCCGGCTTCTGAGGATTCTATGGCAGGTAATGCTAATGACAAAGACAGACCCCTCACCTATGCCTCCATGACCGATATTGCCACAGACATCAAGAGGTCGTTTGCCTCCGCTATCACTGACATAAAGACAGAACTGCTTAAGCTCTCAGAACAGATGGCGGTCACAGAGAGAGCAGGGAAGAGGAGAGACAGGGCCCTGGTGAGGCTGGATGAAGTTGCAAATTCTCATACACACCATCTGATAGAGATGAATAGGCATTTAGAAGATTTGGACAATAGGGGACGACGCCACAATATCAGGGTCAGAGGCATTCCTGAATCTGTCCCGAACGACCAAATTAAACCAGCCCTGACCACCATTTTCAACGAATTGTTAAACAGGCCGGAACATTCCCCAATTGATTTTGACAGAGCACACAGAGCTCTGCGGCCTAGGGCGCCTGATGACAACCCACCCAGGGACGTTATTTGCTGCCTCCCCAACTTTTGCCTGAAGGAAGAAGTGCTACAAAAGGCTAGGGCAAACGAGCAAATACTTTTTCATGATGCCACAATACAGCTGTTTCAGGATCTCTCCCCTATCACCCTGAAAAACAGGAGAGCATTGAAACCCCTGTTAGCAGTGCTAAAAGAAAAAAACATCAACTACAGGTGGAAATTCCCCTTTGCCCTGCAGGCCTCCTTCATGGGGAAACAACACGTGCTCAAAATCCCTGAAGAGCTTCACAGATTCTGTGACAACCTTCAAATCGCACCGATAGATCTGCCGGAATGGTATGCAGACTTCATGCTACCACCAGAAATCAATAATCCACAACTCAACCCAGGGTTCTCACCCATGCAATCGCCCTTTCAACAAGGAAAGCAAAGAAGAAACAACAGCAGACACACTTACGATTCTCCCTCTTCATCTAAAAGTGCAAAAAGCCAGAGAATTAAGTAAGGACCCTATGCAAAATCCCCAAACATTTATTCTCTGACTCCAGACGATACCTGTTTACCAAGTTCCACTACCTCTTTTACCACGGCTGAATTGATATAGATCCAGTTATAATCTCACCTTTGAATACCCTGCGGCTTGTCTACATGCCCCTTACAGCATTCCCCAGCAGGACTCCACAGGATCAGTAATTTCAGACAGACGCACGGACATAACAGAAGAACAGCTACCACCATGAACCACCACCAGAGGGTGCTAGGAGACCACAACACTGCACTGAGCAACCTGAGAAACAGACCTAACACCTAACACCCGCATTTTCTCTTCTTTTTTCCCTTTACCTTCTCTGTCTTTTTTTTCTTTTTGTCTGAAAGCCATTATGAGAGGAAGATATACCAAGAAAGATGCAATCACCACGACCTGCCACCAGAAGACACAAGGCAGCCACCTTTTTTTTTGTTTTTTTTTTTTTTTTTTTTTTTTTTTCCCCTCCCCCTCTCTCCCCTATTTTTTTTTAATTTTTACAGACTCATCTCAGCACCACGTGAAGGAACAACAACATCGTGGAAGGTGAGAAACCTATCAAGATGCCTCCTCTACAACCCACCACCAACGACTTGGCTCGGCATTCACCCTGTGAACTTTGACACACATGTCACCTGTCAGCAAGGACTCTGACAACAATATGGACAACGCACAGATTCATACAATCACCAAAAGGTTTTCTTTTATCCTTAATGTAAGATAAAGCACCGAATTTTCTTGCTACCAGTATGTGACTAGACTACCCCATACTAACGCGCAGCGGGGACATCCAAGCTGCTGATACATATACCCAGAGTTGAGGCTGACACACTATACTCATGTGGAGAATGGGGGCACCCAACAATTCCCAGATCACTCTAATGCCTGTAACCTACTAAGAAAAGAACGCACCTGATGCATGACACTTGGGTGTCATCCCAACTAAACTCACCCTCAGGCACAGGACAAAATTAAGAGGACTGAAATACCTCTGCCTCCATAGATACCATCCCACTCATCCCACCATGGGACCCCCCCACACTCCACAATGAGCCCATAGATAAGTAAACATGTCAAATGTAATGAGAAATACTTTCATAGGGGTCTGCTAGACTACACTACCATCTGCACCTATTGACCTCTATGATCCCAACTAGCTGACCTACCCCTCCTCTCTCCACATAGCAAACCCTTCTTTATCCCACTTGCTCCTATCCTACCTCAAGAGGTTACATATTTTAGACACACGTTAACGCTCATATACACAGACTGGAATACTGGTGGACATGCTGGGGGTTTATGACAGACAAGCCACCCCCCCCCCCCCCCCACCTGATTAACACTATAGGTGACAGTTGATCTATTACAGCCATAATGTTATTAAGGTTATGTTTGTATATTTTGTATATTTGGTTTCTGAGGTCTGCACACCATTCACGGCCCTTGGCTTTCTATTGAATGCCATCTAAAACCCACAACAATCCACGTATCGGCCCCCCCTCGCCACGCATGCACACCGCAGACGGTTTAAACCTAAGGATAAAGATCAATCTCACATTACTCCCGGGCCTCCCGGTGTCACTAGAGACAGACACTAATCCCAGGTGACACAAATCTCTCACTGGTAATATAACCCTTACCGGTGACAGAAACCCACTACCGCTCCTCCCACTATCCCCCCAGAGTACAACTTAGTACCGGATTTCCTAGGTACTATCCGGCTCCTCACCATATAGGTGAGATTTGAGCATCCACTCAACAGTTCCCCCCTCCCCCATACCCTACTACTAAATATCCCCCTCCCCACCACACCCCCCACCCTCTCCCACCCCCCTTCCTAGAACCCTACGCTACTCAAATACACCGCACGTTCTGACGTCTCACTCTTCTGACTGTCAGAACAGCATATCAACCGATATATCTCATAGCCTGAACCTCATCCAACCACCCCCTACACTTATATTAACCCGAATTCTCGGGTGACCAGACACAATACAACATGGCATACTCTCAACTAGGGAAATCACCGACCCTTGTCTCCCACAATATCAATGGCCTGAACCAGCCTGAAAAAAGATCCAAACTACTAAAAGAACTTAGAAAAACTCGCCCGATGATAGTGTTTCTGCAAGAGACCCATTTCAAAAGCGAACACATACCTAAATTCACAGACAACATATACACCGAAATGCATCACGCCACTAACCCCCTAGCAAAGACAAAGGGTGTCACTATCCTTATCAACAAAGAAGCCCCTTTCAAACTCCAACAGAAACTCACTGACCCCGACGGCCGATATATATTCCTAAAGGGAGACTGGGCTGGTACACCCATCACTCTCGCTAATGTTTATTTCCCAAACAAGACGCATGTCCCCTTCTGCCGAAAGATCATAGAAGAGCTGAAGTGGTTCGCAGAAGGCTGCACCATCCTAGGCGGGGACTTCAATATCCCCCTTTCACCCCTCAAAGACACATCCACTGGCCACACGACAGTAACATACAGAATACTCAGACGCATCAAACTGCTAATCAGCTCCCTCTCCCTGGTAGACACCTGGAGAACTATCCACACCTCAGGAAAAGATTACACCTTCTATTCCCACCCTCACAAAAGGTATTCACGAATCGATCTCATTTTTGTCACGCAACGAGATATTAAAAACATTAAATCGGCGGACATAGGCATTATATCACTCTCAGACCATGCACCCACGGCAATTTCTATGCAGCTTGACCCCCCTAAACGATCCTTTTTTAACTGGAGACTGAATGCCTCCCTACTAACAGACCAGACGATTAAAGATAAAATACACAACGCTATTAATGACTATTTTAGGATTAACAAGGATTCAGACACTGACCCCCTGACAAATTGGGAAGCACACAAATGTGTCATAAGAGGAATTCTAATGACATGGGGTGCAAGGAAGAAGAAAGAGAGGGAGACAGAAATAAACAGGTTGACCACACAAATCAACAAACTTGAGACGCAACACAAACAGTCACTCTCCATTTTAGTAGAAGAAGAACTCACAAGATGCAGAAACACACTAAAACAAATATTAGACTTAAGGATTAGGAAAGCACTTTTCTTTAAGAAAGGCATCTACTATGAGCACGGCGATAAAAGTGGAAAACTACTGGCCAAAGCCCTCAAAGACGCACAGATGACGACCAACGTACATGCTATAAGAGACACAGACGGCACACCCAGACACAATCCCACCGAGATCGCGGATCTCTTTCACAATTTCTACACGAAACTCTACAACCTTCCAAACCAACATAAACCCTCTCACATCACACTCACAAAACAAGAAATGATAGATACATTTCTAAAAGACAGTGAACTACCCCAACTATCACAAGAGGATGCACAACAATTAGAAGAGCCCATATCCACTACCGAAATATTAGGAGCGATCAAAGAACTAAAATCGGGCAAGAGCCCGGGCCCTGACGGCTTCACCTCTCAATATTACAAGACCTACATGCACCAGCTGACCAAACCCTTATTGACCACATTTAACTATCTAGCCAAACATAAAAACCACCAAGACCCCTTTCTCATGGCACACATAGCAGTGATCCCCAAACCAGACAAAGACCACATGGACTGTGCAAACTACAGGCCAATTTCTCTCCTAAACACCGATCTAAAACTCCTAGCCAAAATACTAGCCAATAGAATAAAACCCCTTCTTGCAAAAATAATTGGCCCCGAACAAGTAGGATTTATGCCTGGCAGGGAGGCAAGAGATAACATTACAAAAGCACTTAACCTGATACACTTCTCCAAACTTTCTAAAACTGGCAAACTCATACTCTCCACCGACGCCGAAAAGGCTTTTGATAGAGTCTCCTGGGATTACATGATGCGCACATGCTCCCATATTGGGCTAAATAGCAACATGATGTCATGGATATCAGCACTCTATCAAAACCCTCAGGCCAGAATCAAAGTAAATAATACACTCTCTGACCCGATAAAAATACGAAACGGCACTAGACAGGGGTGTCCCCTATCCCCCCTCCTCTTCATTATCTCACTAGAACCTCTAATCAGAACCATCAACACTGACAAAGACATAAGAGGTTTCAAGATTGGGGACAGAGAATTCAAAACCGCCGCGTACGCAGACGACCTCCTGTTCTTCCTTACAGAGCCACATGTTTCCATACCTAACCTCGAGAAAACATTTGAAACCTTTGGCTACATCTCTAATTTCAAAATTAATAATACAAAATCTGAAGCCCTAAACATTAACCTCCCGCAAGATCAATTAAGATTATTACAAGACAACCATAAATACACTTGGGTTAGGCACACATTAAAATACCTAGGGATTAACCTGACTAACAATATAGACTCCTTGTACCATCACAACTACGAACCTCTACTGAAAACGTTGATTAGAGACCTCCAAAAATGGCAAACAAAAACTTTCTCATGGTTCGGCAGGGCCTCAATACTCAAAATGACAATACTACCCAGGCTCCTATATTTCTTTAACGCCCTCCCTATTAAAATCCCAGAGACCTTCTTCACCACACTAATTAGAGCACAGAGACGCTTCCTATGGGCAGACAAGAAACCAAGAATACAGATTAGACTCCTACAACTACCCAAGAACAGAGGTGGTATTGGACTCCCGAACTTTAGAAAATACCACCAAGCCTCTCATATCACACGAATAATAGACTGGCACTGCCACACGACAAACAAGGACTGGATTCAACTGGAACAATACCTAACCCCACACAATCTGACCTTCTACCCATGGACAAGCCACTCCAAAACCGACAAAACACTGGACCACCCATTGGTAGCAACCACATTAAATATCTGGCACAAAGTAGCTGGAAAACACAAACTTGCAACAATTCCAGGACCACTCACCCCAATCACAAATAACCCAGACTTCATCCCAGGCTTACATCTCAAACACATACAGACCCAAACGACGGCCCATTGCTTGACCGACTCTAAAATCAAAACACTAGATGATTTACGAACAAATTGGGGGGGCCCATTTCCTGGTTTATGGTTCTACTTGCAATTAAAAGACTTCCTGTTAAACAGCAAATATAGAGCATCATACTGCCTTCCACTATTCCCTCTCGAAGAAATTTGCTTCAAAAGATCCCCAATTAATAACACTACCTCCCTAGCTTACCACTGGTTAAACCAGGACGAGAATACAGACAATGATAAACACAAGAAGAGGTGGGAAAGGGATCTAAACATTACAATCACGAATGCACAATGGGAGAAGGCATGTATCATGACTCACAAAAGCTCTTTGAGTACCAAATATCAAGAAATCTCATATAAAATACTCACTCAATGGTACATCACACCCCTTCAAGCCAGGAAATGGTCCCCCACAGACACAGACTCCTGTTGGAGATGCAACAAGAGCATTGGCACCTTCCTCCATATCTGGTGGACATGTCCCCCAATGCTGTCATTCTGGAACGCAGTAATACAACGGATTAAATCCATAACAGAAACCAGATTAGAACTTACACCTGCTGCCTGCCTAATAAATGTAAACAACCTCTCCATAAGCAGATACAAAAAATCCCTCACTAGACACCTCCTACTGGCGGCCAAAACACTCATCCCCCTTCATTGGAAGACTACACATACACCCTCCATCATAGACTGGATTGACAGAGTTAATTACATTCATAAAATGGAGGAAATAGCCGCAATGAAACAAGAACACAACACCCGATTCAACGAAATATGGCAGCCGTGGTTGCTGTTTAAGTACTCACCTGAATATCTCTCACTCACTGATCCAGAAGACCCAGACGACTAAACACCGTCCAGACCCATACCCCCACGTCACTCAGACTGAACCATAGATCCCCAATAAGACACCGAAATGAACGATAGCAAGGTCTTTGTGTTACCCCAGAATTCAAGTTGACTACACTATATCCTAGAACCAATACCGAAGACCTACATCCTATGAGATATGTCAAAATATGACCTACCACACCCTTCCCCTCGACCCCACCACCCGTCAATACCACCGTTTCCCCACCCTTTCCACCACCCCCATCTTATAAACATTAACCCAGTGAAATGTTTCACCTCACCTTACTACTAATTTTATATTACGTAAGATATCTTCTGTATATTCGTGCCCTTAACGCAGCTACATTCAATACTGTATGCCTTTGTAACATCCCCTGTTATATTACTTGTTATGTTTCAAAACTTCAATAAACTTTTGATTGAGAAAAAAAAAGAAATGGAAAACCGGAACCGTAGAAACAATGTTAGAATTATAGGTCTACCAGAACGAACTGAGGGTCCCAACCTAATAAAGTTTCTAGAGGACTGGTTTGGGGAGATCTTTGGGGGGTCCTCTCTTAGCCCCCTATTTTTATTGAACGGGCTCATCGCACCATCTCAAGAAATCAGCGCGGGGGAGACCGCCCGAGGCCTATACTGCTCAAAATTTTGAACTATAATGATAAGGTCACGCTGCTGCGGAGGGCTAGAGAACTGGGAGACATTAGGTTTCAGGGCACCAGAGTCTCATTCTACCCAGATTTCTCGCCCGACCTGCAGAAACGCAGAGCGGAATTCATCCCGATTAAACATACCATGATTAACTACAAAATAGACTATGCTCTACTATACCCGGCCCGGTTGAGGGTCACGGCTCTTGGCAAGACGCTCTTCTTCAACTCCCCTACCGAAGCACAGCAATGGCTAGAGGAGAACAAGAGGGACTTTTAGGGAGAGGGGGACGGGGGGTGGGGGTTCCTTTTTTTTTTTTTTCTTCCTTTTTTCTCTTTTTTTTTCTTTGTTGTTGCTGTTTGGTGATGTCTTGTGCCCTCTCCCCCCCCCCCCCCCCCCCCGTTTTTTGGGGGAGGGGAGAGGGCAGATATTGCTCTTATGTACCTGAAAATCGATATGAGTATATTGTTGCTGGTGGGGGGGAGAGAGGGGAGGGATTACAGGGGGGAGGCAAGGTTGCAGGGGGCCAAGGGGGGGCACGATGAAATGAAGGCTCTAACACGAGATATATTAACACTAGGGGGGAGGATGGAGAGAGTCCGCGGGTGATGGGGAAGAATAAATGCATGTAGGTATGTGTGGGAGGGGGGTTGGTAGGGTCACGATCGCACCTGTAAGGGGTCGCCCTGACGGGCTGGGCTGGAAGGGGAGGGGATAGGGGGGGGAGGAGAGGGTAGGACAACCAGGGATTGTGGGGGGGGGGCATAAGTCAAGCACAGGGTCCACATATGCATGCCATATATGTCACCAGGGAGGGGGGAGGGGGGGAGGGAGAGAGAAAGTTATAATTATACCAAGGATTTGGGGGAGGTACTCATCTAGGGGAAATGATTTATTTAAGGTTGTTTGCTGCATCAAGGGTTTGTGTGTATTAATTTGTTTTTACACTTTTTCTTTGAAACCTCACTTGCACTTTGTGATAATAGGAATATCATGTACTCATGTTGCAATGTACGAACTTAATAGAAATGGTACTTATGTCTTATGTGGTTAGAAGCGGAGGAGGAAGGGACTGGATTGCTAGCCTCCATGAGGCCAATTTTTTTTTTTTTTTTTTTTATTCCCTTCTACTTTGCCCTTTTTTCTTTTTTTTCTCTTTTCGTTTTTTTCTTTCGGTGCTGCCTAGGAGATGTTTATATAGTCCTACTTCTCGGCTGGGATGGTTCGGAGGATTCCATATGTCTTTTGATAATTATCCTATACGAGAAGATCTATACACTTGTTAATCCTAAATGCAATCGAAGAAACTTGATTTGATCTCTTGGAATGTCCGGGGCCTAGGAGACCCGGCCAAGAGAGCCCTGGTCCTGTCCCTTTTGGAGGGCAGGGGGCCGGGCATTTTGTGCCTCCAGGAGACACATCTCGTGCATGACACAGTCCCTTTGCTCCGTGGTCGGAAGTGTCAGGCCCAGTACCATTCAGTATACTCCTCCTATTCAAGAGGTGTGAGTATCCTGATCGGGAGGGGAATACTATTTTCATGTCACAAGGTACAAATAGACCCAAAAGGTCGTTATGTTTTTTTATACTGTTCATGGGAAAATAAACCGTACGTTTTAGCAAACATTTATGTTCCTCCTCCATTTAAACTGGAGATTTTATATGAACTTATCGCATTTACTATAGACAAAGCTGGGATCCCGGTGCTAGCAGTGGGGGACTATAACCAAGTATTGGACAGTTTAATGGATAGGTTCCCTATCCCGAATCAAGCTATAGCGAGGGAAGAGGGTAGGTTGACTCGGTTCCTACAAGAAACTGGGCTTACTGAAGCCTGGAGAATATGGCACCCGCAGGAGAAGCAATATTCTTGCTTTTCAGCCTCCTATTTGACTCTGTCTAGACTCGACATGGCTCTGGTGAATGATGAGGCTTTATCCTTGATAGCAGCAATAGATTACGGTCCAAGGGGGATCTCGGACCATTCGCCCTTGATCTTGTCATTGAAGACGGGAAACAAGTTATACCATAGGGAGTGGAAAATAGATCCAGTCTGGCTGGAGCTAATCGAAAGCCCTGAAGAAATAAAAATGGCCCTGAAAGAGTTTATTAATATAAATACCAATACGTCCCCTATTGGGGTGGTCTGGGACTCGTTGAAAGCACACCTTAGAGGTCTCCTTATCCAGCAAGTGGCTAGAATCAAAAGTAGGACGCGAGAGAAGGAGGGGGAAGCTAAAAAGGCCGCAATGCTGGCAGAACAGAAATATATCCTTAACCCAAATCTGGAAATGCAAAAGAAATGGCTAGAGAAACAACAAGACTATAAGATAGTCATCAAAAGGATCAGCGAGGATAAACGTATACTCCAGAGGCAATTAAATTACGGCGAGGGTGAAAAGGTGGGTCGCATGCTGTCACTATTGGTAAAAACAAACACGTCTCCATCAATGGTTTCGGCTGTGAGGACCATACAGGGAGCGATTTCTACGGACCCGATAATTATACTGAAAACATTTAAAGATTATTATTCCTCCCTATACAAATCACAGATAGACGTCGATAGTGGGGAAAATATTCCCTTCCTCGAAAGGATAAACTTCCCAATCCTGTCAGAGGTGGAACGGCAATTAATGGACGCCCCAATCACCCTACAAGAGTTAACTGACGCCGTCGCCGGCATGCCAAATTCCAAATCACCCGGCCCGGACGGATTACCAACGGAGATCTATAAAAGATTTGGCGAAATTCTACTCCCAGAACTACTTAAGATGCTGGGCCAGGTGCAGTCCATGGGGCCTCTTCCAGCTTCAATGACGGAGGCGACTATTGTCGTCATCCCGAAGGAGGGAAAAGACCCCATGGACCCCTCCTCATACCGCCCGATCTCCCTGTTGTGTACCGATGTAAAAATCCTTGCCAAAGTCCTAGCTGCTCGATTAAACGCGTGTGTTCATAACCTAGTGCATTCCGACCAGTCTGGGTTTATCCCAACAAGGTCAACTAGTACAAATATACGCAGAACTTATTTGAACATACAATTGCCAGCAGAAAATAAGGGCCCCAGGGCCATTATGGCCTTGGACGCCGCCAAGGCATTTGATAGCCTAGAATGGGGCTACTTATTCAAGGTATTGGGCAAATTCGGTTTTGGATCTAACTTTATAAACTGGGTAAGATTGTTGTATACAAACCCAACAGCCAAAATAAAGATCAATAATGACCACTCAGACTTTTTTAGCCTGGAAAGAGGAACGAGGCAGGGCTGCCCCTTGTCTCCTCTCCTCTTTGCTCTGGCAATAGAGCCGCTGGCCATTGCTGTCAGAGCCAATGGGGAGATATGTGGTTTTAGGCGTGGTCTAGCGGAAGAGAAGATAGCGCTATTTGCCGACGATATCCTGTTTTATCTAGGAGACGTGGACTCCTCACTAAAAGCAGCCATACAAAAAAGGGGGACTTTGGCAGGATTTCAGGACTCTTAATCAACTGGGACAAGACGGCCCTTACGCCAATGGACCCAATCCCAGGTGATATAACTATTGATAATTTTAACTTTAAACCACTCGATAAACTGAAGTACCTAGGGATATGGATAACCAGGGACATAAATGCATTTACCAAATACAACCTAGCTCCGCTATTATTAAAATTCAAACACAAGTCTGAGGTGTGGGCCCGCCTCCCCCTCTCGGTGGCAGGGAGGTGCAACCTTATCAAAATGATTTGGCTGCCCCAGATCCTATATCTCCTTCACAACTCCCCCCTGTGGATAGGGCAGAAGTGGTTCAGGAAGATGGACTCGCTCTTTAGAGATCTGATTTGGAAGAGAGGACAACCTAGAACTGCCCTCTCTACGCTTCAGCTCCCACTCGGGGAGGGCGGATTGGCAATCCCACACCTCAGACGGTATTTTGTGGCATCCCAGCTACAACACCTGGCAGGGAGGGGGGCCACCGGGGATCCTGGTAAAAATTTACTGTTGATAGACAGCCCACATAGTACACTTATGGAAGCCCTTGAGGCTGGGTCTCTCTCCACACGCTACCCAACGGTAACTTTAATAACAAAGCTCTGGCAGACAGCAAAATCCATGCTTGGATACCAGGGCATAACAGAGCTAGCTCCCCTCTGGCACAATAACAACTTAGAAGAACTAGCTAAGATCACCAAGTCTAGCGCCTGGGAAAAACAGGGCCTTACGCGAGTAAGCCAAATGTATTCCGGCGACAAGCTGAAAACCTTTGCTGCCTTGAAACAGGAATTCTCCCTCCCTAACACCACTTTCTATAAATATCTTCAGGTGAGGCACGCAGCTCAGACGCAATTTGGGCTGCAGGTACCGTGTTGGGTTCAGATACCCACACTGACGCAGCTTGTGTCCTCAGAATCATCCAAGGGAATAATCTCTGGGCTGTATGCCAAACTTGGGGACAAGATTCGCGAGGGTAGTGGACCAACCAAGATCAGGGTACCATGGGAGAATGAGTTGGGCCCATTGTCAGCAGAAGAATGGGAAAGGGTGATCGGGCAAGCGAATCGGGTTTCAATCTCCCCAACCCACAAGATGTCACAACTTTACTTTTTATACAGAGTATATCATACTCCAAGCAAAATGTTTAAACTGGGCTGGCGGGAAAATGGCCGCTGTCCTAGATGCGGCCGAGTCGAAGATTTTATCCATATGTTTTGGAAATGTCCAAAACTATTTAGATATTGGACCAGCATTATCGAGGTAATCAATACGACTCTGAGGCTAAATCTAGAGGCAACGGCCAAAACCTGCTTACTAGGTCTCATGGAGAGAGAGAGGACCCCGTATAACCTCACGGACTCTATCCTAAGGGCCCTGTTCCAAGCCAGGAAGTTGATCGCCCAGCACTGGCAGGCACAGTTACCCCCGACATTAGAGGAGTGGAATAGAAATATTAACACGGTAATGGGCAACGAGAGAATTTTCTTTACAAAGCAGGGCAACTATAGAAAGTTCCAAACGATATGGGGACCCTGGACAATAGTACCCACAGACGAAGAGTGAATTTACTCTTAGCATGGGCACACCGGTAGCTCAGTACTTGCTACGGTTCTTTTCTACTCCTTTTTTATGGGCTGCCTTTTTCCCTTTTTTTTTTCTTTCCTTTTTCTCTCCTTTTTGCTTTATCTCTTCCACCCTCCCTCTCAGCTCGAAGGGGTTTGGTGAGGTGATATAATAGCTTGGGGCTTGACGGGGGGGAGGGGAGGGGGGGAGGAGGGGGGGGGTCTTAGATAAAACAGGGGGACCACACTCGCTCTGGAACTTTTCTAATGTATAAGCTACTATGCCGGGCGATGTCTAACCCCAAATTAGTTAAGGATTTGATGTCAAATGTCTTTTGTTGTTGTAAATGTTTTCAGCAGAAAAATCAATAAAAAGTAAATATTAAAAAAAAAAAAAAAAAATGTATGTCATTTTTCACGGAAGGATTGGAAATATATTCCTTTTCATAAACGTTTAATATTTTATAGTTGGTTAAACACATAATGAAATATTTTACAGATTTATTTAGACAATGTGTGTATTTTATTGACATACAATTAGCAAATATTTCAATGTTAAATATTGTATAATTATTTAATAAAGAGCTAGGATTATGTATAGTGATGGGAATGTTAAAAAAAACTTCATCATGCACTATCAGATCCTAATGTGTCAATTATATAACTGATAGTTATCATGCTTCATGATAGTTGATGCTAAACCAAACATGGTTTAGCATCAACCAAGATAATGCAGCTTTATATGAAACACAGAGATTTTGTATTTTCACATTAAACTACACATCAAACAGGACTGAGTGACATGAGATGGGAATAGTTAGGTCATCATCAATATACTTTACTCTCAGAA
Organism: Lithobates sylvaticus; assembly: GCA_028564925.1. Classification (NCBI taxonomy): domain Eukaryota; kingdom Metazoa; phylum Chordata; class Amphibia; order Anura; family Ranidae; genus Lithobates; species Lithobates sylvaticus. Next base: position 650,527,879 of record CM053026.1, read on the forward strand.
CTTTCATCTTTATCAAAGGATTTTGAAACTCAGGTAGTGATAGTTTGGGCAAAGGCACAAGAAAGATTTAAACAGGCTGACAAAAGAAATTAAGAAGTATATTCATCTACTGAAAGTATGTCAGTATGAAATGTCAAGTTCGAAACTAATGGTAAAAAAAAAATAGATGGAGGACAACAAACTAAGCCAAAGTCACCAAATTTAATTTAACATTTATAGGAGCAAACTATAAAAACATTCAGTTAGTGTATACAGTCTGCAGAGAGCACCTTGAACTCTATTCTTACATATTTAAGAAAAAGCTACTTTTAACAGGTACTTTATTAATACTTTATTTCTTTAGAAAACTTTACAAGGCTTGGCATATTTATTAATTCATTACCACATTTTACCAGCTGATTGTATTTTCTGTTTGAAGCATATTATAGCTTAATGGCAGTTGTTTTAAAAAGAAGTTTAGCTTTGTTGGCATCATAGGGAGAAAATTGTATACACCTCAGCTGCGGTCCTGCTTGTGGCTGTAATGAAGTCTCTGTAGTAATCTAATTGTATTGACTTAGCAGGAATGTGGAATTCTAATTGACAACATAAAGCCAAGTAAATTGCCATATCAAAAAAGACATGCTGACTTAAGCCTAGTTGACACCGATGTCAAAACTATTACTTTAGGTTTAATAGAAAAGCTGGGATCTTCTAAATTATTAAACCTCTATAAATATGTATACTTTAATTAATATTAGTATGAAAACAAAGGCATTGACTAGAGGATACAAAATAACATCTGGCAAAGTAATGTATGCAGAAAATCACAGATTTATATTGATATTACAACAGTACACTATAAAACTTTATATGACTGCTTAGAATGGAAAGGGAATTATGTAATGCAATCATCTAATTAATATTAACAGAATCATTTGATATTCAACAAACTCTGTGTGCTTCCTTAACATCTAGTTCAACGTTCAGTTTAATAAATGCCTCAACAAAATGGACAGTGATAAAATGCATCTGTTTTGAAACCATTTCTCTTTTTAAATATATGTACATTAATTATAAAACAAAATTTTTTTGATGGGAGACCATTATTCTAGTGGTAAAATGCCATACAATCACCATTGGTGAGATATCCAGGTATGCTCCCCGTCACAAATTTCCATAGTGTAGAATGGAAGTTTGAACATGTAGAATGAGGTGCCTTAAAAGAATAGAACTTAAGAATTATAAGTAATCAGTGGGTGATTCAGACAATTAGCAGTTAGCCCAAACTGGGACTACTTGTCATTTTCAAATCAAGCAAAACCCATCTGATTCAGTCATTCTCTTGCACATTTTTATTTCCCTCATTGGGACATTAACAATAAAATAAAAATAACTATAATAGTAGTAGTAGTATAACACTGCCCAGCTAGAAGAAGATAAATTAGTCTTAGTAGCAACAGTTGTAGCTTTATTAGTAGTAATGAATTGCCCAGATAGAAAGTGTGGAATGTAGTTTGTGGAACAAATTTAATATGATTGAATTTCATGTCCTGGCAAACTCATGAATAATGAGTTTTTATATACTATTAATTTTTAATTAATTATTAGTAATCATACTCTGGAGTATGGCTGCATGCGATGTATTAGTTGCAGGTATCAGAATTTTAATTTCTTTGGGAAATTCTCCAGTATGGCTCTGCCAAGAGTTGAAAAAGCATTCCAGCCTAAGAAAAAGTTGACATTATGCTAACTGTGCTTCATAAATACAAATATTTTATATTATATTGTATATGTTCTGAAGCAAGTGCACAACTCTTGAGAGGGTGGGAGTCTGCCTGAACAGCATTGAACAAATCAAAGATCACCAGGATGCAGCACATTTTTGAGGAAATAATCTAACAGGGCACCATTAAAAATTAAGACAGGTTCAACAGTCAGTAGTATGTAATGCGGAGTGCAGGGGTCAATATGTTACACAAAGGTCAGTAGTATGTATCACACAAGCAGAGGTCAGTGGTATGTAATGCACAGTGGAGAGAAAAATACCCCCTCCTAGTGCAATCATCTACCCCAAGCTAAAATTGCCCACAGTACAAAGTCCTCTGTCTCTCTGTGAAAGTCACTCACTAAACCTCATATGCAGTGTTGCCCGACAGAGTGAGGGAAGTTCTCCCAGGTTTCTACTTGACTGTGTCATATGAAACATCAGAGCCGAGGAGGCACCTAGGAGCTTGCCGGCTCTGCTGTACCTATTGCTGCTCTGATCTGAGGACTGACCGCTTCCAATGGAGGAATGACATGGTTGGGTCACAATACACCTGCAACATGGCTGCAATTGACAGGGAGATTGTGAAGGACCTGCAGCTGCTGACTTTTAATAAATAGACACTTACCTGTTCCAGCAATGTCGGCAGAAGATGACGAGCCGCCATCCTCAGGGAATCAGAAAGTGAAGCGTTGCGGCTTCACTGCCCGGTTCCCTACTGCGCATGCGCGAGTCGCGCTGCGCATCTTTATTGGTCCCCGTTGTGTCCTGGGAACTGTGTGTTTCCCAAGACACAACAGGGGGGGTAGGCATCTGTGGATAGGGGTGGGGCAGCTGCGGCTAGCTAGTCCCGGAAGTGGGTGCAGATACCTGTATTATACCCATCTGTGTCATCAGTGCCACCCATCAGTGTCCAGCAGTGCCACCTATCAGTGCCCATCAGTGCCCACCTATCAGTGCCCATCAGTGCCCATCCATGCCACCTATCCGTGCCACCCATAAGTACCCATCAGTGCCACCCAGAAGTGCCCATCAGTGCTGCCTATGAGTGCCCATCAGTGGCACCTATTAGTGCCCATCAGTGCTGCATACCAGTGCCACCTATCAGTGCCCATCAGTGCCACCTATCAGTGCCGCCTATCAGTGCCCATCATCAGTGGCTGTCAGTGCCACCTCATCAGTACCACCTCATTGGTGCCACCTCATCAGTGCCCATCAGTGCCCGTCAGTGCAGCCATATCAGTGCCCGTCATTGAAGAAGAAAACATACTTATTTACAAAAAAATTTAACAGAAACCAAGAAAAACATTTTTTTTTTCAAAATTTTCGTTTTTTTTTTATTTGTTGCACAAAAAATAAAAATCGCAGAGGTGATCAAATACCACCAAAATAAAGCTCTATTTGTGGGAACAAAATTATAAAAATTCTGTTTGGGTACAGTGTTGTATGACTGCGCAATTGTCATTCAAAGTGCGACAGCGCTGAATGCTGAAAATTGGCTTGGGCAGGAAGGTGTCTAAGTGCCTGGTATTGAAGTGGTTAAAGTGCAACCTACAGCAAACCAAATATGTTTCAGACTTCTTGTGCTTCTGAACAGGTGCTCCCCTTAGTAAATCACTGACTGAAAATCATAGACCTCTATGAATAAGGTCAATACACACTATTATGTGTAAGCTTAATATCCTCTACCACACGCAGACCAATTAGCACTTTTGCACTTTTTTTTAATTTCAAGATTTTTTATTAAAAGATTTGACAGTACAACATATTAGTAATCATTTGCATGGATTACAGGTATATGCATTTGGTACATTGCTTAAAGTATGACTAATGCCGCGTACACACGATCGGAATTTCGAACAGCAAAAGACAGATGAGAGATTTTCATCGGAAAATGCGACCATGAGTAGGCTCCATCGGACTTTTGCTGGCGGAATTTCGGCCAGCAAAAGATTGAGAGCATGTTCTCAATTTTTCCAACAGAAAAAGTTTCGGAAATTCCATTTGTGTGTATGCAATTCCGACGCGCAAAATTCCGACGCATGCTCGGAAACCATTCAACGCATGTTCGGAAGCATTAAACTTCCTTTTTATAGTGCCATCGTACAAGTTGTACGTCGCCGCGTTATTGACCGTCAGAATTTGGTGTGACCGTGTGTATGCAAGACAGCTTGAGCTGAATTCCGTCAGAATTCCATTGAAAAAACCTTCAGACTTAATTCCGAACGCAAAACCGGTCGTGTGTACATGGCATAATTTGTAGATCAGTGATGAAAAATTAAAGAAACAGGTTGAAATGTATGGTAATCTTTAGGTCACGTGCCTAAAATAAGCCTAACTAATACTTTTTCACATCACTGTAGATACACCTGCTCTATTCCATATACTGATTGGGAATTCTTCTCTTTGATCTTTTCCCATTTATGAATTGGTGAAGGGTTCAGTAAGGGTTTACTACATATTATATATTTATAAAACCATGCAATACCTTTCTTAACCTCCGATGTAGTAGAATAGTATGCCCATATATCTGTGTTAACTTCCACTTTGGTGGTCGGTAATCTACAGTGTAAACTCTTAATCTGGAGTAATTGACAAGTATGTGTCATATCTTGTCTGAGAGGAAGATCAGCACGTTTGCACTTTGAATTTGAGCACTTTATTTGTTCGCACTGCTATTAAATTTGCATCTTAAGTGGTAATGCGCGTAAAAGGGATTACATCCATAAGAAGTTGCTGGGTAGTGTGATATTATAGTTGTCCAAGCATGGGTGCACACTCTTTAACTATTCTATGAATTTGAAGATGCTTTTAAATTTTTATTATAGTATTTTTTTGTCAGCTTTGGAGATAGACATGTAGTTAAACAAAGTGGACTACCCTCCCATTAGCACCCTTATAAAGGGCAGAAGAGAGTTAGTGTACCAGAAGCAAATAAAAGCTATGCTGTGACTCACTCTCCTTCCTTCCACATGAAATAAAGGCATGGTGCTTGTTGATTGGTTATACAGAAACCCAGTGCTGTCATATGGGGATTCATTCTATCCAGGATGGTACTTCCTGCCCAACATATGGTTTGAAAGACAGACACTATAATGCAGCTATTGCCATTCGTCAACAGCTTGTATTACTTTTCTTTGGAATCTAAAGGATCAACGTAAATCCTTGGATGTTGCTTTGCCATAGATTGCTCTCAGAAAACCATCAGTAACAAATTAATTAAAATGCAAATCCATGTGCATTATTTTATTGTTAGAAAATAATAAAGTTTTTTATGGGTCATACAAATGCAATACCAGCATGATAGTGTTTTTGTCCTGAAATTCAAAAAAAAACTCTGTTATTATTATTGCAGAATAAATTACCAGTTACCACCACCATAAAGTGTATTTTATGTGTGTGAATATATTGCTATTATTTCCATGTTGACCTTGTTTTGCAGATCTCTGTTAATGTGTAATTAGTATATTGAAAATATATACCAGAGTCTGTGATCCTTTAATGTGATGGATATATACAGTAAGATGGCAATAATAACAAGGCCCAAAGAAAACATACTGTGGATTCTATGGTTGTAGACTTTCAGCAGGGCAGTAGGGCATTTTTCACATCTTGTGCAAGTCTATAAGGAAAAGATTCTGAAGCATTTTGCCACATGCAAATGCACTTATCAGTTTTATTTGGGGTTCAACCTTGTATGTATATTGATCTATGACCACGTGACAGATGTTTAAAGAGTATGTAACTGGAATCTGATCCTGAAAATACACTGTTAGCAATCATACAACTCTAATTTGTTATACATTTAGCCTTTTCATGGCCAGAAGTCATTAAAATGTCAATGTGCAGACAAAAGTTAGCATCAGTATGTATTGGTTAACATTACTGTATGTGAGTGTTTACCAGTGCCGCCCTCCTAAAATAAACACCGCTCTGCGCTACAAAGATGTATTACTTGCAATATATAGGGTGGTCCTGAGATGACCAAGCCTATAGATAGTGGCAGGTATGCTAAATAATTATTTAAATAAATAAATAAATAAATAAATATATATGTGCAAAATGCAATATAAATAATAAAAATTATAAATATATGTGCATGATGTGAAATTACCAGATTAAATTGTAATGTGCACAAAATAATCTTAATATAATGTGAGTATATAACAGTATTTATATATACATTAATAACAGCTGCCGCTTAAGAATATCGAACTGTGGGAATGTACAAAAAGTTTATAATGGTGGGCCTAACTTAATCCCCCAAAAATGAATTTTTGTAGAGGCGCTATTTAGGTGAGCTTTCTCAAGTTAATGTGAAAATCTAATGAGACAAACACGCTAATCAAGGTGACCATCAATGGAGTAAATAAATAAATAAATACATAAATATCAAGGTGACCATGAATAAATAATTGTCTGAAATATATAAATAAATAAATCGATAAATATATCAGCAAATAAGCGTGAAATCAATAAATAAAAAAATAAATAAATAAAAATTGAAAGTGAATCACAAAACGGTGAATAAACAGATCTGTGAAACCAATTCCTAGTTTAGCAATTTGTATCTGTAGTCCGTGTGTAAACAGGGTTTGCCAATCTAATGAACCAGTGGCAAAATTAAAAATGTGACAGTTCAAAATTGATGTGAGCAACAGTTCTAAATGAATATTTCTTGAGTGATCCGTCCACCAAAGCTTTCACCACGTGAGGGAATCATCCCCTTATGGGGATACACTCACCAGAAATCTACTTTTAGTAAGCCTGTAGTATAAACCAATCTGGACCTTCTCCTCCAACATCACCAGATAATGAACCATCCACCAGCGCGGTTATTGGACCAGAATATCAGACGTTCTATCCAGCATCCCTTTGATCATAGCTCCACCAGCGCGGTTGTATCATGTATGAAAACAGATGGAGGGCCACATAGTGTAATACTGGAAATCTAATTGCAGTCTCCAATCAACAAACCAAAACCGCCTTCTCATCCCCAAGTCCCGCTACAAATCTAAGGGAGAACGAACTTTAAGTTCGTTCTCCCTTAGATTTGTAGCGGGACTTGGGGATGAGAAGGCGGTTTTGGTTTGTTGATTGGAGACTGCAATTAGATTTCCAGTATTACACTATGTGGCCCTCCATCTGTTTTCATACATGATACAACTGCGCTGGTGGAGCTATGATCAAGGATTGCTGGATAGAAGGTCTGATATTCTGGTCCAATAACCGCGCTGGTGGATGGTTAATTATCTGGTGATGTTGGAGGAGAAGGTCCAGATTGGTTTATACTACAGGCTTACTAAAAGTAGATTTCTGGTGAGTGTATCCCCATAAGGGGGCGATTCCCTCACGTGGTGAAAGCTTTGGTGGACGGATCACTCAAGAAATATTCATTTAGAACTGTTGCTCACATCAATTTTGAACTGTCACATTTTTAATTTTGCCACTGGTTCATTAGATTGGCAAACCCTGTTTACACACGGACTACAGATACAAATTGCTAAACTAGGAATTGGTTTCACAGATCTGTTTATTCACCGTTTTGTGATTCACTTTCAATTTTTATTTATTTATTTTTTTATTTATTGATTTCACGCTTATTTGCTGATATATTTATCGATTTATTTATTTATATATTTCAGACAATTATTTATTCATGGTCACCTTGATATTTATGTATTTATTTATTTATTTACTCCATTGATGGTCACCTTGATTAGCGTGTTTGTCTCATTAGATTTTCACATTAACTTGAGAAAGCTCACCTAAATAGCGCCGCTACAAAAATTCATTTTTGGGGGATTAAGTTAGGCCCACCATTATAAACTTTTTGTACATTCCCAATGTATTGGTTAACGTTACTATTAAAGTCATTCTAAATTTTGGTTAAAAACATCTATTCAAGTATGTATTCTCAGCCTCTTCCAAATGCCAATTTTTTTTTTTGCTGTCATGACCCAACTTTTCTTTTAGATTGTGGGGGGGGGGGCTATGTTATCTTCCATGGACCCACTGTATGTAGGAACATAGCCAACCTCTCTTGCTCACTCTACAGTTGGACTAGGGAGTATGGACTATAGGATTTGTAGTGTTCCTAGACCAGTGCACATGACCACAACTAACATGCACTGCCTGTTCTTAACAAATGGAAATGGGGTGAGGTTTGAGAGCTCATAGAGGAAGTTACAAGGAAGCAGAAAAATGCAGTAAGAAACAATTTCATGAAAAATAGATTACAGAGCCATTAAGAAGTAGAAGTATATACATTTTTTGGACAATAGGGATACATTTAATTTTACTGTAACTGTAGCTAATTTTTCTTGCTAAATATATATTTTTTCTATTTTTAAGGAGTTATATGGCTTTATTTGGTACACGTTCTCTTATTATACACTGACAAAAATGTTTAAAAATGCAATTTACACTTAATAGCCAAAAATATAATAAAAGTTGTTTTACAGCATGTTTGATCAATCAATTGGTTTCTGTTGAGCAGGGACAGCCACACACTCAAAATTTGAGCAGGCACAAGCCAGTTTTGACCAGGGTATGACCAGCTTTACTGGGAAACAGGAGCATTCTGGAGGAGGTATAGAGCAGGGACCAGTTGAATTTCAGCTGAATGCTGAAGTTTAGGTATAGCTTTCTTTGCTTACTATAATAATTTCCAGCTTCCATAGGGATCATTCAGTTAAAGAACATGCATACTTACATTAGTCCAAGCTGGACCAATCAAATTATGACCTATTTCTCCTATTTCCAGCCATTTTTGAGCTGGAGGTTAAACAGCTTCTCAGTCTCCACACAGCCACCAGCATAGGATTTTTCCAAGTCAGACCACACAGTATAGCGGTATGAGTTCTCTTCCTTGTCTTAAACACATGGACATGTGGGAGTCAGGTGGTGGAATATACTACCAAATTTAGAGCCTGTTCAGGAACAAGTTGTGGCCCTCCAGAGGGAAGTATTCCTAAGCGCTTACAATCTCCTTTGTGAGATCTTGTGCTCTGGTAAGCAGTCTGTTTGCACTGGGAAGCACAGTGGTGACACAGAAGCATATTATTTATTTAAGTCCTGAGAATTTTTTAGCTACTTGTACATGTTGCAACATAGTAAAAACATTGTTAGCGCTTAAGGAAGCTATAACGCATGCTAGAAATGATATATGATTGTATATTTGCATAGTACTAAAATTGTTTTGACATGGCAACGTAAAGTATGGAATTGGGGTTAATCTTCCAGTATTAGATAAAATTAACATTGGTCTGTCCAAGAAATATGAGAAACTGTTGTGTGCGTTTGTGTGGTGCTAAGATTCAGTCTTATATTGATTACACAATAAACTTAATTGTAGACCATGTGGTTCAAAAGATACTATTGAGTTAGCAGTAGTACCAGTATTACAGAATATTAGGGGTCTGTTTTTAAAGCAGTGATGAAACACTCACTGTCATTTAAACAAATGCAATTGCAAGATTCATCTACACTACATGTTTGGTGAATGTCAGATTCATTGCTGTATAAACACTTCATGTCTGTGGATGTGCGTAGTACGTCCAGAGAGTTAAAGAGGAAGTAAACTTCCTCTACAAACTTTTACTTATAGGCAAACTGATAATAAGGCTTATCTATAGGTACTTAAAATATTTCCTAAACCTGTACAGTTTAGGATATATTTCCAGTGCATGCATCCAGTGACATCACTGGTGCATTTGCTCTGAAGGAATGGCCCACGGGTGCCATTCCTTCTGAGCCTGTGCCATGAACGGTGGCTCCTGTGCGCAAGTGCGGGAGTGACATCATTGTGGCTCCGGCCAATCACATTGCGAACCCGAAAGAAGCTTCGCTGCTGTTGTTCAGGGACTGCTGCAAAAGCTTAGTTTTAAGGTAAGTATGAGCATAATAAGCTAGAATGCGATACATACTAGCTCAATATGTCTTTGTCTTGCAGGTTTTTTTTTTTGGGGGGGGGGGGGATTATTTTCATAGGTTTACAAGCCTCAAGTTTGCACATGTTTTTTTTTCAAGAAGTTCCCGGTTGTAAAGTGAAAATGATCCGGGCAGCTATAGAGTACATTCATAGTGCGGGTGGTGCTGTCCCTTACCGCATCACCCCTGCCCCTGCATGGTTTCCACAATCCCTAGATCTTTACAGGGCCTGAGACCACGTCAAACCTCTTCAGGATGCCGAATGGGAGGAGGCCAAGAAACATCCATTCCTTGATCACCTTTGTAGTGAATGAAGCTGGAAACAATGATAATTTTGTCACTTTCAGTTTCAGAGCAGTCATTCTCTGGCTGATGCAGCCAGGAAAGCAGCTTACCAAGCAGCTCTTTGCTCAGTTAGTTGTTTAGGAGGGCAATGAAGACAGTGGGGTCTAATAGACCACACATTTCTCCATACAGAGCACCTGTAACTTGCCCAATAAAGTTAAAAAATAAAATAAAATAAAACATTTAAAAAATATAATTAAAATAAAATGTATTAAAAACAAAAAAATATGTAACCCCAGTTGCCCTGAATGCACCCACAAATGTAAAAACGCAATCACAGCACAGCAATTGCACCACACATGTGAAGTGTCACCACAAGCGTCAGAATGAAAGCAATAATTCTAGCACCAAAGCTCACAATTAACTCTAAATGATGAGTGGTAAAGGCATTTAACGCATCACCTATGGAGATTATTGGGTACCACAGATTTCACAATAACACAGGCACATGCAATTTTAACACTTGACATGCTTGGTATCTTTCTACTTGACAAAATCCCATCTTTTATATTTTACAAAAAAAATGGGTATTATATTGTCTTTCTATGCACTAAAATTTATTGTAAAATTGTTTTTCCTAAAAAATATGTGTTGGATAAACAGTTGCACAAATATCGTACAACATATCAAACAGTAACTAATATTTTAATTCTATGTGGCTTCTGCCTTCATAAAATATATAATGTATACTGTTCTGTGGGATTAAGGATTTTTTTTGGCCAAAAATGTAGATGTTTACATGTGTGCAAAAATGTAAAAAAATGATCTAGAGCCAAAGTGATTAAATATGCCCCATAATAATTAGTGATTAGAGCTGGTATTATTCTTTTTTTTCTTAGCATTTTCCTTCACAGATGTAACATGTTACAGTCTTGAGCCTCTATTTGTTTACATTGCAATCAAGGGCATACCGATAGAAAATGTACATGTCTCTGCAGTAACAAGTGAAAATCAGCTACACAATTATGATCAGAAGAATAAAAGTGACAGTAAAACTTAATTTTTTATTAAAATAAAGTAAGAATGAAAATGATACAACAAAAATTGTGCTAGGTGCTATCTACTATAGATTGTATTAAACAACATTAAAAAAAAAACAATAAATTAAGAAACTAAAACTGGATGCAACAGCAGCACTCACAAATACCCCGGTATGCATAAAAAAAAACATATATTAACTGTGTTGCCCTATAGTATCCTCCTAGTGATTTTCCAAGAAATTACATAATTCATAAATCCACCCACATATAAAAATAACAGTGCACAAGTCCATCTGTGAATAGAAAATCCACTGGTGCTCTGCTTATCACATGCTTCCAACACTTGTGCTCTGAACACCTCCACTTTTAAGATGCAACTACCAGATTGTCGGACCTGCACAAGCTAAGGTAAAAACAAGCTGATTAAATCAATCTCCATGGCTAGTGGCTCCAAACAGTTCCACTGCCTGTAACACCTCTACTCTCCTCCAAGAGAGGGACGCTGTCACATCAGAGAAATCTCTCCTTTTATTAATCACCATCAATCAGGGGAAAAAAGGAAGAGAGGCCCATAGTGCAGTAGAATTGGATCAGTTTATTAAAATAGTTAAAATCCCAGTTAATGAATCAGTTAATGTACTACCCCTCCCCTAGACTCTCTTATAATACTAATATGCATATATTTTTCAGATTTAAAAAGAGGAACCTAATTTGTCAAATTCTATGCTTTTCCAATAACTTCACCTTAGACATGCAGTCACCATGCATAATGAAACCTGTGCTTACAGATAATGATTTGGTTGTGGCTTTGATTAAGGTTTCTCCCAAACAATTATTTCTACACAGCCTTCCAGGACCCCACAGCAGGCTTCTAATAGACAGATTATGTGGGAGATTGGTTTGGGTCCTATTGATCATGACATATGGAAAGAGGTTCAAACCAGCCACCAATTAGTCTCCCTGAAACCTACTGATAAGCTCACCCATCTATTTATACTTCATCATACCTATTTGACACCAAGTCAAATAGCACAATATAAATAGTTGTATCATCATCTTATTATCTAATAGTCTTATCATCATGCTTCAAGTGTCACATGGACACTGACTCAATTTTCTACCTGCTCTGATTGTGCCCACAGATCCAAACTTACTGGAAGCAAACAAAAAACTTCTTTTACACCGTTACAGCTACTTTTAAAATCTTAACTTCCCTTAAAAATGACAATCTAGATATCCCACACCAAGCACTGTTGCATTTTCCACTTTGCTCCTTGGAACTGGTTATTGATAGACTTTCCTTACACTCTTGGGTGCTAGCGGGGGTACACCCTGTTGGCCATATATATCAAAACGCTCAGCTGATGTTCTTCCAAGATCTCAGCACATTATACTCACTTAGTAGCAAATTCAAAATCATCAAGGAAGCACTAATAATTTTCTCTCCAACCTATTATAATTTTTTATATTTTTTTATGCTCCTCCTTCTTGCAAGAAGGATGTCTCCTTTGTTTGTCAACTTCTCCTTAAGCCCAAACCATCTTTTAATACTCCTACCATGGAAGCTTGGCATGAGCTCTCAGTTTTTCTACCTTACCAGCACACTTGCACTTTGCACTCTCTAGGCCCCTTAAGCTGTCTAAATGCATCTTGCACTGGGATTATTGCATATTTCCCACACTCATTCTACATCATCACTACACTCCCGCACTGATTCGGATCATCAAACAAGTTTTAATATTACACAAAGATAACCTGAGTAAATCCAAGATGCAGTTTTTAAATTATTATTTAATTTATTAAGGGAAAAAAGCTGTTTAAACCTGCCTGGCCCTATGAGAAAAAGTAATTGCCCCCTCCCATGCTGAATCATGAATGAACTGTGATTAACCACAATTTTAAAAAACTGAGTTAAATTTTACTTGCCACACCCCGGCCTGATTACTGCCAGACCTGTTGAATCAAAAAATCACTTAAATAGAAGCTGTATGACAAAGTGAAGCATGCTAAAAGATCTAAAAAAGCAACACATCATGCCGTGAAAAAAAATTCAAGAACAGATGAGAAACAAAGTCATTGACATGTATCAGTCTGGAAAGTAAATTCTAAGTCTTTGTGATGCCAGCGAACCATGGAGAGAGCCATTATCCACAAATGGAGAAAACTTGGAGAAAACTTGGAACAGTGGTGAACCTTACCAGGAGTGGCCGGCCAACCAAAATGACTCCAAGAGCACAACAATGACTCATCCAGGAGGTCATAAGAGAACCCAGAACAACATATAAAAAAATGCAGGCCTCACTTGCCTCAGGTAGGATCAGTGTTCATGATTCAACAATAAGAAAGAGACTGGGCAAAAATGGCATCCATGGGAGGGTTCCAAGGCCAAAGCCACTTGTCAGGAACGGTTTCAACTGCTGGTGACACTGTCAGACCTTTGGGCTGCAGTACTGGTTTCCATCAGCGGGTGTCTCCTGGCAGTCTGGAGCTGACATCATCTCCTGCAATCAGGCGTCACTTGAGCAATGTGAAAGACTCATTGCCAGTTATTGCAAATTCTTGATTGCAGTTGTTGCCGCCAAGGGTGGCACAACCAGTTATTGGATTAAGGGGGCAATAACTTTTTTCACATAAAGCCAGGCAGGTTTGGACAGCTTTTTTGCCTTAACCACTTCCATACTGGGCCTATTCTGGCATTTCTCTCCTACATGTAAAAATCATATTTTTTTTGCTAGAAAATTACTCAGAACCCCCAAACATTATATATTTTTTTTATCAGGGAATAAAATAGCAGTCATTGCAACTTTCTATCTTGCACGGTATTTGCGCAACAATTTTTCAAACATTTGATGATTTAAAAAATAACAAAACAGTAAAGTTAGCCCGATTTTTTATATAATGTGAAAGATGATGTTACGCCGAGTAAATAGATACCCAATGTGTCACACTTTAAAATTGCGCACACTCACAGAATGACACCAAACTTCAGGTTTGAATGGCGTTTACATATGTGTGCGTTCACTTCTGAGCACGAGCTACCAGGGACAGGGGCATTTTAAATTATTATTTATTTTATTTTTTATTTTTTTACCTTCTTTTACACCATTTTTTTTATCCCTTTTATTCCTATTACAAGGAATGTAAACATCCCTTGTAATAGGAATCATTCATGACAGGTCCTCTTTATGGCGAGATGCGGGGTCAATAAGACCAGACCAGATTTTATCAAAAAGCTCAGTCAGATTGTGAATAGTAGCCGTCAGGTACTCTAAGTGTCTGATATCAGCAATGATAGATATAAGTTGATCTAGGGTTGGGAGATGAGTGAATCACCAATGGACAGGGACCAGCCACCTAACGGCCATTAGGATATGAGTGAATTATTTTTTGGAGTATTTAGGGATACCTTGGTAGACCAAGTAAATAATGCACAGGATCTACAGGGAGGAAGACATTCAAAACATCATAAGTTTTATGTATAAATAACACACATCGAGGACCTAGCCACTGTGTCCCAGATTTTGGCCCAGACTTGTAAGGTAATGGTGCACGCCCACTTCATCATATGAACATGATCTCATGAAGGACCTTATAAATAGAGATCAATTTCAATTGAAAGAGGCCTAAAAGACAAATACTCTCAAAACTGGTTGGGCACTCTAAAATTCAGGTGGGTGCCAAGGTGGAGAAATAATGCTGAAATTGTAAATAAGAATAAAACAGGGACTTAGGTATGCTTGCTTTAATGAATTGAAGTTTGGAAAAAAGAGCGTCATTTGTTGGTTACAAGACTAACCAGATCTTTTAGCTGGAAGACAGCGGCTTGAGTCCAGGGATACTTTGAGTTCCTGATTAGCTATCTGGGATGACCCGATTATACAGTATATTAATCAATGGAGAACACTATGGGTTTGAGTTACTAAAACTATAGATTGAAAAAAGCTGGTGCAGCTGTGCATGGTAGCCAATCTGCTTCTAACTTCAGCTTGTTCAATTAAGCTTTGGCAAAAAAAAAACATGGAAGCTTATTGGTTTCTGTGCAGAGGAGCACCAGATTTTGCACTCTCCACTTTTAGTAAATCAACCCTTTAGATTGCAGATAGAATTTATGTGAACACCTGCACCATATATGCATATTAAAAGCATAGGTTCTGAAAGGGGTTCTTGACAGCCTGTTGTGTTCATAGTCAAGATCAAGGCTGTAGGATGTATAAGGCAAATATATCCCATATATTTTAGTCCAGCTATTGGGAAGGCAGAAAGTCGATATGGCACAGGTGTGTAGCATAGTAATACTTAAGTAAGTTGGGTGCTCCAAGCTCTCCTCTCTTTCTTAAGGCAAAAAGTACAGTTAGGAATCCTATGAGCCTTGTCCTACCAAATGAAGCTGATGAAAGATCATTATACACTCTGTAACTTGGCTGTAGGGACAGGGACAGGCAATGTTTCAAATAAATAAAGTAAATTTGAGAGTATTGGTCCATTGTCCAAGCAGTTTACAGATCTCCTGAAACATAAAATTGGCCTGATATAATGTAGAGAGTGAGAGGGTATTATGTACACCTACGTATTTAAGTGAATTTAAGCACCAGTGATAAAGATAGCTAGATTGTAAAGCAATGGGATGATCAGCAGGTATATTAATAGGTAAGACTTCCACTTTTGGTGGTGTTGATTTTATAACCAGAAAGAGAACTAAATATGTCCAATATAGTGTGTAAATTTGGAAGGGATATATGGAGGTTAGTCAATGTAAGCAAAATGTCATCAGCAAAGAGTGATAATTTATATTCAGTATGATTCATTGTAATGCCTCAAATGTCTTTATGGGAACTAATAGCATTTGCCAGGGGTTACAAACAGAGAACAAATAATACAGGGGCAAGGGAACATCCCTGTTTCGTCCCATTATATAGAAAAAATGAGGTAGAGGGGGCAAGAGGTAATTTAGCTTGCCGTAGGGTGATAAGTATAGAGCGGGCAAAGCTTTAAGGAAATGTCCCCAGAAACCCAAGTGTTGCAATAAGGCAAACATGTAGGGCCAGCTTAGCCTGTTAAAAGCTTTTTGAGCATTCAGGCTTAAAAGTAAAGCAGGTTCCTTAGATTCCATCACTACATCAACTAAATTGACAGTGCATTGAGTATTGTCACCCACCCGTCTTGCCAGAACAAACCGAACCTGGTCCTTGTGTATAGGGCGTGGTAGTATTTTAGATAATCTGTTAGATAAGATTTTGGTAAAATTTTGTGAATGGAATTTAAAAGAGCAATGGGTTGGCAATTGGCTGGAGAATTGGCATACTTCCCAGGTTTTATGATAACAGTGATATAAGAATGAAGAAATTGAGACTGGAGGCATTCCCCTTTGACTGTTTGCATTTTTAAATAAGGACTGTCACTTTTTACAAGTGGCTGGAGGTGATCTTGGGCTACCATATGACAGTGGTCACACTCACCCTGTTGGAGGTAGCTTTACTTTTGTTAAACTATGTAGAATACAATAGGAGGAATAATGGCACACAAATAACCTCCCAAAAACATCTAAGCAGGTGGTAGAAGAACTAGGAACTATGGTATTGCCAATGAAATAACCAAGAGAAGCATTCATTCCTTTCAGAAGGTTAAACAGCCCTTTGAAACTAATGTTTTTTTTTATAACTATGCTATCAAGTTATTAACATTTTTCTATCCCATTTATGAAAGAGTTAATACATATATGAATGTGTCAGTCAATTTGCACAGAATAAGTACTAAAGGAATTCATTAAGTTCACAGCATGCAATGTATTGTTATCTACTTGAAAAGCATGAGTAGGTCAATAATTAAGGCCAAAAATAAGTATGGGTCAGTGCAAAATGTAATATGTACAGCCTGTTAGCTTTATTTGCATGATAATGTATTCCTAGCTAAGTACCACACATTTGAAATCTTTTTAAGAAACACAGTATTAGAAACAGTAATTAGAATGTGTAAAGAGCAATCTGCTTAGGCTTTATTTTTCCCCATTGCTGTATTATGAATAGTGCTCAAATTATTCTACTCTTAAAGATTACACAAAGAAAATTTGGTCAATAACACTTTCACAAAAAAGGCACAAGTGTGTGTGATTGTTTTTTTTTATGCAGTTTACTTTTTAATGACAGAAAAACATTGTAATATTGACTTTTCCATTATTTTTTTGATGTTGATTTACTACAAAAATGCTTTTATTAAGCAAAAGTTCAAAGCTGGGAACACACAGATGGAAACTCAGCAGTGTCATTAGGGATTGTGTGGCTCTCCCTGTCCAGCAAAGAGGAGTCACAGTAGATTCTGACAGTGAAAGAGTTCTGCTGTCAGAATACAATAGCAGAGTGGGGAGGATTCCTCCAGCCACCTCACATTTATGGATGGGGGAATCCATTAGGTTTTTTTTTTTTTTGTTCAGCCTGCTTTCATTTGCTTTGTGGCACAATCAACAGGGATTTGTGTGTAAAGATGTTCAAAAGAGTCCCACATATTTACAAATTATTCTTAAAGTTTATAAATTTGTATTAACATGCAAAATAAATTTGTATTGCTGCACAATTGTTAATTTTTCCGTCTTTTCATTGGTTTAGATGACACGAGAACAGTACATTTTGGCCACACAACAAAATAACCTACGGACTGAAAACACTCAATTTTACCCAGTGGGCATTTACGGATGGCGGAAGAGGTGTTTATACTTCTTTGTCCTTTTGCTATTGGTTACCATGATTGTTAACTTAGCAATGACGATATGGATATTGAAAGTAATGAATTTTACAGTGGTAAGTACAATCATTCATTTTTCAAAAATACTAATGCTCTGTTCACGCTCTTTATATCAGTCATTGGGTATGGTTTGTATGGTCAGACTCTGTATACATAGAATAATCAGACTCATAAACAGTTTTGTTTGCTAAATATGTACAGCATACAAGGAATTTGTCTTTGGTTAAAGGTTTAGAATTTTAACCACTTCAGTTCCAGAATGGCCAGGCCATTTTTTTCCTATTCAGCACTGTGCTACTTTAACAGGCAATTGCATGAACATGCAACACTGTACCCAAACAAAACTTATATAATTTATTTTCCCAAAAAATAGAGCTTTCTTTTAGTGATATTTGATCACCACTGGGTTTCTTATTTTTTTTATTTTATTTTTTATATATATATATATATATATATATATATATATGAAAATATCCAATAAAAACATAAAAAAATAACAAATTTCTTCATAAATTTAGGCAAAATGTATTCTGCTACATGTTTTGGTAAGAAAACCCAATAAGTGTACTGTATATTAATTGGTTTGCATGAAAGTTACAGCATCCATAAATTATGGTATATAAACTGGAATTGCTATTTATTTATGTTATACTAGTAATGACAGTGATCAGCGACCTCTAATGGGACTGCGATAGTGTGGTGGAAATCTGACACTAATTGATGCTGAGGGGGAACTGACTAACTAACACTTGACTAACTAACACTGGCATCTCTAGTGATACTAATACAATGATTAGTGCTAATAATATACACTGTCACTATAATAATGACACTGGGAAGGGGTTATCATTTAGGGACAATCAAGGGGTTAACTGTGCCCCTAACAATGTTTAGTGTATATACTGTGTGCTGTTTTACTAAGCAATGTGATGGTTTTTATTCCCTGCATTGCACAGGGCTCTCTTCTGTCATTCGCTCAGCCGATCAGCGGGTGCCAGCCATAAATCACTGGCCAGGAGCCGCTGATCCTCTTGTGCTGTAGCGAATGACAGCACAGCCAGGGTGGGGGCATGCACACTCACCCCCTATCCGGAAATGCAAATCATGTATATTTATGTGATTCTGCACAGTCGAGCCGTGTGTAGCAATAAAGCTACAGGAGGCGGTTGGTAAGTGGCTAAAATGTCTCTCAGTGTGCTTTGCACATAGATAAACATTCATGCATAAGGGTGCACCCACCCACCCCCTTCACACATTTGTAAACATACCCACACCCATTAAAATCACAATACAATATGCAAGTCTTAGGCAGGCCATACATTATACATTTTTTTTGCATTCAACCAGCGGGTTAAATGAAAAACGTGTGCCGATTCCCCAACCACACATTCGTAATGGATTGGGGAATCACTCCAGCAGCGCTCCCCAGCTGAAGAATATAATGATCAGTGTTGCCAGCTATAGCCAGAAGCATTGATCGTTCAGGAAAAAAACAACAGGCTGGTTGTACACAAGTCGATAGAGAGATCAACTTGTGTACAACAAACTAGCCCATACATGGGTCAAAATTCGGCTGGTCCCTGCTGAACCATCCACATTTGATCCATGTATGACTAGCTTGGATACATGGTTACTGCTATTATTTGCTAATACTATACAAATAATCCATGGGATTAATTTACTAAAGGCAAATAGACTGTGCACTTTGTAAGTGCAATTGCACTCTGCAAGGGCATTTGCTCCAGAACTAAGTAAATAAGGTGAAGCTCTGTTGACTTCCATCAATTTAATCATGTGCAAGCAAAAATGCAGTTTTTGTATTTTCCTTGCTTGTGATTGGGTATTTTTTGCAACGTGAAGCTTCACCTGCCTTTAGTAAATCAATCAATGGCAAGTGCATTTGTTGAATTATTTTCATAGCTTGAGATGAGCTTTGAACAATAAAGGTACTTTCTTTCCCTTTTTTCTCTCTTTTAATTTCAGCCTAATATGAGTAAGTATAATATGTATATATATATATATGTATATATATACATACACACATACACACACAGCATATTAATATTACATATTTCCAAAATATTAAATCATTAGTAAAGGCATTTTTTTCCTTTTAGTATAACACACATTATACTTCTGATTCCTCCTGTATTGATTTGTATTGTAAGTGTACTGTCTGCCCTCATGTTGTAAAGCGCTGCGCAAACTGTTGGCGCTATATACAGTAAATCCTGAATAATAATATAAATCCTGAATAATAATAATTATACTTACCCATTGTGTGTAATGGTTTTGCGCAGAGTGGCCAAGAACCTCCTCTTCTGGGGTTCCCTGCGGCATTCTCAGCTATTCTTCTCTGTGTTCTGCCATAGGAAGTGGCTTCCTATGGTTTTAAAGTAAGGAAAAATCTTGTGTTCAGCTTCAAACCAGATGACTGCTGCAACTCATGCAACACAGACACTAGGCCAAAAACAAATCTAAATGAAAAAATGTGCATTGTCTCTTTAAATGTATAAACTGGTATAAACTGGTGAATAGATGCAATAAGTCAAAAGTGTAATTACAAATAAGTGCAAAATAAGCAAACAAAGTGCAAATAAGCAATACATGAATAAATAAAATCAAAAATGTATGCAAATTGATAGCTCTTAAAAATAATAATAATAATAATAATAATAGGAGTCCAACACAAACATCTCCTGATGTAATACAGAGTCCTTGTGCAATTGATGGTGAATAAAGTGCTCAGTGCTGTAAAAATTCATGTAATGTGCTTTGGTGTTTAAACCTGCTCCTTTGAAAGGGGGTTACTTATGAAAAGAAATTGATCCAGAATTACAGAGATTAAACTAGCATAAACTCAAACTCCATGCAAGAAGCTCCCAGTGGTGTGTTTCCTTAGCAGGCTGCAATGGACTGTGAGAACTAGCCCGTTTTGTATCAGAGAATCAATCTCTGCATCAGCATATATAAGATATATGCAGGGAAAACCTCATAGTGCAATATAACATCTTTATTTAAAAAGAGAGCTGCACTTACATTTAGGCCAGGGGTCTCAAACTGGCAGCCCTCCAGCTGTTGGAAAACTACAAGTCCCATCATGCCTCTGCCTGTGGGAGTCATGCTTGTAACTGTCAGCCTTGCAATGCCTCATGGGACTTGTAGTTTTGCAACAGCTGGAGGGCCGCCAGTTTGAGACCCCTAGTTTAGGCAGTGTTTAAAAAGCATCAATGTTAACAACACCAGCCACGGTATCTCTCAACCTGTATGTGATTACATCATGCACACACTCCGCCCAATGTGTTTCCCCAAACTGGCATCTTCTGGGATTGGAGGTCTGTGTGTAACATCAGCAGTCATCCATTTAAATGAACAGTGACACCAGAAATGCTTGGCGAATACATGCAGCTTCTCAGAACAGAGGTCACTCATGCAAGGATATAAAAAATAACATTTTATCTTATTCAGCCTTACTAAAGAATGAATAAACTCTGACAAGAGATAAATAAAAAATGATTATATTAAAAAATTGTCTATGAACTAAACAGACATACGTTAAGAATTAAAAAAGGGCAATCCTGCATGAAAGAGCTCCCTCTTGTGGCTGTATGCATATACAACAATGCACAACTAAATATAAATTGCTCAACCATGTTGCATACATTTTAGATACAAATTGCAAAAATGTATGAATATTTAATGCAAATAAAATTCATATATAATGACATATAAACTAGAGAATCCAATGTAATTCCCAAATTGTTATATATACATATCAAATTTCTAAAAATACATATAAACATAAAAAAATATATAAATATATGCAGACCTACAAAACATTAAAGTCATGATATTACAATCCATATATGAATTTTAATAAGATAAAATGACTTTAAAATTCAAACTAAAATCCTATGGGTAGGGGTGATCTAGAAAGGAAGGGAAGACAATGCACAGGTACTGGTTATGAAAAATTGTATATATTTGCAGTAATAAATGACATGCTGTTACTGCATTATACACAATTTTAATTCAATTAAACAAGGCAAGTATAAAGGGAGGTTAGTGGTTCTAAATTTTAGGCTTAAGAACCACTTTAAGGTTAATTAGATAATATCTTCAAATAATTATCATTTTGGGCTAATGAGTTCATCAAGGTGCCAAATTTGACACTTCTATTTACAAATATACAAATTCTTAATATTTTATTATATGAATATTCTAAAAAAAGTTTATTACATCATATGAATCCTTGTTGAATGAAAGCACATCCACTCTACCACATATGTATATATTTCTATGTAGCTATATACAGTATATGCAAATATATTACTCTGACTTTCTATATAGCTATTTTAATATGTATATTACTATATACAAAATGTATATGCCGTCTGACTGGTGATTTGGACCCTTCCTATAGACCCTAAAGGTAAATATGTTTCATTATTAATAACCAAAAATCATAATTAGTATTCACCTGTAATCCATATGTAATCAAATCTTCGTATAGTTCTTTCTCCCTGTATAATGTTCCTATAAATCAGATGCTGTGAGACCAAATTGCATCTCAGAGTGTGTGATTAAACCGAATAGATCACAAATCCCCATAGGTTTTTAAACAGGTCTACCAATGCTTCCCATGAAGTGTTCAGATGCTTTATGCACTCCGGTACTAAGAAAAAAACACATATAATGTACTAAGTTTGTTTCTAGTGTTCCTTTGTGCTCTGATGACCTCCTCCTGTGTGCACTCTGGGGTTGCAAGAGAGAAATGTACACTACATGTTCAGCGATCACACTACCATGACAGTCCATGAGTATAGGGGGAGTCCCAGTGTCAACATAAATCTTTAGCTCCACCCTCCTATTGCACTACCTTCACAGCCCAGGATGCAAGCAATTATGAGGGGAAAGGCACATAGGGGCTCAAAAAGTGTAAAGTATAATGTTTGGCACCCTCAAAGTCCGCATATTTAGTTATTTAAAGGCATTATAAACCTTTCTAAATGCACCTTGCGTTTTCACCTTGCGATTTGCATTGATCATGCTGTTTGATAGCATCATTTGTTACCCTGTGTGCACAGTCCATAATTGAATAAATCTTCACATTCCTTTGTCAGCAATTTTTGTTTGTGTTCAAACATGAGGCATGCTACATGGCACTGCATGGTTAATGCACGACCTTTGTCTGTAGTCTAAGAACTGACACTTCCTGTAAAGAAACAATATATCTCACAATTCCTGGGTCTCATTAGTATGCTCTTTAGATGAGAACTACACAGTAATTAGATAGGACACAGGCAGAACACATAACATAAAGATCACCATGCGAGGCAACACAATGGAAGCACAGGAAAACACAGGGAATGGACAGGCATATATTGTGACCCAGAACATACATTTGCCTATCCCTTTGATAAATAGGGACAAGCTAGGTGAATGAATACATGGACATAGGGCCAGCCATGACACTACAAACTGTAGCCACAACATGTGAGCCCATCATTACAAGGCAAGACAAACAAATGCCACAGGGAATATAACTACATGAATATCAAGTTAAAGCAAAAAAATAATAAATGTAAAAGTGTACAATGCTTTTAATTAGATATTTATATTATAGATTATCTGCTAGGTTAAATGTTTTTGCCTTTTTTCCAATCTAGTATATTTGCTATTTTTTTCAGTTTCTAACTTTCATCGTTGATGGTTATGTCTATGTTTCCATCCAGCATTTAATTGCATATTATGCTTCATCAATAAACAATTGTTTGAACGTAAAGTATCATCACTATACGGGTGTAAGAAAAACAATATTTTATTTTAATGTGGTACGATTAAGTCCTATATTATGTCTACTAAAGTATGTCTGTAAGCCCCATTGCACTGCAATTCAATATTTTAAAGAGAAAATTATTTTAAAATGCACTTCTTAGTGCAGAACTAATTCTTTTCAATCAAGCAGTCTGTATGCACTGAAATGTTAAACTTAGTGACTAAAACACATTGCATTGAGCTATTTCTTTATAACTTGTTGAGAATGTGAGGCATTAGTTCAGTAACCTGTGAAGTATGTGGCTCAAGTAATTACAGCACTTCAAGCTTAATGACTTCAGTAAAATAACATTTGAAGTGTAATACAAGTAATATCAAAATGCACTCAATTGTGTCTAGATGCTTTATTACAATTATGATTTTGAAATGATTTCTATTATATAATGAAGGTTATAATGTGAGACAAAGTAACACATTAGCATGGTAATATAAGATATTGTTATATGCTGGAAAATTACTATATTTATAATTATGTATAATTATTCTTTTAAGACATATTCTGTGCTGTGTTTTTATTATCTAAGCTAAGTTTGGTGTTCGTTTTATGTAAAACACAGATTGGCTTACATGAAAGAGCAATACAACTTACAGATGTTTCAGTGGTGGGCCTAAAGAAAAAACAGTGTATGTTATTTAAAAATATCTTCCCCTGCTGGCCTGCCACCATTACCATATTTGGCCACCAATGCTGGCCTGCCACCATTGCAACCTCCTGCCACCATTGCTGTTTTGCCAAGATCACCAGTTCCTGCCACCAGTTCCTGCCACCTCTACTGGTTTGACAATATTGTGAGGTAATGTCACCTCTATTGACCTGCTACCATTAACAGCTCATGCCACGTCTGCTGTCCTGCTCCCATTACCAGCTCTTGCCCTCTTTCCTTACCTGTCATCATTAACAGCTCCTGCCACCTCTCTTGGCCGTCTCCTCCCACCATTTTTAGCTCCTGTCATCTATACTGGCCTTCTAGCTCCTGCCTCCTTTGCTTGCCTGCCATCAGCTTCAGCCACATCTCCAGGCCTGCTGCTACCAGCCTTTGTCACCTCTGCTGGCTTTCCCCAGCAGAATATTGCTGTATTGGGTGTTAAAATGTGCTATACTCTGGTTCTGCTTATGTTTTGATGCTAAGTCCGAGCAGATAATTAGTGGTGGTTATTATGGTTCTGAATGCACAAGGAATGCTTCAGTGAAGAGAAGAACAATTTGTATATCTTGATTATTATATATGATGTGTGCACGTTCAACTTGCTTATAACTAGTGGGTGAGCCTTCTATCTACCCATAGCACTGAGATTTGATATTCTGTTATATTTGTTGTCCTGTGATTAGATCATTATATGTGATTTACATTAGTTTTGGGTATATACTACACTATAGAGTTGTTTATGTTTTTGACGCTATACTGTGGTGAAGAGAAGGAGAGGAGTTTAAACCATGTTCCGTTGATCTGTTTGTGCCTAATGTGAAAGATCTGGGGAAAATTGTGGTTGTCCTGACATTCATAAACCTTTTTTGAAAAGCATTTTCATGACTCACTTATTTTAAAGGGTCATAATTATCTGGTAAGTCTTTTACCTCTCCAGGAGATATAGAGCACAGGGGTGGAAACACAGTTGTATTTTTTAACTATATACACTATATGCACTATATCTCACTGATACTATTTAATTACACAGGGTTAACAGTATTTTGGATTTATATTTGCACTATTTTCAGTACAGTTCTAATTTTGTGCATGTATAATTTTATGTCACAGTCGCTCTTTTTTATCTTTTTATTAGCACTGAAAATGCGGCAGCTAGGAATCAGCTGCACAATGTATAATGTTTTCTGCAGTAGACATGTGCACAACAAAAAAATTTGTTTATTTTCGTTTCGTTTTTTTCGTTTCCGTTGATTCGTAACGATTCGTAAATTTGTAAGTCATCGGTGTTCGTATTCGTAACTATTCGTACATTCGTAAGTCGTCGGTGTTCGTATTCGTAACGATTTGTATTTTCGTAAAAGTTATTTTTTCGTTGATTCGTATTTCCGTTACTTTAATTTTCGTTTATTCGAAATTCGGACGCATTCGTACTTATTCATACATTCGTAACATTCGTAGATTCGTAATCGGAGCATAATTCATAATGTTATGTAATGTGTATGCTATTATTACATTACGACACGAAAAACTACGAATCGAAAAAAAAAGTTACGAATGTACAATTTTTTTCGTTCAATCCATTCGAAGCACGTTAAGCAACGCCATTGTAATAGAGATGGAAAATTACGAATCGAAAAAAAAAAAAAAAGTTACGAATGTACAAATGTTTTCATTCAATCCATTCGAAGCACGTTAAGCAGCGCCATTGTAAGAGACACGGAAAATTACGAATCCAAAAAAAATAAAAAGTTACGAATGTAAGAATTTTTTCGTTCAATCTATTCGAGGCACGTTAAGCAGCACCATTGTAAGGGACACGGAAAATTACCAATTCAACAAAAAAAAAAAAAAAGTTACGAATGTACGAATTTTTTCATTAATTTTCATTTTCGTTGTTCCTGTTTTCGTTTTTTTGGATTTTCTTCATTCGTACATTCGTTGTTTCTAATTTGTTTTTTTCAGATTTTCGTTATTTTCGGATTCGTTCGATTCGAACGATTCGTTATTCGTAAAAAAATTTTAGCGAATCGTTCGTACATTCGTACGAAAACAAATGAACGAAAATAACGAAAAAAAACTAAACAAATTGCACATGTCTATTCTGCAGTTTAAATCCTGTATTGCACCTAAAAGTGTCATGCACTATAAGGGCCAGTTCACACAAGGAATCACACAGAAACTTGCAGTGGCACAGTGCGGTGCCATTTGAGCCCATTCATTTTGAAATGCACTACTTTACAGAACGGATTGCAATTGGATCATATTGCACATTGTTACCATGCAGTACACTGCAGAAAAATGCAGTGTGTTTGCAACCTGTGTTTGGGGTGTCATTACGTCAACATCTGCTACAGATCACAACTGTAGTGCATTTTGAACAGCCTGTCCCTCACTAGTCCCCTCCCTTTCCTGGCCTGCCGGGCTCCATGTTCGGATAAAGGCCTGGTATGGATTTTGGGGGGACCCCCATGCCATTTTTTTAATTTAATTTTGATGTGGGGGGGTCCCCTCTGAATCCATACTAGACCCAAGAGCTAGTAATTCTTTTTTTTACATTCAGCGGGGAAGCCTGCTGACAGCTGATGACTCATCAGTTGTTAAGGATGCAGCAACCGGCTTCCCGACCCCCTCCTTAGCTAGCAGCTATATACAGTGTCAAAAAAATGTAAAAATAAACACAAAATGCATTTTGGATGCAGGTCCATTGAAGTCTATCACATGAAAAATGCTGCATTTTGTGGGAAAAAAGTCCCGGACCCTTTCCAAAAATGCAGAGGCACAAAAAAGCATTAATGTGAACATGTTCCATAGGAACCCATTTTAAAAAAATGTCCCTGCATTTCTGCAAAATGCAAAATGCATCAAAAAATGCATTAGTGTGAATTAAGCCTTTTATCCCCATGGTCTGGAGCTTCTTCCATTGGTGCATGCTTAACAAATCTAGTGTCATCCATACTTGGCTTGCTAGCACCTGAAGTGATTAGATGCTTTCATTTGTCATTTATGCCACCTTGAGTCTTTTTTTTTTTAAATTATATAGTCTTTATTTGTTTTCTTCATACAAAAAAAAAAGCACATAATATATACACACATTTAATTTCAATAAAATCGTTTTCTCACAGTTTGCCAAAAAAATCACCATTAACCTGTAGTTCTTTTATACCTCGCACCTTCCTTTTTTTACTTCTACTGTATTCCCTTCTTTTCCTATCCCGTTCCCCTTACCTTTATGCTCTCTCTATCCCCTCTATTTAGCCCTTACGGTATTCTTCCCCGTTTAGTCTCCCACCCTCTTATCCATTACATTGGGCATCCCTGCTTATCCATCCATGTTTTCCACATTTTTACAAATTCTTTCATATTTCCTCTCCTCGTGTATACCGTTCTTTCCCTCCATACTGTTTCTGTTATTAATCTCGCCCATTCTCTTTCCGTTGGGGGTTTTTCAGCCTGCCATCTTTGCGCTATTAGCTTTCTTGCCTGGAATAGACATCTCATCACTGCTTTGGTTACCCAGGGACCTCCTACTATTCCTTCGTCCAGACCTAGTATGCACAGTCTGGGACTCATTTCTAACCTCGCGTCGTACACTGTGTTCAGCGTCTCGAGAATTTCTGACCAGTAACGAAACAATTTCGGACATTTCCAAATCATATGTGCCAAGTCCCCAGTATCTTGGCACCTGGGGCACCTGGCGTCCTTTCTCCACCCGAAATCAAAGAGTCTCTTGGGGGTATAGTATGTCCTGTGTAATAGCATCAGGTATGAGACCCTTTGTGCGGGCGAGACCGACACCATGTGTCCCTTCTCAAGTATTCTCAGCCATTGTTCGTCTGACAGGGTTCCGAATTCTTTTTCCCACTTCCTCCTGCTCTTAAGTCGTACTGGACTTTCTACACTGCCTTCGCATATATATGGATAAATTTCTGCTATGAATCCTTTGGACTTGACTTGGGAGCCTATTCTTTGATATACCGGGGAGTTAACCCAGTTTGGTCCTTGTTTCGCAAATTGCCTATTTAAGGCATGCCTGATTTGTAGATATTTATAGAATGAGTGTTGCGGTAGGTCATAGTCTGTTCTTAATGCGGTGAATGTCTTAAGTATCTTTCCCTCGTATAGCTGAGCTAGCTTAACTATCCCCTTTATCTCCCACTCTTTAATCTTCCCTATCCTCTCCACTTCCTGCAGGTTCTTGTTATTCCAGAGGGGGGTGTATTTTGTCATGCCTTCCAGCCCTTTTACTGCTTTTAATGCTTTCCAGACTTTTAACCCAAGCCTCACCGTGGGGGTTCTATAACAAAATGAGTTTGCCTCAAGAGCCTCTATTATTGATCTGTGCGGGGTACCTGCAATCATTAAATCCTTATTACTTCCTCCAGCCCCCCCTATATGTTGCAATTGGGCGGCTAGAAAATAGCTTCGTGGATGCGGTAGTGCCATCCCGCCCTTTCTTGTTCCTAGTTGTAGTACTTGTAAACCTATCCTAGGCTGACCTCCTTTCCATATAAGTTCTCTAAACAGCGTGTCGATTTTCCTAAACCATTTTTTATCTATCCATGTCGGGCAGTTGTGCATCAGATACAAAAGCTGTGGCTGCCACAGCATCTTGATCAAATTACATCTCCCCGCCACCGATAATGGAAGGCGTCTCCAGATTGCAATTTTAGATTTAAATTTAGCTAGTAATGGTACTATATTATCATTGATGTAATTATTAGGGTTCTTCTTTATATTTACACCTAAATATTTAATTTGTTCGACCACTTCTAGCTGTAGGCTGTCCGATGTCCTCTGGTTTCCTAGGGGGTCTATAGGCATTAGTGCAGATTTTTCCCAATTTATGGTCAGCCCTGAAATTTTCCCAAAATCTATAAGGATGTTCATCACCTGCCTGGGGGATTGCTCCGCGTCCCCCAGGAAAAGGAGGACATCGTCCGCATATAATGCTATTCTCTCTTCTCCCCCCCTTTCTTCTAAACCCCTGTATATTCGTATCTGATCTAATTACGCTGGCCAGCGGCTCCATTGCCAGAGCAAAAAGCAAGGGGGACAATGGGCACCCCTGTCTTGTCCCCCTCTCTAATTGGATTTTGTCAGAGAAATCATTATTAACCCTGATTTTAGCGCTGGGACCCGTATACAAGGTTTTAATCCATTCAATGAATGAGGGGCCAAATCCAAATTCCCTTAACACACGCCATAGATATCCCCATTCTAAACTATCAAAAGCTTTGACCACATCTAGGGCCATCACCACCCTTGTCCCTGTATCCTCTGTTGGTATCTGCATATTGAGATACAGCCTCCTGATATTTATACTGGTGGATCTGCAGGGGATAAATCCTGTTTGATCCGGGTGTATAAGTCTAGAAATGATTTTATTTAGTCTGATTGCTATAACTTTCGCAAGTATTTTAGCATCCGCACAGAGCAAGGAAATAGGTCTGTAAGATTTAGTCTCTAGCGGGTCCTTCCCCTCCTTATGTAAAACTATTATTGTTGCTTCCGTTGGAAGACCGGAAAGATGCACTACTGATTAAAACGAGGGGATGATGGGACAAATATAGAGGGATGAGAGGGGAGGCGTTTCAGGGGAAGATATATGCACAGGGATCAGAGGGTGGAGGGAGCCATACAGCAAAAAAGTAAGGAATGAAAGGGTGGGGGGAGGGGCAAAACATAGTTGTCAGTGTGCGTAAGGAGGGGGATGGGGTGGGTGGAGGGGGGGGGGGGTGGAGGGTGGGAGTGGATTTGTATATAAGCATAGGGGGGGGGAGGGGAGGGAAGTTTGTAGGTAAAGGGTGTGTGGTAACGGTCACAAAAAAAGTCCTTAGGGATAACCTAGAATGGTATAAGGGGGGAGGGGGGGTGAAGATGCAACGAAGAAAAACACGGGAAAAATATTTAATTTATACGGGAGTAAGCAGTAAGCTAAAAATACTGCCAGATAAACACTTAGAAAAAAGGTTAGCACTTTTTTACGTAGAGAAGAATATTAAGATAGGTGAAAGATTTCTTTTTGTTCACACGGGGTATTTCCTCTGGTTAAAGGCTCGGTTACCTTCCCCTTTTTTCTTATCTCTCC